>OZ030397.1:14624372-14814372 GCA_964023965.1 Melinopterus prodromus
TTGTTTATCTTTTTTTGTTAGATAAACGATTGTCTATTTTTTATTGTTCGTCAAAAATTACTTAAATCAATTATACTAAATGAACTGTTCATTTTCTCGTATTGGTTCCTGAATCCTTTTGATAGTAAATTTTGTCCGCTAAACTGTGATATTTTTATGTTTCCGATTAGGTTAGTGATATTCTAGGAATGAAGGATTAAATTCTGACCGGCGTAATTGTTCGATGGTACTTCACTAATTATAAATTTTCCTGTTAAGTTGGAATCTAAAGTTTTTTATATATTACTACTGGAACCATGAGCTATGGATTGATATCAATTTTATCGCCTGCATTTGATCTTCATAGACATTGTAGATGAAAAATCTAGAATGACTGAATTCCTCACTTACTACTAAAAACAAAATAGAATGGCTACCTATCAATCACTGAAATTGCACAGCCTCTGTTATATGAAAACTACAGGAAATGTCGACGGACAAAGAGCAATCGGATTATTTCCGTGCGCGCTGACAAATATTGCCAATTGAAAATTGTCATTTCAACAGTTCAACACTGCAGTATTTACCAAAAATCACAGTTCGGGTATTTTACAGTTTTCAATTGTCTTTTTCTTGGTAATTATATATACTCTTTTAATAATAGACTCACTGCATTAATAATAATAATAATAATAATAATAATCGGAAAATGAGGGAGGATTATGTTAGTAAGCCAATGCATGGTCAATTTTTAAGAATTGTGGAGGGTGATGGTATTTCAAAATCTGGGTCTTTATCTTGGCTTTGTCATGGGAACATTAAGGCTGAAACGGAATCCTCTATTGTTGCGGCGCAAGATCAGGCAATTCGTACCAGATATCATGAACAGAAGATTATGAAAGTTGCTCATGATGGGAGCTGTAGATTGTGTCATCAGGCTCCGGAACATGTCTACCACTTATTGGCGGCTTGTCCAGTCTTAGCTGAGTCGCATTACATTGCTAGGCATGATAGGGTGGGAACATATATACATTATAATTTATGTTCCCAACTAGGTTTAGCAATGGATGTGTCTCGGTGGTATGACCACATCCCATCTCCTGTTGTGAGTAATGATCATATTACCATATTATGGAACATGCCTGTTGTCACTGATAGAATGCTTGATGCTAATAAGCCAGATATCGTGGTAAAGGATTTCCAGAGGAAGGTGTGCACGTTTATAGAAATCTCGGTACCTGCTGATGCGAATGTTGTAAGGAAGGAGCTTGAAAAACAACTTAAATATAAGGATCTCGCAATAGAAGTTGGACGTATGTGGGGAATGAAAGTGAACATTGTTCCGGTGATTGTAGGTGCATTGGGAGCAGTTAGTCTAAATTATAGTAAACATGTTAAAGAGTTGCCGTGCAAAATTTCGCCCTGGGAAATTCAAGAAATTGCGGTTTTGGGAAGCGCAAATATTTTGAGGAGAGTTTTATCATAAAGAACCCTAAATTTGCTGCTTAATATTTCATCTTTACCTTCTTTGAATGTATATTGTCTATTAATAAATGTGTGTCTGTGTGTGTGTGTGTGAGTGTGTGTGTGTGTGTTTTTAATGACCTTTGCACAAGGCTGCAAGGGTTTTCTGCAGTTTTCCTTTGCTTTGCAAAGAAAAATGAAATTTTTCTTTGCAAAGCATAAATGGCCTTGTGTTTTTCAAAATTGGGTAGAGCTGCAGTGATACCCGCAAAGGGAGTACCCTAGGCTTCAGCGAAGCTCGGTACTACCAATTTGCCCTGATCCTCTTTATTACTTTTCAAAATTATTAGTGTAAGTTTAGTATTTATATGTTATATCTAAATTATATTATCTAGGTTTCAAATATTTAATGAGATGTATCAGAGATTTTCAATAAATAATAATAATAATAATAATGATTTAGATAATAACAATAAACAAATGTTTTAATGTCATTTATTATCCTACAATTTTACACATTGCATAAATTATGTTCGATCGGTTAACTTTTTTATGAAAACAATAAATCAACTTACATTACAAATTACTTACGCTATACTTCTGTCAATTGTTAACTATTACACAAAACATAATGATAAAATATTTTTCCATTACTTAAAGCTATCAGGAACTTATCGACAGTAGGAAATAGAGCTAACAAATTACTATGGGGCACGATTACCATAAAACATAACGGGGCGCATCAATAACGAATAATACTAATAATTCGAACGAGATGGAAGTGAAACGATAGCACAATGGCAGGTTAATTTGGGCAAACATTTCCAGTAATCTACCCCTCGAGCTGCGAAGAACACTAAAATTTCTAATGTACACGATGGGCGCTCGCGCTGCTGAACAAAGCTTTGCACTATTAAACGATGAATACCGAGCCAACTTAACGACTTATTACGCTTTTATTCGATTCTAGTCGTTTGGAGGGCGCCCCGATAAACCTCAATTCCAACTTCCGCGCCATTATATTCAAACGCCCTTAAAGCGCCCTCTTCTAACATTGTTCGCACTCGTTACCTCAATCGTGAAAATTTCCAATTAACACGGTCAACATTTGCCAGCCTCAGCGAGACGTCGGTCGTCATTACATCGTGGCATTGATTCCGGAATGCAGTGGACCGTGATTTGCATTAATGATATGATTATCGCGCAGATCGAGAGGGTCTTACACCCCTTTCGGTCCACCCAAGGTTCTTTTGTGGATTATATCAGGTACTAGACGAAGAAAAATAAAAAAAAAACTAGCGTAAGTACGATAAGTCTACTTGAAGAGTTTAATTCTTGCAGTTTTGATTTCTCGGCTATAATAGTCAGTGGTGCGGCTCATGCTGCGCGGGGTCAAGCTGGTGGCATACGCGGATGATCTTGCGTTGGTTGTCCCAGCAACCACATGCCTAGAGCTGGAGGCGAACGCAAATCTTGCCATCCACAGATTAACCGCGTGGATGCAGGAAAGAAACCTTGAACTTGCGGCCTAGAAGACAGAAGCGGTGCTCCTCACCGGAAAGAGGAAATATCAACCGGTGACGCTGACGGTAGGAAACAAGAAAATCCAACCAGGAGACAGCGTTAAGTACCTGGGGTGAGGATCGGAAGAAACCGCAGGTACCGAAGGCACGTCGAGGTGGTGGCAGGCACAGCAGAGAGAACTACCGGGGCCATGCTAAGACTTATGCCTAGAATGGAGGGACCGTCGGCAGCTAAGATAAAAGTGTTGGCGTTGGTCGCGCAATCAGTGATGCTATATGCAGCGCCCGTCTGGGTTGACGACATGCAGCTGGAAAACCGGAAACAAAGGCTCCTGCGAGTACAGCGAAGAGCGTGGCAGAAAGAATGAAACGAGGACAACAACGGTCGGTTGAAGCACCGACTGATACCGGATCTGGATGCGTGGACGAGTAGTAAGCACGGAGACTCGAGATCACCCAAGCCCTAACTGAGCACGGATGTTATGGGGCCTACCTCTACAAATTTAAGTGGAGGGACGGCCCAGAATGCAGACATTGTGGAGGAGGAAGAAGACACCCCGGAGCACACGCTATTTGCATGTCCCCGCTGGGAGGTCTATAGGAGGGAGTGCCCATACGGGGATGACCTCAGTGCGGTAAGAATAGTACGGAGAATGCTGCAAAACTCGGAAGCGTGGGAACAGATTACCCGTACCATAGGAACGATACTCCGACGAAAGGACGAGGAGAGAGAGAGAACCTCTCGCCCCTTATTTATAAGGGACAGGGACGGTCTATGGGACAGACGGAAAGAGAAGGAAACAGGAATGAAAGCGACCGGTAAACCGGCGCGGGAATGCACCCCGAAAACCACAGCAGGAAAGAAAAGGGTCCTGGAAATACCGGACCACGGACTTCTGGATACACCGGAGTATGGGGAATAGCCGCAAGAAAAAAAACCACTGCTTTGGAAAATTAGGTTAGGATGTGTCCCACTGAGTGCGCTAGTGTCTGTAGTTAGGGTAAAGTGCACAAACACTTAGAACTGTAAGGTAGTTAAATAGGTAGTTTATATATTTACATTTAAGGGTAATTTATGTAAACCGGTTAAGGTGTCAGGTACGGCTGTTTAGTTGTAATTGTTTTTTAAATAAGGTCACTAGAGTATAAGAGCGAAGGGACCCAGATTTTTTATATTAATAATAATAATAATAATAATAATAATAATATGCCTTTATTGACTCTCTGCACAAAATTATAATAAAAGAAGATTCACAAAAAAATAAATAGTATTCCTAATGCCTAATGCTGAGGTCAATCTCAATGTGAGATCCAGTCTGTTGACTGCTCTATCTAAACCTTGCCCACATTACAAAATATATACACATGATTGCCTAAACCTATAAAAACATTAATAACTAAACAGATTTTCTTTCTCGCCCTATGTGCTACGTATCTCACATATACATAATTTACAATGGTCTACGCTAGTTAATAGTTCTACGTACTGGCCCACTATACTACCAATCAAATCATAAATTAAACTAAGTTAACCCTTGCAACCAATCAAACACAAAACATAATTAGTGCGTAAGCACAAACATTTATAGACGCTACAATCAAACATTAAACAAATCTTTAATCACATTCTTTAATCTCCTCTTAAAACACACCAGATTCAGTTGCTTCAAAATTTCCGGGAGAGAGTTATAGAGGCGGTAAACATTAAAAGTAAATGAACGTTCGAATAGAGCAGTTTTGTGGTGTGGGGGAGATATCAACCCCCTAAATCTTGTTCCTAAATTATGTATGTCGGTTCTAAAACGAATCTTATTATATAAATAGGCAGGTCTTTTCTCAAGAATAATCCTGTGGTACAGGGAAATTGTCAGCACTAACCGTCTGTGTGCCATCTTCAACCAGCCCGCGTCCTCCAGTTTGTGAGAAATATGGTCATATTTTCTTAATCCATAGATATACCTAAGGCAAGAGTTTTGGACTTTTTGAATTCGGGTGGCTGCCAAAGTGTCCAGTGCCGGCTGGTATATGGGAGTACAATAACTAAACTGTGATAAAACAAATAGGTCACATAATTTTATTTTCAAATCTTGCGGCAGTATAGATTTGAATGCATACAATTTTCTCAACTGGCCATACGCATTACGAATATACTTGCTAAGCTGTTCCCTGTACCTGAATTCATTATCCATACACAATCCCAGATTAATGACTTTATCAGCATATGTCAAAAGAGTGCCATCAATAAAAATCGGCATAAACGACTTCAACTCGGCGCAAATCTTAGCATTTCCAAACATTGTGAGCTGTGTCTTGGCTGGGTTTATGGATAGGCTGTACCTGGATGAGGCGTCAAATAAACTCTGGAGGTCTTGTTCTATATTCTCCTTGGCCTTATTCCACTCCTCCGCGCGGAATGACAGATAAAGTTGGGAGTCATCGGCATACATGTGAAATTTCGAGTGTCTGACAAATTTCTCCAGATTTGACGTGTACATACTGTACAATAACGGCGAAAGCAGCGAGCCCTGCTGAACACCCTGCACCAGATCTAAGGGCTCCGAAGTATTTCTTCCAATCCTGACGCACTGCGAACGACCTCGCAGGTAATCCTTCATAAGCAATATTGCTCTAGGGCTGAAACCCACATTCACCAGCACCCGCAACAAAACGCCATGGTCCACGGTATCAAACGCCTTCGTATAATCTAGGGAAACCAGGATAGTTATATTTCCCTCTTCAGTAGACCGCAAAATATCATCGGTTATGTTCAACAGAGCCGTCTCGCTGCTATAACCTTGTCTAAAACCAGACTGAATCCGTGGCAGCAATTCATTTTCTTCGAAAAAACTTGTCATTTGTGTTTGCATTACACGTTCAAGAATCTTTGACATCGCGGGCAGGATACTGATGGGTCGCAACTGCTCCAAACCCGAAGGATGGTTGACCTTCGGAAGAGGAACCACAATCGCTCTTTTCCAAGCATCTGGATATATCCCTCTCTCTATACAACAATTAACAACATGGGTAATAAAGGGAATGACAGCGGGACAGCACATTTTTAGCATACATACATTAATTCCATCTAACCCTACAGCATTGGTTTTTATATCTTTTATAACATTAAACACTACTTCCGTACCCACATAATCAAAGCAGAATGCGCTGCGTGGCTGCCCTCCCGCTGCCAAGCCCAATGCCAAAATGTCAAATTGTTGTTTTGGTAGTGAAGGAAGATGCCGCTGCACTGCAGAATGTCTCACGGCGATACCAGGCAATGGGATGGAGGTGGGTTCTTCCTGGTCCCCTTCGCCCATTTAAGGAAGGAAAAGGGGCTACAATAGTCAAAACCACAGCTTAAGGGTTTTTAACGCAAAACCTAGATTGTGTGTGATATCATTGGATAAATATTATAATAGGAAACTGCACTAAGATTAAGAATTATAAATTTTAACTTACGTTGTGTGTGTTATCATAGGTAAGGTATGGAAAACATTTTGATGAATAAACTTCTTTCTAATCAATATTATGCTTTACAAAATAAACCATAGATCTTTTATTACAGGCAAATATTATTTTGAACTGTCCTAAATGTTATGCGGTTTCGGTGTCGTTATGAAAACACTAGATCCCAAACTTTTAGTAACTTTTAGTTTTCCAAGATTGATGATATTGATGTCAAGTGTCAAATAAGACTGACATATCAATCGTATTGGCTCGCCTTAATCGTATTTGTGACTTTTACCACAACTACCAACTGTTGAAGATAAAACTATTCTAGATTGTATGATGACAACCGCAATTTTCAAAATGTATGTGAAATTTATGTCGCAAAGCAGAAAAAATAGTAGGTATAGAACACTCGTTTTATAGCACGACTTGGCGCACGCGTTCCATCGCGTTTCCAACAACTGGTGCGCCAATTTTTGTCTTATAAACGTATTAATACTATATCTTAATACTATTTTTACTTTATCATACGCAGTATGTAAAGTATTGTAATCGTGCCGAAATTTTTTTTTGAGATTTTAGCGGAAATATGTCCTTTTGGGTCCCCTGAACATATTTGACCAAGGTACAAAAAAATGTCTGTGTGTGTGTGTGTGTGTGTGTACTCAATTTTTGTGAATCCGATTCCGGAGAAACTACTAAAGGTATCAGCACGGAACTTCATATTTAGAAGTTTCATGATCAAACTTAGAGTTGAAAAGCTTTTGGTTCAAAAGGGTCCAAAGGATTGGGTGTTTACTCTAAGCCTTTTTCAAGGATTTAGAAATGAGCCGCCATTTCTGTGCATTTCGTTAAAACAGTTAAATAGTAAATTAAAGCAGAGGAAATTTTGAATAATTTATGCCAATGACATTTTTTGGTAAAATTAATAGTTTAGCTGCAAGAGCAAATTCTATTTGATCGAGATCGGTCGCATCTGCATTGATTTAATACTATATAGTGACCCAAGATTTGCAAATTTTTCAGTCTAATGACAGTACCAGTTTTGATAAGTGTCAAATGTTGATGTATTGACATCTCACAATTAATATTGACAGTAGTTTATAGTATCAAAAGATCTCATATTGTGATACCGTGTACCGTCCTTGCCTGATGGCGTCGGATAGGCAGCGTGTTCAGCGTGTCCAAAATGCATGCATTCTGTTTGTTTTTGGTTTGACGAAGTATGATCATGTATCGAATGGGGTGGGCGACTTGGGGTGGTTGAACATGGATAACACTAGGGTGTTGCATGCAGCAATATTGTGTCATAAGTTGCTTTCCACTAGGATCCCACAATACCTCATGCGGAAGATATGCTGTAGAACGGATGTCCATAGCCTTAATTTAAGATTTGAGGGTTTGTTTGCTACACCTGCCCACCACACTGAGCTGTATAATCGGCCCTTCTCTTACCAGGTCAGTCACATATACAATGGTCTCAGGGAAGATATGAAAAATGTATCGTTAAACAGTTTTGGGGAAAAGTGAAGCGTTGTCTGTTTGCTCAACAGGGGGGACTATAAGCATCGAGCGCACATTGGAGGCTGTTTTACTTTTTGTTTTTTATGGGCAGGTGCGATGTTTTGTTTAGTTGGATTTGCTGCAATTACGTGTAATTATACTCTAGAGTAATTTTTGTTTTTGTTTTGATAAGTTCTCGGAATTATTTTTATATTATTGCTACAATTATGTCTTAGTTCTAGTTTGCGTTAAGGGGTTGAGTGGAAGAATAAGGCAATTTGGAAACAAGTGTGCCGAACTGCGCCCTAAATAAAAATAATATTTTGTTGCATTTAATATTGTCTTATTTTAATAAAGGAATTATTTATTTATTTAATTATTTATTTATCTGTTAAATCCTGGCTAACTAGTTTTATTTTAATGCAGACACGACTGATCTCAATCAAATAGATTCTCATGCAGCTAAATTTTATATATTGTATGATAAAGTCATGTGCCTGGCCACATCAGATTTTTTGCTTTGCGTTCGTTATAAACTCACAACGAAATCGTCTTCGGTGTAGTTATTGAAACCCTAGATCACTAAGTTTTAGTAACTTTTAGTTTTCCAAGATTGTTGAGATTGATGTCAAGTGTTAAATGATGCTGACATCGTAATCGCTATTCTGCCGTCCAACGGTAAAACACCGTATGAGCATACAAACGCAGATTTTATACATTTTAAAGAATTTACCTTAGCCTTTCATGCTACCTAACTATTTGTATATAAAACAGGCTAATTTGTTGTAATTATTCACGTCATATTTAAGAAAAAGCGGGAAATATTTCAATCAATGTCATTTTTGTACATACGGCACTTTACCACTGGATGGCAGTATTGGCTCGCCTCAATCGTATTTGGCAGTTTTACAACAACTAGCAACTTTTGAAGATAAAACTACTGTAGATTGTAAGATGACAGTCGCAATTTTCGAAATTATTGACGACAAGTAGACAAAATAGTATATTGGACTTGTTTTATAAGACGTATTGGAGCACTTGTTCCACACAACACGTGCGCCAATTTTTGTCTTATACATTCAAATGGCTGATGTTCTTGGGTTTTTCCCGTTAACAGTCCTTAAATGTAAATAAATAAATAAAATAAAATAATTAAAATGCATGAAAACGGGCGATTGCGTTATTTTTGCAAAAAACCCAGCACATTTTTTGTTTTAGTACTTTCAATAAAACTTAGTGTTTGACAATGAAAGAGACCATCAGGATGTAGAAAAAAAAACAACAAACATATGATTCTTATCAGTTTATTTAATGAACATTAATGAGCGAAAATAAAATTTAAAGGTTGGTATGCGAAAAATCCTGAACATAATTAAGAGAACAGAACTTCAGAGCTACAATTCTTGAGGGCACAAAAGGACAACTGACCGCAGTGCTGGAACCGTGACAGGGATCACCTCTCGCTGATAATAATAATAGAAAATGCTGAGATGCATAGGCGTCAATAGCTCAGTTGGTTAGAGTATTATGGGTTCAAATACAGGTTGAAGCTGTAATTTTTAATTTATTCAAAATGAACATCCCGCCTATATGGCACCATGCTCTACACTTACGTTAGTTATAAATTAATTTTCACAAAACCACAGATCTGGGAAAACAACTTTGAAGATTACTCTTCAAACTGTCTACTATTTGTTACCCAAAAAGGGATAGTGAGATCAAAAGGATATGTTCCAAAAAGGGACATATCCTTACTAGAGAAAACTAAATTTTAATTTAAAAAAATTTGTTTTAAAAATATCATCGCGAAAATTAATTGTTTTGAAAATAGAAAAGATAAAGGTAAGATAATTGGCCTACCGGCATATAACCTAGATGAAAATAAGTACATATTTTTCAATATAATGGGTCAGAAAATGAACGTGTCCGTTTTTAGTGTAAATGTACAGATATGATATCCGGTTCATTTCATGAGACGGTTATGGTTGCTCATTTTTGTGCTGATTAATTAGCTGAAACAAAATCTCATTAATTTTTTAGTATCAAAGATATCAACAAAAAACTTAAATCTTGATTTTTTTAGTTTGAGTTATCTTCATTTGATTATATTACGAACATGAATATTACACCATACTGAAATGAAACTTCTGTACACAATTTATTACAAAGCAGATAGAGAGGTAAGGCTGTTTCTGATTGCTGTCAGATGTCTTCCATACCAACCTAATTCTCTATAAACCTAAAAATAACAAATATTTAATTCAAGATAGTATTCAAATTTAGAAGAATAATCTACTTGAAGCTAATTGAACATTTTATTCAATTGACTGTTACCCTGACAATTCGAAATTTGTACACTTTGTTTCGTTAGGAACCGCAATCACACCATCCCGCAAGAAATTTCACTTAAAAAAGATAGTGTATTCGTCATCAATTAAGTCGAAGACAATATTGAATGTGCAATATGTAATTTTGTACAAACACGTGTATTTACTGCTCACTGTATTTATTGTGTACACATAATTTCAATATAAATTGTTTGCGTTTTTAATTTTCTCATTGATGTAAGAATACCAAGAAAAATACCAAGAAAATAACAGTAGTATTACTGCAAAAAAATTATATTACAGTTTTAATACAATTTAATTTAAAATACAATTTTAATTCTCATTCGCAAATAAAAAATAATCGTCAGTAGCCTTTTTTTCTGATAAATCTCAACCTCCTTCCACACCGTTAAATACAGCCCCTTCAAGATTTTCGTGGATTATTATTCACCGCTGCAACCACAATCTTGATATTGTCCAATTAACGCGCTCAGTCAACAGCATTGATTCCTGATTGCAGTCATTTGTGATTTGCATTAATGATTCCCGCATATAGTGGCCGCATCGTATTTAGGTCAAGCCGGCGTTTCGAACAGAGGTGGGGTGGTGTTGGATTGCTCTTCGCGGCACACATTACCATGTGGATACATTAGGGTAGAAGGGTTGTAAGTGCACTCATTGAGCCCCGTAAAAACACACCGCGGTCATTGAGGGATGGTAGACTGGTATCCCCTAGCCCTGCGGTTTCATGAAATTTTAAAGGGCGCGCGTTTTTAGGTCAACGCGCACTTCGGATGATGTGCGTTTGGGTCAGGTGGAAAATAACACTAATCCCGATGTGGGACAATGGATTTTATGTATTAAAATGGTAAATGATTGCTTTCGTAGATGCTAATGCGTTAAATTACTGTTATACTGGGAATAGTTAAGCCTATTGAAAATTTAAAATCGAGTATGCGTTGTTGAGAAAAGTGTGAAGTAAGTACTTCTAAAATAAACTGTTTTTTAAGTTAAAACTTATTTTACTTTAATTTTACTGGAACATCCGGTATATTTTATTATTATATGAATACTACTAAATTTGTTTATACACTCGTGTATGTTGGTAACCCACAGCGTTAAAACTTCCAGAGATATTCAGCTGTTTTTCCAAAATATGCCTGTTGTAGGCTCTTTTAGTAGCTCTTTTGCCGATTTTGCCTTTAAACTATGTGAGACAATAGTCAAAGCCAGTTGGTAGATGATAGTAGCCAAAGATATTAGATAGACTATACAGGCTGTTCATTAGACATAATAAATTTTGATGTGTTCAAATGCCTTTTTCTTGAGTTTTTTAAATGGAACAACCTGTATAATATGTGTCGGCTGTAATAACCCTTTATTTCGCTCCAATTCACATCTAGTTTGTCATACACCGAATGTTACTAGTTTTAGTGATATTTGCAATTTACTGAAAATGTAATGCAATTGCTAATTTTAATGTTGCTGTGCATAAGGTATTTGCTAGTTTGATGTAAAGTCTTTATGTGGCGATAGAAGAGGTAATTTAGAAACGATTTATCCTTCTAAAACGTATCACCGTTATCAATATATTAACAATTTATATGAATTTTGTAAGTATCGTTTGCCGTCTATTGTTTGGCAACTGAACACGCGATTTAAAAATTTCAAATTATTGCTAAGATAAACCCTAAACCCTATACTTTTAGGTTGACTGTCGTAAAAAATTTGTTGACCTCTGAGTGTTGAACATCCGAATTTCTTTGATGTGTTTTATGTGCTCACACACAAAAACCAAATATGCAACAAAATACCCCACTTTCCATTAACATTATCAATATTACTCATGTTATATCATTCATATTATCCAAATATTCAATTGTCTCTCCAGAAAAATAAACCTATTTTAAATCAGTTAACGATAAATAGATATTATTGGTTGTCTTTTTGTACTGAATACAAATCCGTTCTCAAACGTAGCTCATCTGGACAGGTTATAGTGTTTCTGTTTGGTTTAGTGTATGAGCGCACATACCATTACAATGAAACGTCTCCGAACAATTTTGAACTGAATAAATTTTCGCGATAGTCCCCCTAAAAGCACACAGTTGCTGGTTGACTACGGACCACAACTGAAGTTACTAGGACTTCGGATTTGTTCGCTGTACGTTTGCAAAAATTGCAAAACAAACTTATAAAATTGTGTAATACCTTGATAACCGTAATACTTTTTATAGGAACAAATCTAGTTAAATACGTTCCAAATTGATTTGCCTATAAGCCCTTAAATATGTAACATCATACCGAGCAATATTAAGATACTAAATAGCATAGTACTCTTAAGATTGCAAATATCACAAAAATAACTAATAGTAAAAATAGAACTGAAATGAATATAAACTGAAAAAAAATTTAAACAAAAGGAATGGACATTTCAATTAGCGAATCATATATAGGCTGTCCCATTTAAAATTCTCAAGAAAAATCCATTTAAAAATATTTAAAAATTAATACATGCTACGATCATCTTGTATAGTGCTTCTAATTTTTCATGAACATCGAGCTATGGTTTTAGTTATTATGTGACTAACTTTTTAGGACAATATCTGCAAGAATGTAGTTATTATGTAGTTTTAAAGGAGGCCTGCTTTTGCCATTTTGTTGACAAACAATTGAATATCCCAGAAATTATTTACTTTACGCAGGTCAAACTTACACAGTTTTAAAGACCACTTCCTTAGTATCCATAACATGGTATAATATACACCGTCACGCCTAAATGCAACAACCTGTGTAAATGAAAATAATTTTACGTTATAGACACTAATGAGTTAAACAACTCTTGTATAAAACATTTTTTCTTTCGCAAATGATTTTATAACTATCGGCCGCTGGGATACTAATAACCCAGCCTGTATAACAGATTTTCGAACTAAAAACTTAAATCACTGAAGATCTCATATAATTAAAAACTAACCTTAGTGATTTCTGTTTCAAAGCAGGTGTCCTAAAAAATTAATAAGAAAAGTAATAATAAAAAATCACATGAGATCTACAGCCTAGACCTATCATGTGTGTAATGTATATTTAAGTGGAAGGGTACGGTGTTTCCCTTAACACCTTGGACTCATTGGTCCATCTGTTTATTCCCTTGAGATTTTAATAAGTAAACCTTTCAACTCTTTTTTACACAACTATACAGTTATAACGACAGCCAGAGTGTTTGACTGGCTGTTGAGAACAACGGCTCATCGTCTCTACCGAGTGACGGTGACCGAAGATCTGAAGTTAAACTTTATTCAATTTATGCCACAATAGTCGAAGTTAGATGTGCTTAGTGTTTTAGTTGCAAAATATAAATTGCTTAAGTAATAATGTTACGTAGCTCTTAATGAGATGGGTTCAGGCCAGAGTGGATGTAAATAAAACACACTGGTTTTACATGCGTGTATAATGTTGATAAGATTCTTCACGAAAACAGCTGAGAAAGCAGATCGCTGCCTTCTCGTACAAGTGTCGGATATCTCGTTCGTAAATTCAGACCAATAACATTTTAACTTGATTCGCCGCTTTACTGTATGTATATCAATTGCCCAAATACGTCATTACCGTTAATTAGGTTTCCAAACGTCGAGGTTGTTCACTTGCCTTTTGTGCAAACTCGGCGTTTGGTATCTATACTAGACACCGCAATCATTGAGGAATTCGGGTTGTTAATGTTATGTTTGTATGCAATTTTACACAATAATAACTTTAATAATAACTCCTTTGTAACAATAATAAACATTTTTTCAAAGAAAAATGAGAATAATTTTCTTTACTTCGTCACAGGTTGAATATTCAAAATACGGTTTTCTGGTTCCCGGGAAAACTCAGCAATTTGCGAACTTTTATACCCGATTTGCGGGTTTAGAAAATATCCGGAAACCGCACCCAGTAGTCACTTGGCTAACGCTGTACCACTGGCACTGGAGCTATTCGCTTCACTGATGCGCATATTATATTATAAGAATCAGAAAGAAAAATGCTAAAATATTACTACTGTATGAAAAGCAGGAACTATTGCCGTTGAGAAACTCTCTACGTGGAATTATAGAAAATATCTAGCAATTCTTTAATGGAACTGTCGCGCGCCAGGCACCGGAAAATGGTGTAATTGAAACGTCAACTGTGATGTCCTCCTATATTGAATGAAAAAATATAAATATAAATATAGTAAAATGGAAAATAAGCACCTTTTGTTATCATAACAGAATTCTATATAAGCTCCGTAACAATTCGTCGTATAATCCTGAAGTCACGGAATAAAAGGACGAATGAATTTACAAGTAAAGCAATCAATATACTTACATCAATACTGATGAACCTAATTCAGAATATTTTAGAAGTATACGGAAGATCAAACGAAATTGGTAATTGAACTTTAGTCGACAACTGTAGTTAGATCGCTAAAATATTTTTAATTCAGTTTTCGTTACTTGTGATTATATAGAATGTGGTGTCAACTTGGAATATCCTGCATTTTGCTGCATATTTCAATATTGATTTAAATTTGGATCAATACATCCCTATAATTCGATAATAGAATTCAATAATTCCCCATAAATCATTAACCGTGACTGTTGGAAAATGGTACTTGTTATGATGCGGAAAAGTATTTACAAACATTTACATTCTAAGCACGTCAAATCGAATTAATAAATCGCAATAATAACAATACTCGAGAACATCATTTGTAAATGTTATTGTCTTTTCAAGTCCACGACGAACAGGATTTTAAATTTTAAAGTTTTTAGTTCAATTATCAAATCAAATATTATTAACTTCCGATTTTAATAGGAACTAGACGTAGTTCAGTAATCAGTTGTTCAGTGTTCAGTAATCCGTTGCTAACAAAATTGTTCTCAAAAAGAAGATTGTTGGTAAATTCCACGAGCAATTTAACAGTTAGCTCTTGTTTATCACCCATTAAGGCATATATATTTATAAGTATGCCTACTTATTGTAGTATGACATTAAATATAGTAGTGTTTACGAATCTGCTTTATCAAAACAAATTCACTCTGGATGGACCACGTCTTCAAGTTTGGTAAAAACTGTGTTAGGAGCCAAAGCAATAGAAGTAGTTTTACGTGGCCTAGATATAAAACCTAGATGCTCTTCGGTTGGCATAGATACCTCACAATCTGGTAACACTAGAGGCATCTGTAGCATCCTTCAGTTAATTGTTACCTAATTAATATCACGAGAAACCGTTAAAAACAATAGCTTGGATTTCTACACGGACGTTTTGGGATCATCCAATGAAGGAGTCCAAAATCTGAGAGCCTCTAGCGACCAGATATATATATTTTTTAATTGTGAAACCAGCCTATTACATATTTTTCACAACAATTTGGTTCCTCTATTCGACAGCATGCGAGAAACTTTGAAAGTTGCAATGGTATAATTTTTATATTTTGTCATATGTCTAGCGAATACAGAGTTGGCAGGTATAAAAGACAATAAAGTATTGTCTAGCTGTACATGTTTAAAATTGTATTAAAATAAAAGGTCTAAAAACCCTGATCTAATGCACTAACTCAGAAGATTTTGTCCAGCCGTGATTATCATGGACTGAGAGTTGATAATATGAGTGCATATTCCACAAAGCGTTACTAAAAATTATGTGTTGAAGCCGCACAGATTTGCGGCGGCTGGTATTAATTTTAACACCTTATTTCACGTACCAAAATTATTTTTCTCCTGGTCATCTAACTTAAGGAACATCATAGGAAAAGTTGATTTTCATTCTACTTAAGGATTTCAAAATTCTATGTCAGTGTCTGGGCCGATATCTGAGATTTGAGACACAATATTCCAATTTTTCATTTGATCATAAAATTGCATTGAAAGCAAGTTTTTCCTAACATATTTTTAAATTAAAAGTAGAAATCTGATGTTGTTTGGCCCTCCTGTATGTTAAATCACTATTTTGATAGAGTTTTTATACCATCAAACCCTGTATAAACCATTTTTCGAGAAATTAGGTCCATAACAGGTATAGTTAGATCCCATGCCGGTAAAACTACAGTCACAAGCAAATATAGTTATTTTTTAAATTTGGAAGAATTTTACCGAATTACGTTGAAACTATTCATAGGTAATGGGTACAATTATAATCCAACCAATTTATGTCACATTATGCCACCATTTGTACAATATTTGCCCTATTTCAATTTTGGCGGAGGAGCCGGCGACAATTACTTTCCTAATTAAAATCGCAATGGCAGCGCAGTAGTTTACGGTTACTAATTAAGATCCTATTAAAGTGCGCTTTACGTCCTATACACAGGTATGCAGCACCGACACTCCAGTTCTTGACTACCTACTGGTCGTATTTCACAGGCAGTAAGCCAGGTTCGGCGCAGCACCAAAGCCTTGTCGCACGAATTTTCGGTCCCCGGCTTTCGGCCATTTAGTCCGGCGGCCGTTTGTCTTACCCCGGGAACGTAATGAAGTTTTATGAATGTTCGAAATTTAGTTAACACCCCATACGGTCCGGATAAAGTTTGGCCATCGAACTATAGGTCTCGTATCCGGTTGTGTATCTACACAGGATAACGGCGGCCCAGGTACATGTGTACCCGGCGCCCGCCGACCGGGACCGATGTTATTGATTGTCCGGAATTCCTGAGTTTTGCCCCAGAGAACTACGAACAAGATTAAACTTGCCCGTTGCGCCCGTTTGTTCGCACTCTGCATACAGTTACGTCGACCGCCTCGCCGCTGGTTTGTCTGGATATGAATGCGTCCGCTTCGCTTTAGTTAACTGTTCAGTTTATCTGGGCCGGATGTTCCATCTGCTCGGTTCAGTTTATGGTGGTTGTGTTATCGGTTGTTTTAGAGTAACGAGGTTGTATCGTTTTCTTGCGTAATTTCGTTGCTATAATTGATGGATTCATTATTGTTAGTTAAATTTAAGAAGTTAGCTACTTACCAGATGCAACAAGAGGTTAATTATACAATACTTTTTTGTTTGTTTGAAAAGAAATAATTTATTGTGGTAATTATTACATATAAATATATCATCTTACCATAGTAGTCTCTTTGTACACAAACACCACAATATACTAAATAACAATACTAACTATGTAAAATCAATATATAATAATATAGTAAATAACATTTTTGTATTTCTCAGTTTCGTGTTCGATATCCCCAAGAGGCTGAAATAAATTGCATTAGTCATGTTATCATTATAGTATGATGTATTATCTACCTTAACAAAACTGTTTATTGATTCTTCCGTTCCGATAGTGGAGCACTTCCAATGTATGTTTCTAATCGTGCTTCTATATTTGGAGGAATTATGTGAGGCACATAATTGCTGAGTTGCAAAGTTAGCATCTATAACTGAGTTAACTATAATATTTGTTATCTATTATTTTTATGGACTTACTCTCATCTGGTGTAGCGCATATCAACTAGAAGCTCTAAAATATGAAGTTTTTTTACAACATTTTCTTCAATTGTTTGCTTCTAGATTGCATCCAAAAAGGCTCCCATTTCAACTAGAGAAGACTAGTTGAATTTGGATATAGTGACTAGAAATCCAAATTATTCTCTAAAATAAATAAACTACAATATTCAATTATGTAAAAATAATATATACATACATAATCAATATTAATATCAAATATAAGAATATAACAGCTTAAATAAATATATTTAATACAGTAGTTACAGCAGTATTATCGTGTTGTTCCCGTTACATTGCAACTGTTGCCGGGGTAGCCCCAACAACTACACAAGTAAACTCTCGCATCGCCAGAATAGCGTATGTCTGCCTCGCCTACAGATACGTGTTAGTGCATGAGGTACAATATAACCAAATGCCTATCGGTATACAACAACATACGTATATGTGACTCTCTGAGAACACGTAAGCAACGGTCGTACTTTTATTACATATATTTACGCGGAATTATGTCTAATTTATTAACAAAAGAAACAATTCCCGCAACACAGAATTCAATGAATCTATTTATTTCAAAAGTTCAATTGTGCAGGTAGATATTATATGTTATTTTCATAACACGGTGTCACTATCCAACCAGACTACTGTACAGACGACCACAAACTGCACAAACAACCATTTCAACCATCACGATGGGGGTAGATGCTCAAATTTAATTTAGATTCATTTGAATATACCGGATTCTTACCTCAACATTGAATTATATCTTCAATTTACTCCAATATAATTCTTGAATTGACGCTGTAGACACAAAGATACTAAAGTTTGCCTGTTCCTTATGATTAAATCTATTTTTGGTTAAAATAATCGATATAGTCTACATACTTAATTCAGTAGAATATATAAACTATTTAAAACAAGAAACACAAATCCTAAATCTAATAAATTGATAAAATATTATTCTTGTAGGAAGAAACATGTTTTATTTGAAGTGATCGAAACCTCTTGGTGAAATCATACGTATATTCCAAGTAAATATTTATTTCTGAATAAATATATTTATTTGAATTAATCATTTGCTTTTTAGTGTGTACATATCATTACAACCCCATATAGTGTAATAAAAAAAATTCAAATTAAAAAAATTCAAGATGGCAGAAGTACCGTATCGAATAAATAAATCATTTCAGTTTTTCCAAATTAAATAACTATATTCTAGAAACAAATTGTTTTAAATTTAATTGTATCGGCAAATACCAAATTGGAACGTTGTGTCTCGAATCTCAGAGACAGGTCCAGTTCATAGCGAACACCTCGTTAATGAAGTATGATGGGGATCTCAAATTTGAATCAGAAATTAGAATCAAAATACAATAAACAATAATAAAAGGGATGGTTCTTATGTAATCGCTTGAAAAAATAATGTTTTTTCCATTCATATTTAGAAAACTTAAAGTGTATAAAATAAGAGCCTGAAATAGTTTTTTGTTTCTCGATAGTTCTACTGTTTTATTTCCTATGGTATTCTCCGGTCGAAATTTCCTACATTAAGGCGACGCAAAGAGATACCTTTATTCAAAGGATAATTTTCGCTAACGTTCTAAACCAGGAATGTGAAGTTTTGATACCGTACATTGATAACGTATAGATCTAGGTGCTTATTTTGAGATAATTATAATATTTCGATGAATTCATACAGAATAGGTGTTTTAAAAAGTACAATGCTTCTACCTCTGTGGTAGAGTTTATTACACCAATAGAACCGACCCGTTTTTCTAGGAACACGATTTTTCAAACATGCGCGATTGCTTTTGATGCGTTTAACGTATTGAGGTATTCTTATGTCTCCATTGAGAAAATACTTTTTTTCTGGAGGCTAAACGGCAAAATAAGTGAAAGTTTTAAATAAGAGCTGTAAACATCGATCATAAAATTCAAATAGCAGCCATTTTGTGAATTTTCAACTTTTTTTAACTAAATGTTGGTATTGCCTAATTTCATCTAGTAACAAACCGGTTTTGAAATTTTGATTTCGGTTTATTTTTATAGGAGCTATTGTGCACGTTGTTGAGACAAGCTCGCCGCGCAAGACCTGATAGTTCCTACAAGAGTATCCATTTCTTGCATATAGTTTTTTATGGCACAATTTCTATTTGTACACTAAAGCATAGTAAATATACATAAACAGTATTGATATCTCTTACAATTTGTCCCAAAGTTGAGCCACTTTTTTGGTCTCTAGATGAGAACCTGCCCTTAATTCACATATGACGACTTGAACTGCCAACACTTTATTTAAATGTGATTAAAAACATTTGATAGCGCGAAGAACGTGTCATCAACATCTGGGGGACACTGCATTTATTGCAAAAATTTTTACTCTAAAGTTGTTTTTTTTTGTGTGGAAAATCAGCATGTTGGAATTTGACAGCTGGGTATGAATGCAAATAATCTGTATTTTTAAATTCCTGCTTTCAATGTTGGCAATGTTGTATAAGATTTAGATTTGATATCCGAGAATTACATTGAATTGAAAATTTTTTTTTTATTTTTTTAACACCAAGGTCCCTGGTTCTAATACAAGTTGTGGCAGTAATTTTTAATTTATTTAATATTTGCGTCACGCCCATTATAATGTACATTTGAACTTTTTTCTATTACACTTTAAGCTTAACTCTGAAGAACTGATAGTTTACTTTTGGGTAAAATTAACAATTTCTTGTTTTGCAACTGCTTTCAGGTCATTATATAATTATGAACCAATATTGTAATATAATATATTATAATGAATTACTTTTTCTCGAGAAATACACTTTTTTTCTTCATTATATATGCATGGTTACGTCCAACACACGGTATACCAGGTGACCCGCGCCATGAGTAAGCATGTTTAATCCTTCATTTATGCAGCTAGACAAACGAATTAGCGGAATGTAAATGACAAAAAAATTTATTCGTAAATGTTGTTAGTCTTTCGTTCGTTTTTTTACTTTATCATACGCAGTACATGAAGTATTGTAATCGTGCCGACAAATTTTTTTGAGATTTTTGCGGAAATATGTCCTTTTGGGTCCCCTGAACATATTTGACCAAGGTACAAAAAAATGTCTGTGTGTGTGTGTGTGTGTGTGTGTGTGTGTGTGTGTGTGTGTGTGTGTGTGTGTGTGTATGTGTGTGTGTGTGTGTGTGTGTGTGTGTGTACCCAATTTTTGTTGATTCATTTCCGGAGAAACTACTAAAGGTATCGGCACGGAACTTCATATTTAGAAGTTTCATCACCAAACTTAGAGTTGAAAAGCTTTTGGTTCAAAGGTTCCAAAGGAACTGAGTGTTTACTCTAAGCCTTTTTCAAGGATTTTAGAAATGAGTCGCCATTTCTGTAATTTCGTCAAAATAGTTAAATAATAAATTAAAGCAGAGGAAATTTTGAATAATTTATGCCTATGACATTTTTTGGTAAAATTAATAGTTTAGCTGCAAGAGCAAATTCTATTTAATCGAGATTGGTCGCATCTGCATTGATTTAATACTATATACTGACCCAGGATTTGCAAATTTTTCAGTCTAATGACAGTACCGGTAGTGTCAAATGCTGATGTTTTGACATTATCTCACAATTAATATTGACAGTAGTTAATTGTATCAAAAGATCTCATATTGTGATACCGTGTACCGTCCTTGCCTGATGGCGTCGGATAGGCAGCGTGTTGAGCGTGTCCAAAATGCATGTGTTCTGTTTGTTTTTGGTTTGACGAAGTATGATCATGCATCGAATGGGCTGGGTGACTTGGGGTGATTGAACATGGATAACACTAGGGTGCTGCATGCAGCAATATTGTATCATAAGTTGCTATCCCCTAGGATCCCACAATACCTCATGTGGATGATATGCTGTAGAACGGATGTCCATAACCTTAATTTAAGATTCGGCGGTTTGTTTGCTCCACCTGCCCATCGCACTGAGCTGTATAAACGGTCATTCTCTTATCAGGTCAGTCACATATACAATGGTCTCAGGGAAGATATGAAAAATTTATCGTTAAAGTTTTGGGGGAAAGGTGAAGCGTTGTCTGTTTGCTCAACAGCGGGGACTTTAAACATCGAGCGCACATTGGAGGCTTTTTAATTTTTATTTTTTATGGGCAGGTGCGATGTTTTGTTGAGTTGGATTTGCTGCAATTACGTGTAATTAGACTCTAGAGTAATTTTTGTTTTGTTTTTGTTTTGATAACTTGCCGGAATTATTTTTAGATTATTGCTACAATTATGTCTTAGTTCTAGTTTGCGTAAGGGGTTAAGTGGAAGAGTAAGGCAATTTGGAAACAAGTGTGCTGAACTACGCTCTAAATATAAATAATATTTTGCTGCATTTAATATTGTCTTATTTTAATAAAGGATCCTGTTAAATCCTGGCTAACTAGTTTTATTTTAATGCAGACACGACTGATCTCAATCAAATAGATTCTCATGCACCTAAACTACTAATTTTATATATTGTATGATAAAGTCATGTGCCTGGCCACATCAGATTTTTGTTTTTCGGGAATGACGTCAATTTTGGAATGTCAAGAAATTGAAATATGACAACATACTATATACTATTTGGCTGTTTTTATGATTTACAGCAATATGTTCTAAAGTTTGCCAGATTGAGTTGTCTGAATATTCAACTCAAGAATAATAGAAGCTTATGACAAATAGTTTGCTGTTTCTAAAACTCTATTTGCGCGGAAAATCAATGTGTTACAAATTTAGTGTTGTATATTATCATACAAAGGCGCCACATTATTCGTGTATTTTGCAAATGTGCATGCCCACCTTAAGAGGTCAAAGACAATTAATATTCTTAAACAAGATAAGTCTAAACACAGGGACCCTATTCTCGTCATCTTTTTGAAGCGAATCGTGACTTATCGAATGGAGTAGGGATATCACCGGTTGCCCGTATCTATGAGCAAGTTTGCTTGTTGCTAAGAACAATAACACACGCGCCACGCCCATACGTTCCCATACGTTTGATTGAAAAGTATGGGCGTGGCGCGTGCGTTATTGTTCTTAGCAACAACCTAGATACGAACCAGAGGGCAACCGGTGATATCCCTACTCCATTCGATTACCTACTCCAATTATGGGAAAATAAAAACGAAATCCACCAGCAATGGCAAGGAAAATCCCTGCGACTATCTGACTTTTCTAAATACATTAATGTCGATTTACGTACAGATATTGAAATTACTGACAATCTAAGTACCTTATGTTAGTTGTACGTACTCTGTACGTAAGCAACTTATATTGTCTTTAAATAGGCACAGACAAGCTGCAATAATCTGTAGCCGATGTTCCATTTAAAAATATTATAAAAATACAAAAAAACCAGAAACTATGCATAATTGCCATTGTAACTATTATCAACATGTTGCCACATGTTTGTTATTTCACTTTCTAGTTTTAAGATTCAAACTTTAATTTCAGCCTACTTAGAGAATTAGAGAATTTTCAAACCGTGTGACATTTTCTTGGGGAAGAAGGAAGAAGGTGCAGACATTATTTGCCATTTTTATACGAGATAGAATTCTCTACGAGAGCTTAAATTAAAGCTATGGAATCCAAAAGCCATTGCTATGAACCAATGAAGAGAAACCCATTGTGCGAACTCTGTGCAGACTCAAATTATTGTTTGTCAGACGCGTTTTTTCGGTCAACAGGTTTAATGTCCATAGTTCATCCTTTCATTCGTGTCTAGAATTTCAAAGAATTTTGTCTTGTCACACTTTTGTAATATCGCAGAATAATAAGAAAAACAGGGCACTAATTCAAATCTCCCAAAAACATTAACGCTACCTCAAAAATTCTTTTCTTGAAAGCAAAGAAAATAAAAGTTGTTTAAGAAAAAGTTCAAAGAGATACAAATGAATATATGGTAAAATCGCACTTTTGGCCAAAATTGGCGCGCGCATGGTTAAACAGCATTTTTTTACAGGACTTCACAGTCACACTCGTTTCTGTTTTTAAAACCTTTAAAGTCCACGGCTTTATTTGGTACAATATACTAACTAGACGTTATAAAATTGGGTCAAGTAAACCACCCTTTTAAGGTTAGGATTGTATTTGTTATACTAGAAGAGCAGTAACTAGTGTCCAAGGGAGTAGCAGCTGTTCATGAACACTTTTGTCCAAAAAAATCTCTAATAAACATTAATTATTCTGAAGAAAATAATAAATACAAACATCGCTCCCACGTGACAAATATTTAAAGATCACGTATTCGAAATAAATACTCCAATTGCCGCTACTACATTTGTAAAAGTTTTCTTTTTTAAATCAGTGTATTGTGCGTAGATGTGTGTTTATAATGTATGTATGTGACCTTAAGAAACTGACGAAATGTAAGTCGACGAAAGATTTTGTGATTAATTTCTTAAAACTAATTATACCGTTGGTTCTCTAACCTTTAGCGCCTGAAGAAGCATCTAGCGAGATGCGAAACATGTAGCGAAAAGAAATTAAATTGGAAATAAGGACAACATTTGCATTTTTATTAATAAATACACTCATACATTACATACCCTTATAAACAATAATGACAATGTCAGGTGGCAGTCGACAGCTTCTTTGTGTCGGCAAGTGCATATTTTAATGCATAAGAATAGCATGGTATGCCGAGTTTGGAAAACAATCGCTCTATGCATTATTCGTATTTCAACTGCATCTTTGCCTTATTAAATTCTTATCTGAGCTTTTCCCTCCAATTCAATATTTATTCCGAATGCAAGTATTGTTATGGGAACATGCAGATGCTATTATGAATAACTCTCAATATTTTCGACGTGACGTTTCGTTCTACTTCAAGATTTTCGGCCGGAATATAATAATAACATGTCCGGGTTCGACGCCAGGATGACGTATTATGAGGAGACTGGTACCTGAATGGCAGGGCTATTCGGGCTCCTTCTCTTGAGCATTACAATGTGTCATTATGTTAGAAGTTTGACGGAGGCGGCCCCGTCCATCCGGAGGTGGGTGTACATTATTAATTGCCGCACAGTCTGCTATGTGATTAATGTGGTGTCACTTTTTCTGCAACCCAGTCTCTCTCTCCATTAGGACATTTTTTCTCTGTGCACGCTTCGACACGGTTCCCTATAATGTGGCGGCGGTGGTCGGCGGCGCGAGACGAGCACCACCATTTGCATTATTAGGTGTCGCCGCTGCCTCTGATAGAAGAATAAAAAACACCACCCGCTGTAATACTAAACGGGAGAGACGAGTATCGCCATCCTCTCTCTCGCTCTATCGCACTAATGGATTGATTTTTTAGTTAGTTAGTTTTGGGTGTATTAGAAATTAGGTGATGATGTAGTGTATTGGCATAACGCTGACGGATAATTTATTAATTCTTCGGGTAAGCTAGATAAGCCGTCCTTGGAATATACTTTCATTAATACCGACTTTATGACTGTTTTAATAGTAAAATTGGACGACAAACAACATAGCGACCACATAATAGATACTATTTATTATAAAAATGTTATGGATTTCTGTAATACTCATTCTTCTGTTGATCTACTACCAATTATATTGAACATTTTTATGTAACATTTCTAACCTTTTGCTAGCTTTCAAGTTCATATTTATTGTGAAGGCAAACTTATATTACAATTTCTATGCAAATAAATGATGAGTTATTTTATTCATGTCCCTTGCCATGATTTTTATTAGTTATTTCATTATGATTGAAAAACATTCAGAAAAGTGTACTTGAATACATTTGGTAGAATTACATTACACAAGTTTTGGAAATTTTCTTGATTATTTTTGAATTTATACCTGTTTTGGTTTAAATATATAGAAAATTTGCTTAAAATCCATTTTTCATTGTATTTTTCGTTAACGTTTTCAATTTTCAGCAAATATGAGCTTTAAAGTATATTTTGCTACTAGTTACATACTCCATTTATTTAATAGTATATTATTTGACGAGCACATAATTAAGGATATAAATCGCAAGCATGAAGTTTACACGCGAACCGTAGGCGAGCGTGTAATCAAGCGAGAAAAGTTTAAAAGTTAATAACTTCGCGCATATTTGCAACTTACGCCGACGCCAACATTTTTGGGCCTGGGGGCTACAAAATGGTTTTTCACTTTATCATACGCAGTATGATGAAGTATTGTAATCGTGCCGAAAAAAAAAATTGAGATTTTAGCGGAAATAGGTCTTTATGGGTCCCCTGAACATTTTTGACCAAGGTACAAAAAAATGTCTGTGTGTGTGTGTATGTGTGTGTGTGTGTGTGCGTATGTGTGTACTCGATTTTTGTGGCGACGATTCCGGAGAAACTACTAAAGGTATCGGGACGAAAGTTCATATTTAGAAGTTTTATGACCAAACTTAGAGCTTAAAAGCTTTTGGTTCAAAAGAGTCCAAAGGAACTGGTAGTTTATTCTAAGCCTTTTTCAAGAATTTGCAAATGAGCCGCCATTTCTGTAATTTCGACAAAATAGTTAAATAATAAATTAAAGTAGAGGAAATTTTGAATAATTTATGCCTATGACATTTTGTGGCATAATGTATAGTTTAGCTTCAAGAGCAAATTCTATTTGTTCGAGATCGGTCGCATCTCCATTGATATGAAATAACATAGTAGCCAGGATTTGACAAGTAGTTTTTTTTTGCTGTCACTCTCGATAACAGCTGATTTCATCAGAGGTTGGAGAACCGCTATGGAACGTAGCCGCTCTAGTGCGGCAAATAACAAAATGCAAATTTCAAATAAAATAAGATCACCAATTTGATTGTTTGTTGATACGAAATATCAACCCGTTTTTACATCTAATTCTAAAAACGATAAATTGAGAAAATATTAAATAAAGTATAGCGATAAGTGTTGTTTTATTTTAGTATGTTGGTACGGATGTGACATCTACAGTAACATGAACAAATATAAATCTGTCAGAATTTGAATTAGCTTTTTAAACTTGACGTTTCGTAGAAGTGGTAATAACCTAACATTTCCTATACAGAAATATAACCATTTTTTAATTATTTTTTTTTAAATACATATTTCTCAAAAAGCAACACAAAAAACGTTGATGTCACTCCTGCCAAAAACTACATAGCGCGACTGGCTCGCATGTGACGGCGCGGCTCCGCCTTCGGTGACATCACCGTTTGTCGCGCTGTTCCGTACTTTCGGCACTTGTGACATAAATAACTATTATTCTAATGACAGTAGGTAGTGTCAAAAGCAGATGCTTGGACAATACCTACTGTCAATAGTATCAAAATATCTGTCAAATCCTGGCTAACTAGTTTAATTTGAGTGCAGACACGATTTATCTCAATCAAATAGATTCTCATGCAACTAAACTATTAATTTTATATATTGTATGATAAAGTCAAGTGCCTGGCCACATCAGATTTTTTTTATAGATTCATGCATTGTCACCGGAATTCAGACCACATGCAAAACTTCAACTCGATTGGACAATTTTTCAAAAGAATTTTTAAGAATTTTTGCAAATTTTGAAGTTTCCAGTTTTTTTTGTTCCTGTATTGTCACCTGGGAAGTAGGTCAAATATGGTAATGCGCAAGTGCGTAGCGTGATATCGACAAGTGGTCCCTTTTTCTTTCGCAAAAAACGCATTTTTTCTGCGTTTCCAACCGCAAACGGGTTTCAGGCGAACACATCTGATAAAAAACACAATAAAGAGACTAACTAGCGAGTAAAACAAAAATGTGTATGTAGAACCAGTTTAATTTTATTTGCGATTATCTGCGTAACTAGAAACGGACAACTGGTCCCTTTTCACATCCACGCAGACGTTAGTTAAAAAGAATTGACGCATGTTTAGCGAAAAACGGCAACGTTTTTGAACAGTTACTGAAATAGATTTGAGCACCTTTTTAAGTTAAATTATGATTTTTTATTATTTTTAATAAGGTGTTTTATTGCAGGTTTATAATTTTATAATTACTAAATTAATTTTAATGAAAAGCGTCCTAAAAGCACTTGTTCAATGATGTTTATTAGAAATTGTTCAGTTGTTTTCAAACGCAAATTAGATTTGGCAATGGTAGCAATTTCTACGGTGATGTTTAAAAATCGATTTCAGTAGGTACAAGTAAATGTAAAGTATTGGACATTGTACACAAAGTTTTTCCAAAATTTTCCATAGAATTGAGAAATGTATTCATATGTTATGGTTGCTATTTGAAAAGATCGACTTTAGTACTTTTCTCGAATGTAACTTTGATCATATAATTTAAACACCCTGTATAACTTTTAGAAGTATTCTACCGATCTGTCGATAATATGTTATCTTCACAACAATTTTGCCGGACAACTTTTTCCAACGGTCACATGAAATAATTTATAAGTAATTGAAAGTAACCGTGCAGCTGTCATTTTTTAATGAATAAATGAATATCTCAAAAATGACACATATAGGGAATGTAATGGATTTAAAAAATGCGATAAAATACAGGGTATTCCAGTTTAAATATAAAACTTGACATCATTTCCGGTGTAACCGGAAGTAACCGAAAACACAAAATATTTTGGTTGAGACGATCGTGTCCAACAATATAAATCTGCACATTTTTAATTTCTCATTTCTCTCATAACTTCTAATGGCAGCTCGTCGTGGGAGACCCTGTATATTATTTGGTGATAGGGGGATATTTTTAGGTCTCAAAGCTGGAATTGTTTAATTTAATGTGCCCTGTGTATTCAACACCATATGTAATAGAATAATTGTGATGGTACCCTAAGAATGGGGAGACCAATTCTGAATGTATTCACATAAAATAATTCAAAGTCCAGACAAAAACAAATTTTGCTAGCTCTAAGTCAGTGTTAAAAAGAAATTTGGTATAGCGCTCCCTCCTCCATGATGTAAATATACTAGAGCATAGCAGTTGATATTGCGTAAACAAGTTTTACTTGTGTAGGTTGTAGTGTAAAATACAGTCATTTTTGTGTGTTGAAATTGCGATTTATTTTGTTAATAAATGACTTGATTTTTCCATATATTTTGACGGGATCCTGTCTGGAATTTCTTTATTATGGTGATTCTGTATTCCAATAACAAATGCTACTATATATTGCACTTACATACAGAACATACATAAACATTTTTTGTTGTTTTTGCATTGTCTTATGCAGAAATTGTTATAATTTCAATATTGCGATAAGACTATCAGGAAATATTGTATATAAACAGGGACGTATGGCACTCAGTTTGGAGTGCTGTTTACATTTGGTGAAGAGTTTTCAAGATGTTACTGTCAACACTGTTAGCATTTTCTGCGTTGGGTATGTCGTCAGTTTTTTTTCTTGGTGTAGCCTAGCTACTTATATATCTATGTGATCATTGAGCAAGTCAGTTAAAACAGAGTGCGAGTGGGCAAAAAATTAGTTTTGAGTTATTGATTGGTTGATGTTCTACGTACCTTTTGGTATGTAAAGTCATGAAAAGCCCATAGTTTTAAGTTAAATTATATATATATGCTACCTTTTCTGTTTAGGTATTGGAATTACGGCAGCAGCTAGTAAGTAAAGTATTCAAAAATCATTTATTTTGTGATTCCATACGTGAATTATACTACATAATCATTGCAATTTTTAGATTGTGATATATCAGTGCAGACTAATATTAACAAAGAAATGCCATTGGTACTAGCTGAAAACTTCCATACCACACTTTACCCTGTCATACCCGCAGGAACTCCTGCTGGTTCTGCCAGTAAGATCGTAACTATAGAAGATGGCAAGAGAATGTCCATCGCTTGTCCAGGAAGGGTATTAATTGTTGCCGGTCAAAAGACAACTATTAAAGCATTGACTATATTATGCAACAATGGTAAATTTGATACACAACCAAGAAACCAGATCAGATTCACACAAATGAGATGCGACGGAGTTCCGAAGGCAGATGTGAAAGTATTCCTCCATTCCAAACAAATAGGATTTCCAATTGATCTCAACACCAAACCTTTTATTCAACAAATAATAATTCGTCGCACTCGTTCTCAGACTGGTTTCTACAGTTACCACAAATTAATTAACGCAGCTGCGTATTCAAGTTCCATTGGCAGGAAGTCAAACTTTATAGAAGGCTCATGCAAAATTAATGGAATATCTGCTGATAATTTCTACAAACGACCGAGTCAACAAAAAGCAATCAATACTATTTTAGGTCTACCGGCTAACAGTAATAACTACGTTAGCAGCGTCAGGAGCAGTAACAAGTATTTGGCCAGAGGTCATTTATCCCCCGTTGCCGACTTTTTGTATCCAGCCGAACGTGATGCTACAAACGTGTGCGACAATATTGCCCCACAATGGCAAGATTTCAACAATGGAAATTGGAAAGTAGTTGAGGCATACGTACGAGAAATTGCCCTAAGTAAAGGCCATATAGATGTATACACTGGGGTCTATCAGACAGCAACCTTAAAAGGAAAGCAATTGTATCTAGCTTCTGGTAATCAGTTACCCGTTCCGAAGTACTACTGGAAAATTGTACGTGATAGAGAGTTGAAAACAGTCCTATTTGTTTCATTAAACAACCCATACGAAGGCGATTTGAACACCGAACGATCATCAGGTCTGATGAGACTGTGCAAAGGTTCTTGTGGCCAAGTGACCGGTTTAAAAACAAAAGGGTTCGACAAACTTCAAAAAGGACTGACGGAATGTTGCGAAGCGAGTACTAATTTTCTGAACGAGTTGGGGTTACAAAATATTGCAAGTAGAGGATTGCTAACAAAATGATAGTACACTTACATTGTCAAAACTATTGTGATGCATTGATGGAGATTGTAGTTGTTATAACAATATAGTAATATTCAAAATTCAAATATGTTTTTACTCGACCCAGCACCAGCAAACATATTAGAAATGATTAATTGGAATATACATTCATTACCACCGCTTTTATGACTGTTTTTATAGTCAAATTGGATGACAAACAACTGGGCGACCAAGTAATAGATGATATTTATTATAAAAACGATTGCTGTTATCCTCATTCTTCTGTAGATCTACTACCAATTATTTTGAAACATTTTTTATTTAACGTTTGGAACCTTTGGCATATTTGAAGTTCATATGTATTGTGAATGCAAAACTGTATTAAAATGTCTATGTAAATAAATGAGCTATTTAATTCATATGTCTCTTGCCATGATTTTAATTAGTTATTTCATCATGATTGAAACATATTAAGAACAGTGTACTTGAATAAATTTCATTTTACATTTGGTAGAATTACAACATGACTACAATTTTCTTGGATTAGCTTTGAATTTATACCTTTTTTGGTTTAAATATATAGAAAATTTGTTAAAATCCATTTTCCATTTACATTTTGAAATTCTGAATTAATTTTAAATACTAAAAATCCGATGTGGCCAGGCACATGACTTTATCATACAATATATAAAATTAATAGTTTAGCTGCATGAGATTCTATTTGATCTAGATCGATCGTGGCCAGGATTTGACAGATATCTTTGATATTATCATATAAATATAAAATGATATAAAGCATACGATATAATGATAACGCATACGTCAAGTTCGTGGATTCGATTGGCTGGATTGGATCGGATCCATAGGCGGCCACAGTGTTGCCACCAGCTGCCACATATATAAGGTTATCTATGGGCTGTCAGTGGTTTGGCGTTAGTGATGCCGAATATTACCGGCTAACGGCCGCGGTAATACCGACCGCGCACTTTAAGCTACAATAGCGCCATATGTCACGGTCCTAATAACTACTGGCTACGCATGCGCAGTTTGATCCCCGGCACCACATCGATAGACAAAATATATATCTCCGTCTCACATTGTTGGAACCGAGACTACGCATTGGCGCTATAGGACAAGCTCCGTATAATCCCTAATACGTATATGGATAGTATTGACAGGAGGTATTGTCAAAAAGACAGCCTTTGACACTACCTACTGTCAGAATGAAAATAATTGTGAAATCCTCGCTAACTAAGTTTTAATGCAGACACGATCTTGATCAAGAAGAATTTGCGCATGCGCAGCTAAACCATTAATTTTATCAAAAAAGATCATAGACATAAATTATACAAAATTTTCTCTACTTTACATTTATTATTTAACTATTTTTACGAAATTACAGAAATGGCGGCTCATGCTTAGAGGAAACAGCCAGTTCTTTTGGACCTTTTTGAACCAAAAGCTTTCCGGATTCTTACCTCAACATTGAATATTCATATTTTTCGATTTACTCTGAAGGTTTCTTGAGTTGACGCTATAGACACAAAGACACTATAGTTTCCCTGGAACATTATGATCTGTTGTTTATAATTAAAACTATTTTTGGTTAAAATAATCGATATAGTCCCCATACTTAATTCAGTTGAATATATGACCTATTTAAAACAAGAAACATAAACCTTAAGATTTCTTCTAAATCTTAAGAAGAAACATGTTTTATTTGAAGTGATCGAAACCTCTTGGTGGTATCATACGTATATTCCAAGTGAATATATATATTTCCTAATAAATATATACATTTGAATTGAGCATTGTTTTTAGTGTGTGAGAACAAGATCGGACACAAGTTCGAAAACGATAATATAGCACATATTGCTGATGATTGCAAAGGTCAAGTATATTTTGTCATAAAAGTTATGATAGGTTTTTTTAGCTTTTTCCCCAGGTTGTTAACAAAACGCTTCCATTAATTTTTTTTTTCAGAAATAGGTATAAAATAACAAAAAGAAAGAAAAAATAATCGACTTGATAGAATTCTTTAGGTATACCGAAATAAAATGTTGAGTTTTGAACAGTTAATACCATGACACAAAAACTATGTCCAAACTCTGCAGAGTTGTAACGGTAGCAACTTCCAGGTTTAGCTTTAAGTTTTGTCAATTTTGCTCTTGCACATGGCAATGAGAAAATGTGACTAAAGCAGCGTTGTAATGATGAACCTATTCATGGGATACTTCACAGCAAGTTCGAGGTTCAGGCTTTTCATTTTACGTTTTTTTTTGTGGAAGAAATGCGCAGTATTGATTCTTTTGAATGTCATTTTACTGGGTTTTTATTCACATTATCCGTTATTCTACCACCAACACTTTTAATATAACTAAAACTCACTAGAACTTTAGATTAAATTTATAAATTCATCTGTCCTTTGCATTCTATAGCGCTTTTAATATATTAATGAAGTTGATTAAATTTGCTTCGCGGGTAACTATTTGATCATTTAATAACCACATTGTCGAGAATATCAACAGCAAATGAATTTCAGCCACGTATTTCCGAGTAAATATTGGTCCCAGTATGTTTCATAATTTATTGATATGATCACGGTGTAGAAATAATGCAATTTAATCTCAACTCTAATGGAAACCGGATAAAAAATTGTCTTTCTTTCTATTATAGCTAACTCAATTCGACCTAGCTAACACAATTCAAGTTGTTTAAGTTCTATTTGAAAATTCAGTTTGGAGTGTGTCTTGGGCCTTATAGTGGTAGTCAACACTAAGGATTGGAAGCCGTCTGAGCACTCAGCATTGTCATGCTAATTAAAGGTGTTGTCAACATAATTATATTAGGCAGGAAACTTTGGCAGAAATGCTCGAACTTCTCTCATTACGTACAAAAGGGGAAATGTATGTGTGTGTGTGTGTGTGTGTGTAACGGTAATTCAATAGCTCGACAAACAACAGAAATAACAAACGGAGGACAGCTTGCAATATTATACCTATTATAATACCTTTATTCTAAGTTATACCTTCCTCCTATGCGTGGTAAACCCAAAACAAGAACAAGGTGGGTAGTATTCGAAAACCGGAATTATGTTTTGAGAGAGCCGTAATACAGACTGATGGAGGTCTCGATCCTACATTTTTAGGTATGATATAACACAGAAACGAATTTTTAACTTTTGCTAATTGTACGTTGTAGGTACTTACCTAATCAATAAAATTCGGATTGAACTTTACAATACGCGCACCTTAGTACACAACAGACACCCACTTATGTACCTTCAAATAATGATCACTGAAGGTGGATAAAAATTTCCCAACAAACTGCATTGCAAAACTACACATTGCTAGCTGTTTTGCGCTCACAGATTCAAGAACCGATTTCCCTAAATCCAACAAAAATATCATTAAAAACCTACCATTAGGCGGAAAGTTATATGCAGTTCAACTTTAATTTGATGTATTGATTTTAGAATTATGTACGCAACTATTAGTATAGTTGATACAAAGTTTAAACTATGATACTCTCAATATTATTGATAATTTTAGTTGTTTTTCGTTGCGATAACGGAATTACTACTAAAAGCAACTTTAAAATGATAATACAATATTACAATATTAGTAACGATTAACTGCCATGATGTTGGAAAAATCAGACGTTGGAAAAATCTGCGCATTTAGGGTTGCACAGTTAAATCGTTGCAGTTTATCAACAATTTTATTACGCTTGTAGCTGGTTTCTGGTTGATTGTGAACTATAAGAACCATTTTATACACTTCACGTAGTATTTATTTTCGCTGCTGTATGAATAAGGGGATAACAGTCATTTGTATTTTAATAGTTGTTTATGACAATATAATTTCATTTTTCATGAAAATTGCAAATTTTGCATATGTATAGTCATAGACAAACTGGGTTTTCCCAAACTCACACTGTAAAATACGGACAGGTGGCAAAACTTCCAAAAACTATTAATAGCTATTTGATCGATATTGTTGGCGAAAAATGTTAATTTATTGTAAGTGGTGAAACCGGACGTCACGTTAACCGTAACTCACATACTTCCCATTTTCGCATTCAGAAAACTGTATGATTTCCCTCTAGAGTAGCGTTCTCAACCGGGGCTCCGCGGAAATAAGGGTTCCGGGAGAAGTTGTCAGTGGCTTCGCAGAAAATTGACTTCACCTCGTGACAAGATTACTTTAAATTATCTGTTACTCAAAAAACACAATCTTACCAAAAAACGAACATGGCTGAATTATATGTTTATATTCATTTGCTATAGCAATTGTCTGACATATTCCCCGAGAAGTTCTAGTAGATGCTTGACAACCCCAACTAATTCTTTATTAATTTTATTTTTATTAATTACCATAGTAGTACTGCTTTTCGAAGTTTTTGTGTACGAGCTGTTTCTTATTTAAAAACTTTCAACCTTTCAAGAGAAAATATAGAAATAATCTACCGGGTGACACCACCCCAGAGCTACTCCTGCTTATTCTTTTTATTTATCACGACGGACGAATAATTTTTTTTGCGAGTGCTAATCGATCAAGATACCATTTTTGGGATACTTTTGACGTTAGTATGACGTTTTTTTCGGAAAGTACTTCATCATTACAATTTTAAATGGCATCCAATATTATGTGTGCGTTACCTATTTTCAATCAAGATGACATTCTGATGACAAAAACATTTCAATCGTCAATTCTTATCACCAAGGCAACAAAAAATTATTTGTTTGTTTATTAATCTAGGTGGCTATGAATTGGTGAAGATAATAATTGTCAAATAAACACTAACTAAATCATTTTTTGCCGACGTTGTATGACTGGTGCCCTGTAGCTTGGTTTACTACTTCGTACTTCTTGGGTACACCCTGATTTTTCGATAGTAAACATTTTTCTAATTACATTCACACCAAATACTTGATAATTTGGTGAAAACCATAGAGTGTAAATGTCGGAAACATAAAAAAAATCTGGGTTCACTTCGCTGACTATGATCATTAATCTCAATATATTTTTCTTCTATTTCCCTGGATTATACCACGGCTGATATACTAGACCGGTTATCTCTCGCTTCATCCAACAATAAACGGCCGGCATACAGTGACGTCACTGCCGCTTGTTCCTAACCTAACAAACACATAGCATGCTAGCGCACGTTTATAACTGATCACGTGAGCATGACGTGGGCTGTGACGCCATTGTATGCCTTTTCACCCTCCCCTCGCGCACCACTTCACCATGAAGCTGCTGCGTGGGACAACCGCTCTAGTCTAGGAAACCGTGGGTTTATACGACATTCCTACGATTTTCAGTAAAACATCAAGTATTTGGTGTCACTGTAATCGGAAACAAGTCTCTATCGAATAATTGGAGTGTTTAATTTTTACTTTATCATACGCAGTATAATAAAGTATTGTAATCACGCCGAAAAAAAAATTTGAGATTTTAGCGAAAATAGGTCTTTATGGGTCCCCTGAACATTTTTGACCAAGGTACAAAAAAATGTCTGTGTGTGTGTGTGTGTGTGTGTGTGTGTGTGTGTGTGTGTGTGTATGTGTGTAAACGATTTTTGTGGCGACGATTCCGGAGAAACTACTAAAGGTATCGGGACGAAAGTTCATATTTAGAAGTTTCATGACCTAACTTAGAGCTGAAAAGCTTTTGGTTCAAAAGCGTTGAAAGGAACTGGTAGTTTATTCTAAGCCTTTTTTAAGGATTTTGCAAATGAGCCGCCATTTCTGTAATTTCGTCAAAATAGATAAACAATAAATTAATGTAGAGGAAATTTTGAATAATTTATGCCTATGACATTTTTTGGTAAAATTAATAGTTTACCTACAAGAGCAAATTCTTTTTGATCGATATCGGTCGCATCTGCGGCATCTGCGTTGGTATGAAACTAAATAGTAGCCAGGATTTTGACAAATACTTTTTGTGCTGTCACAGTCGAAAACAACTGATTTCATACGAGGTTGGAGAACCGCTATGGAACGTGGCCACTGTAGTGCAGCAAAGTACAAAATACAAATTTCAAATAAATTAAGATCACCAATCTGATTGTTTGTTAATAAGAAATATCAACCCGTCTTTATATCTAATTCTAAAAACTATAAATTGAGAAAATTGTAAATAAAGTATAGCGATGAGTGTAGTTTTATTTTAGGTTGTTGGTTCGGATGTGACATCTACAGTGTCATGAACAAATATAAATCTGTCAGAATTTGAATTAGCTTTTGAAAGTTGACGTTTCGTCAAAGTGGAACCAACCTAACATTTCCTACACAGAAATATAACCATTTTTTATATATATTTTTTAAATATTACATATTTTTCAAAAAGCAACACAATTAACGTTGGTGTCACTCCTGCCGAAAACTAGATAGCGCGACTCGCTCACATGCGACGGCGACGCTCCGCGTTCGGTGACGCGCCGCATCACCGCTCGTCGCGCTATTTCATACTTTCGGCACTTGTGACATAAATAACTATTATTCTAATGTCGTAGTGTAGGTAGTGTCAAATGCTGATGCTTCGACAATACCTACGATTTATCTCAAAAAAATAGATTCTCATGCAGCTAAACTATTAATTTTATATATTGTATGATAAAGTCATGTGCCTGGCCACATCAGATTTTTACTTTATCATACGCAGTATGTAAAGTATTGTAATCATGCCGAAAAAAAAAATGAGGTTTTAGCGGAAATAGGTCTTTATGGGTCCCCTGAACATTTTTGACCAAGGTACAAAAAAATGTCTGTGTGTGTGTGTGTGTGTGTGTGTGTGTGTGTGTGTGTGTGTGTGTGTGTGTGTGTGTGTGTGTGTGTGTGTGTGTGTGTGTGTGTGTGTGTGTGTGTGTGTGTGTGTGTGTGTGTGTGTGTGTGTGTGTGTGTGTGTGTGTGTGTGTGTGTGTGTGTGTGTGTGTGTGTGTGTGTGTGTGTGTGTGTGTGTGTGTGTGTGTGTGTGTGTGTGTGTGTGTGTGTGTGCGTGTGTAAACGATTTTTGTGACGACGATTCCGGAGAAACTACTAAAGGTATCGGGACGAAAGTGCATATTTAGTAGTTTTATGACCGAACTTAGAGCTGAAAAGCTTTTGGTTCAAAATGGTCCAAAGGAACTAGCGATTTACTCTTAGCATTTTTCAACGATTTTCGTCATTTCTGTAATTTCGTCAAAATAGATAAATAATAAATTAAAGTAGACGAAATTTTGAATAATTTATGCCTATGACATTTTTTGGTAAAATTAATACTTTAGCTGCAAGAACAAATTCTATTTGATCGAGATCGGTCGTATCTGCATTGATATGAAAGTACATAGTAGCCAGGATTTTGCCAAATATTTTTTTTTGTGCTGTCACACTCGAAAACAGCTGATTTCATCGATTTCATCAGAGGTTGTAGAACCGCTATGGAACGTTACCGCTCTAGTGCGGCAAATTACAAAATACAAATTGCAAATGAAATAAAATCACCAATTTGATTGTTTGTTGATAATAAATATCAACCCGTCGTTATATCTAATTCTAAAAACGATAAATTGAGTAGAAAAGTATAGCGATGACTGTAGTTTTATTTTAGTAGTTTTGTAGTTTCGTCAAAGTGGTACCAACCTAACATTTCCTATACAGAAATATAACGATTTTTTTATTTATTTTATTTTAAATACATGTTTCTCAAAAAGCAACACAATAAACGTTGATGTCTCTCCTGCCAAAAACTAGATAGCGCGACGCGCTCGCGTGCTACGGCGACGCTCGGCCTTCGGTGACGCACCGCATCACCGCTCGTCGCGCTTTTCCGTACTTTGGGTACTTGTGACATAAATATTATTCTAATGACGTAGTGTAGGTAGTGTCAAATGCTGATGCTTTGACAATACCTACGATTTATCTCAATAAAATCGATTCTCAAGCAGCTAAACTATAAATTTTATATATTGTATGATAAAGTCATGTGCCTGGCCACATCAGATTTTTTTATTAGTTTTTTAATTATTGTTAATTATTTAATTTTAATTATTTCATTTAGATTTTATCATAGTAAATAATATTGTTTCCTACCTGCCTTCGTCGCGTCGGCTTGAAAAGAAAAACATAACCATTTTTATGGTGGGAAAAATATTTCTAAATTTACTGAAAATGTATGTAATAAACTACAAAGAAAATGCTGTGAAAGCAATGATAATGCTTAAAAGAAAGTAATTGATATATAATAAATTACAGGAAATGGTTGTAAAAGCATTGGCCATTGCATTTTCTCTCTGCTGCAACATTGGTTATTTTACACCTTCTTTATCGCTTTATATTTTTACAACAAGTAATATGATTCCTGCGATATTGAGATATTCCTCTGAAACTACAGTGTTATGGCAGTAATTTATAGGGAATTTTTGCAATTTAACGGCACGGTAATTTAACACTTAAAGTATTTTCTTACAATTAAGTTGCGTTTCTTTACAGACATATTGTTAGTTAGCCAATGACATTTACTTAAAAAAGACGGGATTCAAGTAGGACACTCTGTATAATATCTTATTTTTGGGGTTCCCTCGTGTTCAAACGTTTCTTCAAGGTTAAAAATATGGTGCTATACAGGCGGGATGTAAATTTTAAATAAATCAAAAATTACAGCCACATCCTGGATTTGAACCAGGGACCTTTGCGTTTCTAGCACAATGCTCTCCCATCTGAGCTAATGAGGCCTATAATTTTTTTTCATTTTTTAAAAATTTTTGTTGAATAATAAATTACATATACTTCATATACATATTAAATAACTATCGAAAGCATAAAGAAACATACTTCGCTTGAAAATATAAAATGATATTCTTGTAGTGATATAATAAGGCATAGGTAATAATCGGGGTTGTTATAAAAAACGTTTTTAGTGTTTTAAACAAAACGATTTTTGTTTATAAAATGGTGCTTCTTTTAACGAAACAATGCTTTTAAACATGTTGTATATTACACACACCAAAAAACATGTTTTAAACAAGGAATAAAACTTGTTTTAAACATGTTTTTCATTATGCATATATTTTATTTGTAAGCATTTTAATTGGCGTCTTTTCATTCCTTATTTTACTAGCTACCACTTAAATATCAGTCCTTTTGTACATGTTTAAAATAATGTTTTAAAACACAGTGTTTTAAACATTCAAAACAAACTGATTTAAACAAGTTTAAAGCAAAATATTTTTTAAAAACATGTTTAAAACAATGTTTTAAAACAAACTGTTTTAAACATTTAAAACAAACTGTTTTAAACATTTAAAACAAACTGCTTTAAACATGTTTAAAACAAAATAGTTTTAAACATTTGTTTTAAAACATGTTTAGAACAATGTTTTAAAACAAAGTGTTTTTAACATAACAAACAAGCCTGATAATAATAGAGAAAGGCATGTTTAGATTGTATACATGTATCGATTCCCGTATGCAACCAATCGTTTAATTTGTAATGAACGTAATTTGCTAAATTCATATAAAAACTCGCTAAATACCATGCATTCGTTGGTCTTCACCAAATCGGGTCAACATTTATCACGTAGCCAATAAAAGTCCACAAAATTAAGCTCCATAATAAAGCAGCTTATTCGACATTGAATTACAACCGTTCCTTTTTTATTCTGCCGCATTCCACTTTCTCAAACCGGACATGGGCGGTGGGGGCGAAAGAGGGAGAACGAAAATATTGTCCGGCGGGATGTACGGACTGCCGTAGATTTATTTACAAGGAAATTAACATCATTTATTATGGTAAATCCCCCGCACGCCCTCAGACAGAGGGAAGGCGACCCCTTATACCCTTCGCCCTTTTCGTGAGCGCGATATTATTTTTCTTTTGTTGATTTTTGGCGCTGAACTCTTGCGCCTTCGTCGGTCCCAGCCGCCTCGATCTCGAACATCTGACTCGTGATTAATGGCGCCAGATAGGTGGCGAAAAAATCGGAGCATGTTTATTGATGACAGTAAACGTCAGAGGACAGCAATTTATATATCCAGGAGGGTAGTTTCCGACCTCCCTCGAAATATGAGATCCGAAGTAAGATGGACGCGAACAGACTACGTTGGATATAACAAGTCGTCTGGCCGGGACGAAACTTTCGTGATGTTTTAATAGGCCTGCCTCTGGCTTCAAAATTGTACAAGTTTTTCTTCGTAGCTGAGTTTAAAAACTTATTACTTAAATTAATAATTTTTTGCACTATATAAGAAATCATGAAGGAATTAAGGGGATCAGATGAAAAGTAGTATTAGTGACATTTTACTCCTTTTGCGATAATTGTTGATAAAGTTTGAAGTTTAATTTGAAACAACTAAAGAAGCGAATGATAATTAACCCAGGTGAGGGTAATTTTTGGAAAAAACACCTCCGCCTGGATTTGAACCAGGAACTCTTCCATTTCCGGTTGACAGTTCTCCCCGTTGAGCTACAGAGTCTGTGAAAATTTATAGGTTTTATTTGACACTTCAGGACTTCGAAAGTCGGATTGCAAGTCCTGGTTTTTGGTTGACCTAGCCAGTAACGACGACCAAGGCAGTAATAGATGTGAGGGAGGGATTCCAGGCAGCTGGAACTCGCCGGTGACTCATCAAACGGGGCCGTCGGAAGTTGTGCCATCATGAGTACTTAACAATCTGATATCTAGTATATCTGAATAGGGATTAAGTCAAGTGCGGATAGATGCTATAGACCACATGAAGTTTATACCCTTCTCGATGTGGAGCTACCCTATTCCACGTATGTGGGTAATGAGAAGCCGCATAGAAAGAAGACATGTGGTAGAGTTCTCGGCGCAAGCTTGCTCGACGGTGCACCCATCCTCCGATGAAAGGGTAACCTTTCTAATCTCGATGGGTACGAATAACACGTTAGCGTTCCGGGCGGTGACTCGTCAAACGTGGATTCCGGAAGGTTTCCGACGCGAGGACTTGGAGTAATTCAAGGCTGCGGGATGTACTAATTCTTCGGTGCACGGTCTACCACCGGGGGCTTCCCTATACCATGGTTTCTAGGTGCGGGTCAAAGGCCACCCTTTTACGGTGTGTACAGATGTTGAGTAGAGGTTCGCGCAAGTGGTCTCGCCGGCGACTCATTCAACGGTGTCGGGGAAGCCCGACTAACACGAGCATCAAGGGGAAGGAGGGCCCCATGGCTGGTCTGTTTAAGAACCAGGTCTTAATTGTATCATGGAAGCCTGCGCGTGATGGCACCAGTGGTGCGCCACAACAACTTACTTAGTGGATATTACAAATGCCAGCCATGGCCTGTTTCAACTGGAGACGGACTCTCGGGGGCAGACACGTTTCCTAGGTGGTCGAATGGATGCTGTATGGCGAAAGCTGGGTCAGCAAGCCGACGCCTATGGGGCGGCGGTCTGAATTCATGTCTTGTCGCATTATATGACAAATGAATTCAGTTGTCAATTTTCGTTGATTAGAAGCATCTTAGAAGTAAAATGAGGCATCTTAGTGAAGTGCAAGTTGCTCGTGCTGTCGCCCTTATTCAGCATCGCCACTCTATTCGACATGTTAGCATGGACCTTTGAGTTTCGCCTTCTAATATTCAGCGTTTATGGAATCGGTTTCGGGAGACTACCCAATATATTAGAAGATCTGGACAACGTCGAAGTCGAAAAACTACTCAAAACCAAGACCGGTTTCTTGTCCTTTTCTCTCTACGTCAGCGTACTGCCACAGCACGAGACCTCCTAAACAACCTAAGACAAGCACATGGAATAGCTGATCAAACTGCGCACCACGCCTTACGCAACATCACAAAGCAGCGCGAATGAAGTTTGCTCTGGATCACAGAATTGGCAACTTCGTCACTAGACGCCTGTAGGTACTGTTTACAGACGAGTCCAGATTTCGATTAACTCGTTGCGACGGTCGAGTACGTGTATAAACGTCCTGGTAAACGCTACGCAGCCGCTACTATACAGAAAGTGGGTAGATTTGGTCGTGGATCTGTGATGGTTTGGGTGTATCAACTCATTCTACTGTTCTGTCGGACTGTGTTCTGCTGGATTGTCTGTATGCAAAAGGAATTAGGCAATTTCTTTCGCACCCATACGTTGAATTTCACAGCCGATATGATTTGACAAGTTCCTTGCTTGCGTGGTAAACTCTACCACCAGTTCGCTTTATTGGTAAGATAAAAAAATTCTAACCCAAAAAATGAACGGTTACATCATGGACTTGAATAAGGTCGCTGAAGATATTGAAAACAGCGGGAAACGCATAAATTCGCAATATAATTCGTGCACTTGTCAAATCATAATTGGCTTAGCCACTTTTTTCAAATACAACTTTCCCCAGAAGTACTCAAATCGTCAAATTTACGAGGCTACCTGACCAATAGAAAAACCACCCAATTCTGCAGAGTAAGTTAAACTATTTGTCTAGTAATGTGCTTATTCGACGTTTATAATACTTGTCCTAACACTGTTGGCCAGAATTTTCATACGCATAGACGGAAATTATTCCGGAGTTAAGCCACTCGTATTAAATCATCGATATAAGTTATGTACGCACTTGGAAATCTTCGAAAGTCGTAAAGCGGCACAGTGCGGCAGTAAACGGTGAGTGAGTAGGCAATTAAAATATTTGATCGCCGGTATAAATATGTATTGGCGCGTACGTCAGCCGAATTCTAGTGCAATTGCCGGATTATAAGGCGGAACAATAACGCGCCGCGCGTCCCACGATCCCATAAAGCGAGCAGTTTTATAGTACCCGACAAATAAAAATAACTGCGGGGCAGTAAACGTTTCCCGGTTTTACTGCGCACTTTTTCCGGTCGCCGCCGCGAGAATTGCGCCCCGAAGAGAAAAATCTACGGAGGCAACGAGCAAGGGAGAAAAATGTAAACATTAAAATTTGCCTCGGGGTGGCCCAGCTGCGCAGTGCTGCGCCATCGAAACGTGAAATACTGGTGGCGCTGTTTTAATTGCTCGAAAAACCTTTTCGTCATTCGCTCGACGTAAATTGTCCAATTCCGAGCCAGCGCTTGCTTATCTTTTGGTTGATTTTGGTCAAAGAGAGATTTACATTTAGTGCTCAATAGCTTCGAAGAAAGGAGTTAAACAAATAATTTGTTGATTTTAAGGTGTTCTAATGTTTGTTTCCTAATGTTTGGTTTCCTAATGTTTCCTAATTGTATAATTTAACAAAAGAAAATCTTGATTGGTCAAATCGTAATTTTGACAGTATTGGAATTGAAATTTTTTGTATATCGGAAAAGGTAAATAATACGAGAGATAGATTTCTGCAATAAAACAATCAGATGTGTTCAGACACATGACTTTATCAAACTATACAACAGTGTCAAACTGTGTCCAACTCTGATGTTTTGACAATACTGTCAATAGAATCAAAATATCTATCTGGCTCTCTGGCTAACTGGTTTTAATGCCGTACGAGCGACGAAATAGAATTTGCTCATGCAGCCAAACTATTAATTTGACCAACAAATGTCATAGAGATAAAATTCAGAATTTCGCTTTTTTAATTTATTATTTAACTATTTAGACGTAATTACATCGGCTCATTTGCAAAATCATCGAAAAATAAACAAAAAGTTCCTGTGGACAGTTTTGAACAAACCCCTTTTCAGCTCTAAGTTTGGTCATGAAACTTCCAAGTTTGAAGTGTGTTGCCGATACCTTTAGTAGCTTCTCCGGAATCGTCGCCACAAAAAAAAACGGGTACACACGCACACGTACACAGACGTTTTTATACCATGGTCAAAAATGTTGATGGGGCCCAAAAGGCCATATTTGCGCTAAAATCGTAAATTGTTTTTCGGCGCGATTATAAATCCTTTGTCATACTACGTATCGTGGGTGCACCTTGGTATATAAGAAACAAAAATCTCCACAGGAATCTTGAGGTGGAATTAGTAACCAATGAAATTGGAAAGTTTGCAGAGAATCAAGAAAAGAGACTTCTTCAGCACACGAATGTCGAGGCAATCCAGCTTCTTGACAATTCTGACAGTATGCGAAGACTCAAAAGAACTAAATCTTTTGAGTTGGTGAAGTGATGTTACAAAAGCAGAGCACACTGTTATGTGAGTGATAGGTGAACAAAGCAGAGCCACGTGCAGTGTGTGAAGTCTAAAGCGCCAGCATGCAAACTAAATTTTAGTTACACCAATGGGGAACACTTAATATCACCTTTTATAATTAGAAATTTAGGTTAGATTAATACAGCTAGTCATCAGACTAATTATTATACTCAAGTACCTATGAGGTGTTAATTAATTAAAAAATACTACGTATGATAATTTAGAAACTACATCCTTTAATATAATGCCCAAGTAACTGCGAAATTACGTAACAAAGAAAAGATGCGTTATATTTCTTAATCATTTCCATATAACATACGCAATGTACACTGTGGACCAAAAAAGCGTTTTTATTTTCTCAAAATTACCTTTATTTTCAATCATGTTTAGTAAATTCAAGTATTTCTTTAAAACATGAATTACTTATATTCTGAAGATTGAAATAGAACTTTGAATCTAATGCTGTGTCACTACATCTGTGGCTATGCAGCTATTTTGATAATACACGGCCACTTTAATGTGAAATGAAAGATGTATAAAAATTGGTAGGTAAAAAGAACAGTGGAAATTTTATGGCATCGTATAGAGGCTGATGTTTTTAGTATACGCGGTGGCCATTTGAAACATATTTTCTTATTGTTTCTGCCAAAGACAGTGGAATTGGACGTTTGTAAAGCTAACATTATATAGACACGAAAGATCCAATTGCGTACTTGCCCTGTTTGAAGAATTTTTCTTGTTTTTATTTCACCTACTTCTCCACACTTGTTAGGCTGAACTGTTCTTATTTTTTTATTTAACCAAAATTATGACAGTTTGCTTCCACGTTTCTGATTATCAGTTCATAGCTGTTCATTTTGCAATAAAAATGAATTCTTTAAATTAAAAATTTCGACAACAGTTAGGAGTAACACAATGTATTCATACGATTCAGGCTGATGTTGGAAATGCTCTTCATTTAAAAATGCCAGTTGGACATGAAAGGGCTTGGTTTGAAGTGTATTCCAACTTCCAATTGAAAAAAGATCAATCGCCCAAAATTTACAGCTGAACAAGTTGAACAAGTGGGATACATCTTAATTGAAACTGAAGAAATGACCACTTAAAAATGTTGAGATCAATCATGGCGATCATACGAAAACCAATCGTTGACAATAGTACAATATGTAAAGATAATTTATGTATGCAATTAGATTTGTTATTCTTACGCAATGTTATTGTTACAAACATCACTTCACTGTTTTTGAAGTAAAAACAATAAAAATCGATGTTTAAAAATTACATTCTGTTGACGAAAGAAAATCACCCAGTGAAGATGCCATAAAATCTCTACTGTACTTTTATTACCAAAACCAAAAAAAATTCATTACTTATTGATTATCGTCAGTAGATAACATTACATTAGCTTTCAGTTTTCACAATATAAGATATTATTTTATAAACAAAGATTTGAATTGACTAAATGACATTGGAGATACATACAAGTATTTGAAAATTTGTAACGTCTTTCTTGTCAACGATGTGCAATAAAGCGCCATATTAACAGTGTTGGCAATGATGTACGATCCTCTGTTATTGTATCACGGACTACACGTTTAGTAATATAAAATATCATACGTTGGCTTTGACTTTTACAGTTATGGTAACAACAAAATATCTTTGACATTAAATAAAAAATATAAAGATAAAAAGCTTGATGAATATACATAATTTATAATCAATTTTAAATAAAACATTATTTTCGAAAAGAAATTTTACTACTTTTAATTTTATTGGATGCAGCCCAGGCAAATCTAGACAAAACACACGACATTTTGACTGAATGCGCTTCAGTGAATCATTCTTTATATCCGCAACATTAAATTTGTAACTGATATAATCCATTAGACGAGCATTTTGTTCTCCTTTCCTACGTTTTCGCCATTCTTAAAAAAAAAACCCAATTTTGAAATAGAGAAGACATGATTTAAAAAAAAAATCAAAGTAGCAAAAGTGTGGCAAAATGTGGTATTCAAATTTATGTAATTTAGAAGATAAATGTTTAAACTATATTATATAAAACATATACCGGGTGGTCGTTTTAACTTGAGACTACTAAATATCTCGTGAAATATGCGTGGTACGACAAAACTGTCTTAAACAAACTTGTAGGACTCAAAGGAGATGACGATATCAGTTTCATTGCAGATGGCGCTGCAATCAGTGAAAATAAGGCTAACATAATTTTTTTAAATGGGAATACGCAATTTTTTTATCAAATTATGATATTACGCTAAATAAGAAGAATCTTTTGTCTGAAACTTTGTTTCGTACGATGCATTTTTTCGTGCCTAAACAAACCCTATGCGCTTGACGGCGCACGCGCAAGATACCAAAACGTGTCTTGGTTACGCACATACCTTCCTACGTTGTACCGTGAGTGTCTACTAAGTCGTCGCTTTGACTGCCAGACGGCGAGCGCATCCCATGCAGTGGCAGCGGTCGTAACTACCCCAGCCGCCACAAATTTCCATCGTCAATAACTTTTAATAGATGCATGGTACGAAAAAAATGTTCAGACAAAAGACTGTTCTTATTTAGCGAAAATCATAATTTGATAAAAAATTTGGGTATTCCTATTTAAAAAATAAAGTAAGCGTCATTTTCACCGATTGCAGCGCCATCTGCAATGAAACTGATATCGTCAGCTCCTTTCCCCCTTTGAGTCCTACAAGTTTATTGCAGACACTTTTGTCGTATCATGCATATTTAACGAGATATTTAGGAGTCTCAAGTTAAAACGACCACCCGGTATATGAATATACGTGGATAGAAAAGTAGTATTCGACAAAAGTTTACAAATATAAAATTAGCATGTATTTTTGATCATGCTTTTCAACATAATTATTACACCAGATAGTGTGTTATTTGAACCTTTTTTTTTTTTTTTTTTGGGGTGTTGCCATGTGCACAAAGCCAGTGGCTTGTCTGTGCGGCAATCGGGGAGACGGAGTATTTGAAACATCCCCTGCCTAACCTGGGCTTGAACCCTGGACTTCTGAGTGGAAGGTATTCGCCTTACCCACTCGGCCACCTCCGCCTCAATTTGAAGTGAAATAAGAAAGTACTTACCCTCTAAAGTAAAATCCACCACAGTACAAATTAATTTATAAACCACAAATGTGTGGGTGTACTATCGAAAACACTGCAAAAATGCAACTTAACCGGTTATGAATGCATTACCATTTCACGCGGTCTCTCTGCGTCTATAACTCCTTCATGTGGAATGGTTTTACACTTATTACGTAATATTGTGTTTGTTTATAACATGTGACCATTAATTAATTGATTCTTAGAAAAGACCTTTGTCCACCTAGATTATTATAGGCGATTCACTGTGCATCAATGAAATAAGAACAATGTTATAAACAATAAATTGACCCAATTTTTCTTAATAACCAAAAACTGAAGAAGAACCGTTCTTATATTCTTATATCAACAAAGAATAGGGCGAAACGTTTGTAACTAGAACGTCGTAAAAGCACTTTTTGATTAGAGATACCGTATTTGAGTATGATTTTCGATGGTAGATTTTCAAGATTTTCATATTCTATTGTCTTGATGTGGATTATTATTATTATTTGTATACCATACAATAATTGGTAAACATATTGATACATTTTAATATTATTATTTTCTTGTGTTTCGACACTGGAATCGATGTTGCTTGATTTGAACAAAATACGCCTGTTTGAAACAACAAATTATTGATCAGGTATATAGCTGGGATGGTATTCATTTGAAGCCCAATTTTACGTGCAAAACGAACTGCCAGAATTCCTGTACCAACAACTGACATTATCAAAAAATTGAGTTAGTGTAGAGGCCAACCTATCGTTTCTGATTGTAGTTTTAACGATTCTAAACGCAACTGAGAAGAACAAAGGCGAAAGGATAATGAAACTTTTTCGATTCTCCGGTAGATGGAGCTGTTTGGACGACGAAGATCGGGCGAAATCGGTTCGGTTCCCCTTTTGCCGGGTCGTCGAGTAAATCATTTAAATTAATTCGGGATTCATTCCCGTGTAAATGGAAAAGCCGATCTCATTAAAGTTCACGGAAAAACAGCGCGCAAGATACAATCAACTGCGGGCACTCCCCCAGCAACTTTTCCCAGTGCCCCAAACTAGGATGCTACTTGCCAGAGAACTTTCCAGCGAGAACTTGTAATTACACGTTCGCCCCTTTATTCCTACCAGCCAGACATCGACAATAAGACGACTTAATTTACTGTCTGGCAAGGATTTTACGAGCAAGAGAAAAAAAAAACGAAATGGGTGCTATTTAAGTGAGAATTTCTTAAAAAGAATTGAACATAATTAAAATGAAAACTTTTAGCATTAACTTGAATGTAGGCAAATTGAATAAAAGTGTCTTCTGGTTTTGCAAGATTTTGTTAAATTAACAGGTGTCGGATTCAGCGAACAGCTACGGATTTTAATAGTTTCAGCACGCTTTCAAGAAAAGAAAATGTTTAGAAAACACTGGGCTGCTGGTTGATGCAACTTGCAACCTGTGGTGGTACAACTCATAGTTTCACAAAGGAACCTTTTAAATCGTATCGGCGGTTCATGAGAAAATCGACTTTTAAATTCTTTAGTTGTGCGGTATTTTTAGACAAAGTGTATTTGTCGCAATACGTCTCAACGCAACGCACTTGTAGATATAAATTTTTGTGAACAATTACAAAACTTGTCGTTGTTATTATTATATATTTTCGCAAACATTAAATAATGGTTTCTGTACTTTCTAATTAGGCAACTGACCAATAGAATTGTTGCGTTAGAAGTTTATGAAGTTCTACTATTGCTACATATTTTAAAGTTTGGAATCTCTACGAGTTTTAATAAATAATCAGCGAGGTCGCAACTATGATCATAATGGAGCTTGGGGCAACACTTTGAGCTCTACTGTTATAAATACATGAAACATAACCTAAAAAGTGACCTTCAAAATAGTGGTTTAATAATTATAATAATCAGAATAGACGTGGTTGGCGGTAACTGATTAGTTACTTAAAAGAATAAGAACTTACTAAAGAAGTATACAAGTTTACACGCACATATAATTGAAACTAAACTGTAATTTCGGTGTAATAATTTGTTAGAATAAGTTATAGTAGTAAAATTACATGTGATGGAGGTAATACAAGTACGTTGCACACAGCTAGAACTAGGACAAAGTCAAAAGCGATGGACAAAAAGAAGTACGGTATTGAATTGAGCTGAATTCGGTCCAAAATGTTACCGAAAACTTATACGTTACATAAACTAAGAAATCCTCAATACTGTAAGCAATACTGTAAGCTTCCTACGTGTATGCTAATATTCAATAAACCATTTATTGCGGATATACAATCCCGCAGCAGTAATTAAAATCGTTCATATTATGATGTAGGGTTGATCTTCGCATAATACCTTATTAAAATAAATGTGGTCCTTGAATTATATCTGAAAAGGGGACTTGATGTTTTGTTGTGAGAATGATTACGATCACTTACCAGAGTCGCTAAACAACCGAAAACGTCGCGCTGGCGTATTTCGATGAACAGCAAAAATAAGCAAAAATAAGTCCCAATCCATTGGCCATAATGTAGCAGGCTACACGCATGTTTAATATTTATAGAATATTGATATTTCGCAGTTTATGCGATTGCAAGTGATTAAAAATCTGATGTGGCCAGGCACATGACTTTATCATACAATATATAAAATTAATAGTTTAGCTGCATGAGAATCTATTCTATTGAGATAAATCGTAGGTATTGTCAAAGCATCAGCATTTGACACTACCTACACTACGTCATTAGAATAATAGTTCTTTATGTCACAAATTCCGAAAGTACGGAATAGCGCGACGAGCGGCGATGCGGCGCGTCACCGAAGGCGGAGTGTCGCCGTCGCATGTGAGCGAGTCGCGCTATCTAGTTTTTGGCAGGAGCGACATCAACGTTTATTGCGTTGCTTTTTAAGAAATACGTATTACGTATTTAAAAAAAATAAGTAAATGATTTCTATATAGTAAATGCTAGATTGGTACCACTTTGACGAAACGTCATGTTTAAAGGTGCGTTCCGATTGGTAGGTACTGTTAGCTAATGCCGGTGGTAGAATACGAAATTATAGTATTTCTTACATATAGTGATAATGACACATATTAGAAATATACCGGGTGATTCAAATTCGAGCCTCACCATGGGGATCTCGCTTATTAGTGGAGATAGAGCCTATGTTTAAATTTGGCAAAGTTTTATATTTTTGTGCTAATGAATTATCTGAAAAGAAATTTAAGCTATCATTTTTCATTTTGAAGATATCTACAAAAAACTGAAATTTTAAGATATCGTTTTTAATTTTTTATTCAAAACCAAATGTAGCTAGACATTTGAAACAAAAACATTCTACAGGTACTTTTTAGCAAGGAATGCAGTGTCATTTTTTAATTTGAAATAACAGCAAAGATGGCGGCGTAACCATGGCCAACTTTTGTTTTTCTTATGGGCTCCATATTGAATTTTGGCATTTTCCGATGCTCGTCTTTTTTCTCATTTCCGCAATGTATAACATGTTACCATTCTTTTTTAAATAATAATGAAATAATCAAAAAACCTTCAGGTACCCAATTGGAGCTTGGTTACAGACAGCAGGAGGCGTTGCCAAGCAACGCCAGCAAAATGCACTTGGATCAAGCGGCGCCCTCAGCGTTAGGTTTGCAATTTAACCAAATAAACCTTAATTGTGGTTGATTGTGGATGTAAAAACCTGTTTACCAATAACGAAAAGCGTGGTATAATAGGGGTTTATTATTGTTCTCTTAGAAATGTCGCATCGTACAATATCCCTAACATTGGACGGAAATTTAGCGGACCATGGATAGTTTAGTAAACCCTGCAATTCTTATAATCCTCATGGGTATTTTAGAAATGGTAAACGTTAAATTACATTGATTTGCAATGCTTCAACTACTGGTTTTCACATAAATGACGATTCTTGGATTTGTAAGCGGGAATTAGCCCTTAATTTGTAATTACCGCAAACACGTGTTTGCAGACCACGACAAAGATATTGAAACCATACCAACCCCACACAAGTCAAACTTTGCAATTGTACGAAATTCAACGAAATCATTCAACGAAATCAACAATTTCCAAATCGCTGGATTGGTAATGGTGGAGTGGTGGATCTCCTGGTTTAAGTCCTCTGGACTAATTTCTTTGGGGAACTGTGAACGACAAAATTTATCACGATACTCGCAGAAATATCGACGATCTGAGGGATCGAATACCAAATGCGGTCAATGCTATTCCGGGAAGAATAGTTAGAAGAGCATAACAACATGTGGAAAAGCGGGCACGCTTTTATGCCTTCAAGAAAATAGCGGCCAATTTGAACATTTACTTAAAAAATAATCTTTATGTTGTATAAACTTGCTTCTTTTACAATCTGAATGTTTTAAATCCAAAGCACTACTTGATAAGCACGACAAAAAACAAGAAAAAGAAGAACGTGTTTTTTTATTATTAAATCATTGTTTTAAAAAATAATGTCAACGACTATTGGAAAATGTCAAAATTCAATTAAACTCTTAATTATATCACGCTTTTCGTTATTCGTAAACGGCATTTTACATCCACAATCAACCACAATTTAAGGTTAATTTGGTTAAATGGCAAACCTAACGCTGAGGGCGCCGCTTGATCCAAGTGCATTTTGTTGGTGTTGCTTGGCAACGACTCCGACTCCAGTTGGGTACCTGAAGGTTTTTTGATTATTACACCATTATTTTAAAAAATAATGGTAACATGTTATACATTGCGGAAATGAGAAAAAACACGAGCATCGGAAAATGCCAAAATTCAATATGGCGCCCATAAGAAAAACAAAAGTTGGCCATGGTTACGCCGCTATCTTTGATGTTATTTCAAATTAAAAAATGACACTGCATTCCTTGTTAAAAAGTAGGATGTTTTTGTTTCAAATGTCTAGCTGCATTTGGTTTTGAATAAAAAATTAAAAACGATATGTTAAAATTTCAGTTTTTTGTGGATATCTTCAAAATGAAAAATGATAGCTTAAATTTCTTTTCAGATAATTGATTAGCACAAAAATACGAAACTTTGCAAAATTTAAACATAGGCTCTATCTCCACTAATAAGCGAGATTCCCATGGTGAGGCTCAAATTTGAATCACCCGGTATATCCCAATTATAATTATAATTATAATTATTCCAATGTATATCACCATATTATTAACCTATGACACATATTAGTTTGCATGTACATAAACATGAGTCAATAGCAATTTTCTATTGGAAATACTATAACGGCGTCTGCTACCACTGCCATTATCACTAATGAAAACGCACCTTAAAAAGGTAATTCAAATTCTGACAGATTTATATTAGTTCATGACACATTCCTACCAACATACTAAAATAAAACCACTCATCGCTATACTTTTTTTATAATTTTCTCAATTTATCGTTTTTAGAATTAGATAGAAAGACGGGTTGATATTTCTTATCAACAAATAATCAAATTGGTGATCTTATTTTATTTGAAATTTGTATTTTATAATTTGCCGCACTACAGCGGCAACGTTCCATAGTGGTTCTCCAACCTCTGATGAGATCAGCTGTTTTCGAATGTGACAACACAAAAAAATATTTGTCAAAATCCTGGCTACTATGTAATTTCATATCAATGCAGATGCGACCGATCTCGATCAAATAGAATTTGCTCTTGAAGCTAAACTATTAATTTTACCAAAAAATGTCATAGGCATAAATTATTCAAAATTTCCTCTACTTTAATTTATTAATTAACTATTTTGTCAAAATTACAGACATGGCGGCTCATTTGCAAAATCCTTCAAAAAGGCTTAGAATAAACTACCAGTTCCTTTGGACCCTTTTCAACCAAACGCTTTTCAGCTCTAAGTTTGGTAACAAAACTTCTAAATATGAACTTTCGTTCCGATACCTTTAGTAGTTTCTCAGGAATCGTCGCCACAAAAATCGTTTACACACAGACATACATACACACACACACACACACACACACACACACACACACACACACACACACACACACACACACACACACACACACACACACACACACACACACACACACACACACACACACACACACACACACACACACACACACACACACACACACACACACACACACACACACACACACACACACACACACACACACACACACACACACACACACACACACACACACACACACACACACACACACACACACACACACACACACACACACACACACACACACACACACACACACACACACACACACACACACACACACACACACACACACACACACACACACACACACACACACACACACACACACACACACACACACACACACACACACACACACACACACACACACACACACACACACACACACACACACACACACACACACACACACACACACACACACACACACACACACACACACACACACACACACACACACACACACACACACACACACACACACACACACACACACACACACACACACACACACACACACACACACACACACACACACACACACACACACACACACACACACACACACACACACACACACACACACACACACACACACACACACACACACACACACACACACACACACACACACACACACACACACACACACACACACACACACACACACACACACACACACACACACACACACACACACACACACACACACACACACACACACACACGTGCATTGTCTTTATAGATGATTATTTAAATAATAAACAAATTTTTTCATTGTTTTTTTTCCTGGGAATAGGTTGCTCCTATTGTATCTTATTAAATTTGTCCTATACGATTACTGCTATTTTATCTTCGTATTCTGTATGATATATTCTTTTATCACTCATTGCCTAAAATTTAAAAAAGTTTTTATTTATTCTGAATCGGACGTTGTCGAACAAACAGAAAAGAGAGAAATCAAACAAGTAGCAATATTTGGTAGATGGCTAGTGAGAGAAGTAGATGAGTAAGAGACTACGACCCCGGGGTAAAAAGTTGCTTATCACGTCCGGTTTTTGGGATTTCATTTTTATTTGCTAGCGAATCCACGACTTGTAGGTTAGTAGAAGGACAAATTTGACATATTTTCAGGATTTCAAGTAAAACAACAGAGCTTCAGATTTACTTGAAACTGTTTTGACATGTCTAGGACATCGGTTGAGCTTCCATAAATTCTCAAAAATTACCAAAATCAGTTTTTTGCTTACATTGATCTCAACCTTTTCGACACCCTTGATAGAAAACTTCTGACTTATCGCTATTTTCCTAATTCTTATGTGCCACGCCTTCTTAAGGGTAGTATTCATGAAGTATTCCACCCTTTCCATATTTGGATAGGAGATAAATAAAGCAATGCTGTGAAATATGAAGATGTTTCTTGACTATAAAACAATTTGTGTCACTCCTTAAGGGTGTTACAAATGTTGTGGCAAAGTAAAAAATTAGAATTAAAAATAAACCTATATTTTTAAATATAAGAAAGAATTTTTAAATATTTGCAAAATAAAAATATTGATTAAGTCAAAACCTTTTATTTAAAAACTTTAAAGTCAATACACCCTCACCACAGTAAATGTTGGGGTTATAAAAATAATAGGTGGTCAGAAAAATATGTTGATGACTTCAATGTCGAACATAGTTGAATGTCGGATATTCAATTTAATATACAATGTATAATTCTGTAGATAATATTTAACAGAGCTTCCATTTGAATGAATTTATTAGTAAAAAAACTTTTATTTTATTTATTCAAAGCAGACACGATAGAAACAAACGGTATGCTTTCGGGTTATACATGACCATAGATTAATATAAACATACCGTCATAAGTTAGGAAAATAATCAAAAGTTGACATTTGTTACACAGTGGTTAGTCGATTTGTAATGTTCTAAAGCTGCCAGCTACACCATGTTGGTCATACATGTACATTTTCATCTTCGCCATTGGTAGTTTCCCTGCCAAAACGCATTTGTCCCTCTCAGCGTGAAGCTTTTCATCGTTCACAAGAAACTCTTTTGCACCGTCCGCTAAGTCTTGCAAATTTCCATCCGTACCACCAAATTCATTAGGCAGAATTTTGTTGGGCTTTATATGATCCATCACAGTCGACATGTCTTTATGAAGTACAATCTAAAAAGAGTAGGATTATTTTTTAAACAATTTTTTAACAATATTATATAGGTACTCGGTAACGAGCAAAACGAATACTAAAGAAAGGATAGGAATTTATTATCAAAGTTGATACAAATGTTGGAGTATGATCGAATAGCTACTAGAGATAATACGACTTTACCGGTTTATAAAGATTTTAGCAATAAGTGGTAATTGTTAAATTCTGAAAGAAAAATATTGTTACCAAAATTTACTCAATTACCCAACATTTCCACCAAACTTGGTCAAATAATTTTGACTTCTTTCTGCATTCGTTTTTCTATAACACAGAACGTATTACCATCAAAATACTAACCCTTTGTTTGATTTTCTCGGGCATGATTGTCCTGGCAATCATATACAACCCATGGGCAATATTTGGTATATTAACCATATGTATTTGCTTCAATCTTTGAGGTTGTACTGTAGTAACTATATCGACAACAGTTTTAAATTGTGCAATATTGATAGTGTGTAAGATCCGTGCGTTAAAACACTCCCAATCGAATATTACTTTAACACCACTATTTATATCCCGTAGAAGAAAATAGTCAGCTGAAAAACACATCAATTTTCAATATTGTGTTTATGCATACTCAAGTCATTATACCCGAAAGTTAAGGAACACATTGTATATTATTATATAATTTTTGAAACATCTGAACAACCTTAAGAATACAAACTGGATGCATTGTCTATCATCAATTCTCATATTAGCAACTAAATCACTAAACAAACACTTACCATATAAAAAGCCATATCGTATTGTCTGCTCAAAGTCATAATTCTCAACATCCAGGTTCTTGAATGTAATTAACAACACTCTGTAGCCATCTTCTGTCATATCGCTGGAGATTAGAACTTGCCTAAATCATAAGTCAAAAAAAATGTAAGGTGAGATACTGTGTAGTAACTGAGCAACTTTATTATCAAGTACTCGATTACAAAGCCGAAAAAGCTTTTTTGTTTTTATGGTACATCCCTATAATTTTTGTGGAAGATAATCGAGTAAATAAACCGAAATAGCAAAATGCACCAATACTTCGCAACGCGGTATAACAGAACAACAACTCTTATAAAACTTTTTTCAATATGTATATCATTAGCATTACGATAAAATTGTTATATACATGGTGTTTCAGAAATAACGGCTAACCTTGAAGGAGCATATGCACAAGGACGTAATAAGCATGTTTTGTCAAATAGGTATGCTCTAGCGTAACGCATTCTTGAGAAAATTATTAAAGAAAGACGGAGTCCATCCCTGATCAGCGGAAGAACATCGACAACACTCCAGTAAAGTTGTGTTGCAACTGGTGACAAATCAATGCCGCCGGGCTCATATCGGTCTCTCGCCACTCCGGCTTTTCTCGCTGAGCGTGACGATGACCTACATTCGCCAGGTTGATAGTACGTACACAAGAATGGTCAGCTGTTTGCTGGTTTAACAACAATAAGAATCATTTGGAATGTGGAATCTTAAGGTGGGTGTATTTGTGTAGTGATCTGCGTAGTACCAGAGACGGATGAATAGCAATTCTATAGCTAGAATGCGACATAACTTTGACAGGCCGCGACGCGTAGTTGTTGCGTTATCGGTTTGTTTTGTTCGACGGATATCGCTTATCAATCAAAATGATTGTAAATCCGCATCACATTTCTGGATTAGGTACGTACTAATTTCTCTAAAGTTTCAATTGATAAATGTTTATGCGGACGTTTGAAACCATATTCGAGTCCTTGGTGGATATGTTCCTTCATGGTTAGCCGTTATTTCTGAGACATCCTGTATTATATATAACCAAAACATGGAGCGGTTTTGTTGAAAAACCCCAATAAAAAACGTTACAGTAATTTTTTATTTATTTACACGCTACATGTGAACAAAACTTGTGTGCCACTTAAGAGTACTACAGTATTTGTTGTGTTAAGTTGTTCTGTTATAATGGTCATATTAGTATAAATCAGATAGTATAAATTGCATTAGGGATTTTTTTTATCGGACAACTCTTAAATACAAAATATTTTGAACATACAGTGTCCGGCACTAACTTGGACACAAATGGGAAACATTTCTATTACCAATTTTTCAAAAAAAAATTGTATATAAAGTCATGTGCCTGGCCACATCAGATTTTTGTTTTGTTTTTTTTCTTGGCCAGTTATGTTTAAATGAACGAAACGTTCAACTCTGTTGTTAATTGTGTTGTTTTGTGAAAAATGCTTAATTTTTGTTTCTCGTGCTTAATTTTGTAGTTGTACTGTTAACCGGTAGATTGCGTAGTAAATATTTACCATTAATTTCTATTTTTATTTACATAATTATGTATAATTTTTCCTTAAATAAAAGCATATTTATGATATTGCTTTATTTGTACAATTAAAAGCCATCAATTTTCGCACTATTATTTTTAAAATATATACAAGGTGTGTCATGACGAGCTGCCATTAGAAGTATATGGAGAACCAAATGAAATGAGAGATTGAAAATTTGTGGACTTAAATTGTTGGGCACCATCCTCTCAATGTTTTTGAACAGTTACTGAAATAGAATTAAGCAGCTTTTTAATTGTGTTTTATTGTAGGCTTGTAATTGTATAAATTTTGTAAATAATAAATTAATTATATTGAAAAATTACCTAAAAAACGTTGAATAAAGTCCTTTTATTCCAAATTGTTCCGTTCTTTTCAAACGCAATCAAGATTTGGCAATGTTAGCAATTTTTACTGTGATGTTTAAAAATCAATTTCAGTAGGTACAAGTACATTTTAGGTATAGGACATTGTACACAAAGCTGATCTAAAACTTTCCTTAGAAGTGAGAAATGTATTCATATGGTAGGATTGCCATTTGAAAAAGTCGACTTTTAGTACTTTTCCCGAATTAAACTTTGATCTTAGAATTTGAACACCCGGTATAACTTTCAGAAGAATTCTACCGATGTGTCGATAATATGTTACCTTCACAACAATTTTGCCGGACAACTTTTTCCAACGGTCACAAGGGATAATTTATAAGTAATTGAAAGTAACTGTGCAGCTGACATTTTTTAATGAAAAAAATTAATATCTCAAAACTGACACATGTTAGGTATAGGGAATGAAACATAAAATTGATCTAAAATTTAATGGAGATTTCAAAAATGCGATAAAATACAGGGAGTTCCATTTGAAATATAAAAGTTGACATCATTTCCGGTGTAACCGGAAGTAACCGAAAACTCAAAATATTTTAGTTGAAACGATCGTGTCCAACAATATAAGTCCACAAATTTGTAATCTCTCATTTCATTTGGTTCTCCATATACTTCTAATAGCAGCTCGTCGTGGGAGATCCTGTATAGTGAATGGTGAAATACTGGCAGGATGTGTCGCTAGCGACACAAAGGTCCCTGGCTCAATACCAGGTTGAGGCTGTAATGTTTAACTTAATTAAAAATTTACATCCCGCCAGTATATCACCATTTACTATATATACATTAACCATTACGGTAAGTCCAGAAAGATACGGTATGTCCGATTATTCATATATAGTTAATTTTTAAAATGTCCTGTATTTGTGTTCTATTGTTTTTGTAATAAAATAATAAATTTGAATTAAAATAATTGTAACTTACCTGTGCACACTCAACAATTCGCTAGTAGATAATTGGCCAAATAGGTTACTATGGTTTGTCCTTGCGTACAGCCACATCTCAAATTTTCTCTTAGCGCGTTCAATGTCAAACTTTGATAATCGAATAAAGTTGTCTATGATTCTCTGGTCTAAAACGAAATTTTAGTATCAAATATATAAAGTAATATCATTCTTTCAGAAGTATAAACCATAATAATATACTTGTGGCCCTTATTCTAGTAGTTCTAAAATCAATATTAAGTTTATTACCTATATTTTTGGGTAGATGTTCCTCACAGTCAATCCATTGTTTAAACAACTCTTGCCTATTTTTCAATCTATCAGCATCTTCACCTAATTCTTTATAGATGGTTTGTAGTAGGTTGTCTCCTACAGGACGTGTGAGTTCGAAGTCTGACATAACTACCGTGCTAAGGTTAAAATCGGACAACGTTTGATTCCTATATGTATATGTATATATACAGTACCCAAGTACCCAACAATTCAAACAACTTTACTTATTGGTATGAATTATCTACAGGCGTCATCTGGCATTTATCGCCAATTTCTTAAAAGTGTTTGGTCTAATTTCATTATGCATTGAGTTGAGAATTAGAAATGGAAATAATTAAAAACGAATTAAAAACGTGTAGTTTTATGTTAATTTGGACATACTGATTACAAAATTGGCCTCTCTCTGCAGTATCAATGATTTATTAGTTACATTTATTTATTATTAGTAATTTATTAGTATTAGAAAATTATAAAAAACACCTCTAATAAAGAAATGCAAAGTGTTTGTGATTAATAGTTATTATACACTATAGGAAATTTGATTAGTACATTTAAATATTTCTTTAAAAAACGAATTGCTACTATTACGAAGATCTCTTTTTACTTTATCATACGCAGTATGATGAAGTATTGTAATCGTGCCGAAAAAAAAAATTGATATTTTAGCGGAAATAGGTCTTTATTGGTCCTCTGAACATTTTTGACCAAGGTACAAAAAAATGTCTGTGTGTGTGTGTGTGTGTGTGTGTGTGTGTGTGTGTGTGTGTGTGTGTGTGTGGGTGTGTGTGTGTGTGTGTGTGTGTGTGTGTGTGTGTGTGTGTGTGTGTGTGTGTGTGTGTGTGTGTGTGTGTGTGTGTGTGTGTGTGTGTGTGTGTGTGTGTGTGTGTGTGTGTGTGTGTGTGTGTGTGTGTGTGTGTGTGTGTGTGTGTGTGTGTGTGTGTGTGTGTGTGTGTGTGTGTGTGTGTGTGTGTGTGTGTGTGTGTGTGTGTGTGTGTGTGTGTGTGTGTGTGTGTGTGTGTGTGTGTGTGTGTGTGTGTGTGTGTGTGTGTGTGTGTGTGTGTGTGTGTGTGTGTGTGTGTGTGTGTGTGTGTGTGTGTGTGTGTGTGTGTGTGTGTGTGTGTGTGTGTGTGTGTCTGTGTGTAAACGATTTTTGTGGCGACGATTCCGGAGAAACTACTAAAGATATCGGAACGAAAGTTCATATTTAGAAGTTTTGTTACCAAACATAGAGCTGAAAAGCTTTTGGTTGAAAAGGGTCCAAAGGAACTGGTAGTTTATTCTAAGCCTTTTTGAAGGATTTTGCAAATGAGCCGCCATTTCTGTAGTTTTGACAAAATAGTAAATTAATAAATTAAAGAAGAGGAAATTTTGAATAATTTATGCCTAATGAGATTTTTTGGTAAAATTAATAGTTTAGCTTCAAGAGCAAATTCTATTTGATCGAGATCGGTCGCATCTGCATTGATATGAAATTGCAGGGTTTTGACAAATATTTTTTTGTGTCACATTCGATAACAGCTGATCTCATCAGAGGTTGGAGAACCACTATGGAACGTTGCCGCTGTAGTGCGGCAAATTATAAAATACAAATTTCAAATAAAATAAGATCACCAATTTGATTGTTTGTTGATAAGAAATATCAACCCGTCTTTATATCTAAATCTAAAAACGATAAATTGAGAAAATTATAAATAAAGTATAGCGATGAGTGTAGTTTTATTTTAGTATGTTGGTAGGGATGTGTCATGAACAAATATAAATCTGTCGAAATTTGAATTACCTTTTTAAGGTGCGTTTTCATTGGTGATAATGGCAGTGGTAGCAGACGCCGTTATAGTATTTCCAATAGAAAATTCCTAGTGACTCATGTTTATGTACATGCAAACTAATATGTGTCATTATCACGATATGTAAGAAATACTATAATTTCGTATTCTACCACCGCCATGAGCAACCATTACCTACCAATCGGAACGCACCTTTAAATTTGACGTTTCGTCAAAGTGGTACCAACCTAGCATTTACTATACAGAAATCATTTATTTATTTTTTTTAAATACTTATTTCTTAAAAAGCAACACAATAAACGTTGATGTCCCTCCTGCCAAAAACTAGATAGCGCGACTCGCTCACATGCGACGGCGACACTCCACCTTCGGTGACGCGCCGCATCACCGCTCGTCGCGCTATTCCGTACTTTCGGCATTTGTGACATAAATAACTATTATTCTCGTCATTACGTAGTGTAGGTAGTGTATAATGCTGATGCTTTGACAATACCTACGATTTATCTCAATAGGATAGATTCTCATGCAGCTAAACTATTAATTTTATATATTGTATGATAAAGTCATGTGCCTGGCCACATCAGATTTTTACATTATCATACATAGATAGTATGAACAAGTATTGTAATCGGCCCGAAAAAAAATGAGATTTTGGCGGAAATAAGTCTTTGGGCTCCCGTGATCATTTTTGACCAAGGTACGAAAAAGTGTCTCTGTGTGTGTGTGTATGTGTGTACTCGATTATTGTGGAGACGATTCCGGAGAAACTACTGAAGGTATTGGGACGAAACTTCATATTTAGAAGTTTCATGATTAAACTTAGACCTGAAAAGCTTTTGGTTCAAAAGGGTCCAAAGGAACTGGACGTTTCCTCTAAGCATTTTTCAAGGATTTTGCAAATGAGCCGCTATTTCTGTAATTTCCTCAAAATAGTTAAACAATAAATTACAATAGAGGACATTCTGAATAATTTATGTCTACGACGATTTTTGGTAAAATTAATAGTTTAACTGCAAGAGCAAATTCTATTTGATCAAGATCGGTCGCATCTGCATTGATATAATACTATACAGTGACCCAGGATTTTCCAAATATTTCCAGTCTAGTGACAGTACCGGTAGTGTCAAATGCTCATGTTTTGACAATATCTTACTATATCTACTGTCAATAGTAAAAAGATCTCATATTGTGATACCGTGTACGGGTCCTTGCCTGACGGCGTCGGATAGGCAGCGTGTTCAGCGTGTCCAAAATGCATGTGTTCTATTTGTTTTTGGTGTGGGGAAGTATGATCAAGTATCGAATGGGCTGGGCGACTTGGGTGGTTGAACATGGAAAACACTAGGGTGTTGCATGCAGCATTGTTACGGATGTTTGTTAATAACCTTAATTTAAGAGTTAGGGGTTTGTTTGCTCTACCTTCCCATCGCGCTGAGCTGTATAAACGGTCATTCTCTTACCAGGTCAGTCACATACACATACAATGGTCTTAAGGAAGATATGAAAAAATTATCGTTAAACAGTTTTGGGGGAAAGGTGAAGTGTTGTCTGTTGCTCAAGAGGGGGGACTTTAGCCATTGAGCGCACATCGGAAGCTGTATTAATTTTTGTTTTTTTATGGGCATATTCGACGAGTTGGATTTGCTGCAATTGTGTTTAATTAGACTCTAGAGTATTTTTTTGTTTGTTTTTGTTTTCATAAGTTCTCGGAATTATTGTTATATTATTGATACAATTATGTGTTAGTTCTAGTTTGCGTAAGGGGTTGAGTGGATGACCAAGGCAATTTGGAAACAAGTGTGCTGATCTCCGCCATAAACATAAATTTTGTTTTGTTGCATTTAATATTGTTTTATGTTAATAAAGGATTTTTTTATTTATTTCATTATTTATTTATATCTCAAATTCTGGCTAACTAGTTTTATTTTAATGCAGACACGACTGATCTCAATCAAATAGATGCTCATGCAGCTACACTATTAATTTTATATATAGTATGATAAAGTCATGTGCCTGGCCACATCAGATTTTTTTTCGTTATAAAAGTTTTCAATAATCTAAAACCTACATTTAACTTAACTTTGACATTATATTTTTTACAGTTAACTAATTTTAAGTAATTAAAGTAATTTTAAGTAATTAAACGCTGTTTATATGATTATAACGCGAATTCATTATAACGGTCGGTTTTGATCGAAAATTCCTGGGTTATTATAAAGGAGCATATTCGGTTAAATCTTATCGGAAAAGTTGCGATACACTCAGTATATAGCGCTTCATAATTGTAATAAACAAGATTGAAGGGAACTCATTCTGGTATTTTTGCATTATAAATTCTTTATACTTATACTGTTCAGCAAACATTCCATCGGCTCGCTTAAGTTTACGAGGAGTTATTTTAGAGTTAACTTCGAGAAGCGGATAATATAAGAAGTACAAAACGGATATACTAGGGTGGATGGTGGAAAACAGAGTGTCTAGTATCGATTCTTCAGGCTTCAGCGGTGCGGCATTGTGTAGTGTTCCGTAATGGAAAATTGGAAGCACATTTCCGATGGAACTGTTGCACAGGTGCCGAAATTGACGCTTCATTAAAGCGACCATTTTTATGGGACCCCGTTATTCTTTGTTTACCGGATATCGGTTGGCAGTATCCATTGAAACAGAAACCGTTTCGTTCTTTTTTCTTTCGGTCGCTTTCTGCGGAATAGCGGCCTCGTTTCTTTTCATACTAGGTGCTCGGTTATTGGATAAAGTAACCGCTTCGTTTCTTTTCATTTTCGAACTATAATAGGTTGAGGTTTTTCTAAGCACGGTTTCATAAACGCTCCTTAACTTAAAACTAACTTAACTTTAATACCGTATTAATTAACATAAATTTTCACTGCATTTACAAAAGGATTACAGATTATTTCTGATAACTCAGAAAATCATGTATTTTCGAAATTAAATCGTTTCTTCCAGCGTTAATCGTTACAAACGGGACGTATGTAACCTTGCCATAAAATAATCAATCCACTTAAAATTTATTTCGTTATTTATTATTTCGTTATATGTAGATTATTAGAAATTATATGCTATTAGGGTTGTTAGCACTCGGGAAACAAGTGCAATCAAATTGAGTGTTTTGAGTTCTATTTTTAGTTTTACATTATCATCGTTATTAATGAAGGTCATGTACCAACGACAGTAATAGTAACACTCACACGTAATACAAACATCGAACTATCTATGTTGATTTTGAAACTTTACTTATTTTAAACAGTAAATATTTTACTATAAAGAGAGGAAATGAATATATAAGTAATGTATCGCCAGGGCCGGCGCGTGATATTTTTCTTGTGTGTGAAAAAAAGTTTTTGGCGCCCTTTGGAAAGAGTGTAGTTATTGTTCCATCGGTTACATGGCACGGTTACAATACTTTCCTTTTACAAGATGTCCCACTTTTTCCTTGCAAACTTGTTTCTAGACATTTGTTTTTTTTAATACCTTAAGAAGTTACAGTCTTTTGAAATATTCACAAAACAACTAAAAATGAAATACATATGAAACAATGCGTATCCGAAAAATAACACCAAACAATAAAAATAATAAAATTATATTGAATAAAACTTAAGAACAAACTAAAATCCATAAGAAACTTTTTACTGACTTTTTAGATAGTAAATGTTATTCTTTTAAGAAGTTTCATATGAGCTCAATTCCTTAAGAACTTGTGAAGTGCCTGTGACGCGACACAAGAAGGAGTGTTATCACTGAAATAAAAAATAATAGTGATCTGAAATTTTAAAATTGGCAATTAGAATCGAACACTACTAGGGAATGTCATAAAAATTGTCGTCATTTTTTAATTCATATGTAACATAACAAATCGTATCTTTTTAAAAAGAATTAACAATAAAAGTACCGAAGAAATTAAAAGCAGGCAAAGAAATCAAAATAACTTAAGAACCCCTTCAAATCTTTAGTACAATTAGATGAGGTTTTATGTCATGGCATTATTTTAACTTTGGGGTATAGCTGTTTAAAAAACAAGGTGGTGCAAGAAAAACCACAAACTTATTTAGAATATTTTTCTCATAGATTTTCTTCAAATTTATGTTTAAATTAAAAATATCAAGTTAACAGCTTGCTATGTGATTAAAAAATGTATGTATGGCAGTTTTCTTCAAGTACTTGGAATCTACTTTTGATTATTGCTATTAATGACACACGTAGTGTATTATATGGTTACTCTATTATCATTATATGTCACGTGTAATAGCGTGACATATAATGCAGTCAGCTAAAAATTTTCATAAAAACTGGATTTATTTTGAAACTATAATTATTTTGACTGAATAAAATTGGAAACTTTATACGACGGGGGGTTTGAAATTTTTTAAAACATCACAAAAAACATGTGTTCTCTCTTTGTACCTCAATCCGAGGAGAGATACTGTATATTTATTTGAAAGGACCTCTCCCAGTTTTATTTTTGCAAATTCTTAAGTAGTGGATGTTGACTGACGGCGATTTCGCATTTAAACGGAAATAATTGCGAAACTATTCCATCTTCCTGGTAATGTAGATATTTATAAGTCTATCTAACTTAGCACGTATTTTTTACTACGGCAAATCTAGAAGTTAAAACAGGTAAAGTTAATTTAAGTCTGCATTTGGGAAAATCATCACTGTTTAATCATATCAATAATATTAATATAAACACATATCTCACACTTATTTTTAACATCTTTTAGGGTGGGGCTTTTAAGGCTAGTTTACCAGGATTTTGTATAACTGAGGTCAGTTCACGATTTAAACTGGTATTGACAAATCCAGTGTTAGGCGCCTTTTAATCACGGCGCCTGTGTGCACCGCACGCTTCGCACACGCCACCCGCCGGCCCTGTGTATCGCAGTTAGTTTTTTTTTTACTATAATGCATGTTCTAGACGTTGAAAATAATTATCCCCAGGGAGCAAGTGTTCCCTGAATATAAAATCAAAGGAGGTTTGAATCTTCTCATTTTCGGCTCTGTTCCACCACCACCACAATGTGCTCATAGTACTGTTTTGATCTAATAATTCGATTTGGAATAAAAAATAGCATAAATCAAGCCATCCTGAAGATTTAAATTATAATAATTTTGATTTCCAGAATTATAGGTTTTCGATTTAAACCATATGATCTCTGATTATGGGCAAACCTTATTTTTTGATAGTTATAAGTAAAAAGGTGACTATCTTGACCTATCGATATATCACGTCAGACCTCTATTAACTAAATAGAAAATGATTACATACCTATAATCTGCGTTTGATCACATTTTATACAGACACTATACAGGGTCCTGCAACTCAGCTCGCGTTTTATGTAGCTCAGTTACTAATTGAGTTAAGTGTCTGATATTTTGCAGGCTTACCCTGTACATTTCAAGTTACATTTCAAGAAATTATTTTTGATTGTACAGAGTGTCCCCAAAATGTGCAACGTCATGGCAATATTTTTTTTAAATTGCCAGCTGTATATTTTTTACACATTTGGAAGCCATTTATGGTTGCCTACATACGTTAGCTTTAAAAAAATCAATAAAAACAATGTGTTACAATGTGTTACTACAATTGTGTAGTAGTCTCGTTAACCAAGTGTCAGTGATCCGAATTATACAGGATGACCAAAATCTAGTGTCAAACTTTAAAACGTGCTATTGTTCTTATTTTAATTGGACCCATAAATTTTTTTTTGGTGAAATGATGCAGGATTAAAAGATAATCATTGTTTCTAAATACAACCCCATCACAATTCCCAATACATAGTTTAAAAGTTATTCGCCAAAAACTCATTTTCAACGTTTCCAACAGCAATTTTAAGTAATGTATAATCGTTGAAAAACAATTTATTTCATAAAATTTAACGCAGAGAAGTATTTTAGATTTGAGTGTACTCAATTAAGTAGTTGTTCAATTGCCAAATTACTGCAAAATTTACCTATAGCGGTAAGGGCGGAAATGCGGCTGCAACATGATGGAGCTCCAGCATATTACCCGTTACAAGTCAGGGACTTGGAAACGTTAAAAAATGAGTTTTTCCGAATAACTTTTAAAATATTGGGAATTGTGATGAAGTTGTATTAAGAAACAATGATGATTTTTTAATTAAATTTAAAATACGAACGATAACACGCTTTGAAGTTTGATAAGTTTGACACTAGATTTTGGTCAGTCTGTATTGAGTCTGTATAATTTGGAGCAATGATACTTGGTTAACGAGAGTACTAGATCTAACTTAATAAGCACGTCGCAAAACTTTATTAACGAGGTATTTTTTGTTGTTTTTATTGATTTTTAAAGCCAACGATGCAAAATCAATTAAGAGATTAAGACGATATGACATAATTTCAATCAGGTTTTGCGGTACATTTCACTTCGCTGAAGCTACGTATAACATGATTTTGCTTTTGAGTCAAATGAGTTTACATGCTTCACAATGTGATTGTTTTGACCAAATTCAGATACTTTTGGTCGCGTTTTCTGCCACCGTCTTTGCCACCACTCATATAAAGTGAGCCAGCTTTCTTCTGACACTGTCCTAAATGCCGACATTTTTCTGTTTAGTTGGATAAAATAAGAAATCTACGACATTAAACTTTATTTTAGGATATCCGGTTTGTTGATTTGACATTACAATTATAAACCCACAGTCGTTTCTTATTATACCAATGTTCTAACGGTTTCAATATAACCTAAAAGTTTGACTGATCTTGATAATTGAGTGTTATGCGGTAATTGAGTGTTATGTTATAAGGTAACTGCAATTCGACTTCTTTTTACATCGCTACAGAATAACAGTAATTGAGAAAATTCTAATAATATCTACTTAGGCTGACTAAAAATGCTTTATATTTACATAATAATACGGTGTACTACTGTTTTAACCACTATTATTTACAAATTTAGGGATGTCGGAATTAGGTACATGTAAATATAGCACGTCCTGAAATGAGACATGTGTGTCGGAATTGTGTACATGGTTAGAAAGTAATACATATGGCTCTATTGCTGCCTCTTGAACTGTCAATATTCATTCAAAAATACTGGATAAAAAGTCTGTTCCAAACATTGTAATATTGTTAATGGGCGGTTCTCATGTAGAGACCTAAAAAGTTCCTCAACTTTGGGACAGTTTATCAAACGAATTGTAGGAGATATGAATGATTTTTCATTTGCTATATGTATATTTATTATACATTAGTGTACAAAAAATGAGCTATTAAAACTAGAATGCAAGAAGTGGATACTGTAGGAAGTATCAGGTTCTGCGCGGAATGCTTGTCTGAATGAAATGCATGGTAGATCCTGTAAAATAACCAGAAATCGAAATTTCAAAAGCGCTGTGAAACTAGATGAAATTAATTTGACGTTAAACCAACATTTATATAAAAAAGGTTAAAAATTGACAAAATAGCTCCTGATTGAATTTTAAGATCGATTTGTTTACAACTTTTTGTGTTCAAATCGTTGTAAATAATGTAATTATTTATAAGGCTTACTTACTATGAGGTTCAGCCTCCAATAACATTTGTTATATCTTATGAAAAAAAAGAACTACTCAATGCGGTATACGATTCAAAAGCAAACGCGTATGCCAGTTTGGAAGATCAGCCTTCTAGAAAAACGCGTTATTGTATCCGTCTAATAAACTATATTCTACAAGAAAATGTAAAAATATTTTACATTGAAAAAGAAAATTCTATATGAACTCATCGAAAGACAATAATTTACTCAACATAAGCACCTATTATATAATAGCAAGATCTTCACATTCCTATTTGAAGACATTTTGACCGGAAAATACCATAGGCTATAATACTGTAAAATTCGCAAGAAAAAAAAAACGTTTCAGCGCCTTATTTTATGCACTTGTAAATTTTTTGATTTCTCCAGTTGATTACATGAGAATTTCCCTTAAGAATCTCTTAACAATAACTATTAGTATCGCCAGTTGTGGAAATGCTTTTCCAATGTAATTTTCGGTCAAAAATGACCGATTTAAGGATTGCGAAATCTAGCGATACTTGTAGAGAAATACCTAACAGATATTATAGTATTAACCATGTCATTCAAGAATTTTCGAATAAAGTAGGAAGAAATATACATTTATAAACACCATGCACGCTTACATTTTATGTACATTATTATATATTTTATTTCTGCAATTTGTTTATTAATGTATGTCCAGTAAATCTTAATAACCACCACTAGCATTATTTGAATGACATAGAAAGGGCGGTGACCTTCCAAGGCAGCTAAAGCTCTAGGTACGCCACTGATTCCACAATTACAAATGTAACCAAAATTCCTTAACCTGTCTGAATTTGATGTGTTTACCTTAGTGTTGTTTTGTAGAAAGCTACTACCTCTAGCGATTCCCCTTAATTTACAACCAATACGCATTGCGACAGTCCATATTTTGCCCCCAAGAAAAATCATACTATGTACGTTTCTTAATACTCTTATCTCTATGGAACTACGGCATGTATTTTGGAAAGGCAGCCGTGACGTGTTTCATCGCGTCTGGTGCTGCCGCGCCGCTGCATTCAGTTCAGTTGTTCAGTTCAAGACGCTGTGCGTGGGTCCTAAACTGTCAATCCTTTTTCCTTTGATTTTGGACGAATTTGTGACGCGTATAACCTGTGCCGTGTGTTTGTGTTCTGAATATGTACCGAGAATGATTTAGATGCAACTTTGGATCCGGATGGCTTGAAGTAAGTGTAATTTTCGTATACTAAAATTGTTGCGTACCCTCCATGTTGCGTACACTCGCCGGCTTTGTCAAATGGTCGGTAATGGCGAGTTTTCCCGAAGGCGCACGATGTTTTCGCAAACTGTCAACGTATTGTTATCGTACATATAAACAATTTCAAATTTTGACGAGTTACTTATGTCAGCAGTCAGCTTTAGTAACACTAAGAGCTCATCGAGTTAAATCTAACGTCATGAGCTTGTCTCGAGAATGCCAAACTAAACCTCATTGATGTAACTTGAACTAAACGTTGCTCTCGAAAAAACGCCCAATAACTGTAAGTAACTGCAGTTACTTCTACAATCTATCAAGGAATACCTCCATTCATGGGCGTATCCACCTCAAATTGAAAGGGGGGCAGTTTACTAAATTTAACTTACTGTATGGGGGAAGAGTGTCAATTAGGGTGGTTAAAAAATGCAGTACAAAAGATTTTTGTGATGATAGAGAGCAACGATCCCCAAGATCGTTTCCAAAATCAAAAAAATTATTTTGAATTTTAACTGTTCCTGTCGATGCTTTAAATTTACATTGAAATATTTAGGTATTTTTCAAATAATTGTTCGGAGTTTGGGAAAACTTAAGATTACTTACGGACTTACTAAAAAAACTTACAGAATTACTACAAGAAATTCTATTTTTTAAATAGTTCGTGTTTCTCGAAAACCAGTTTGAAAATTAGTTTTCTGAGTTCGAAATGGCAAATTATTATCTTAGAGTGACTTTATTCATTAAAAAAAAGTCTTCCTATTGTTTAAACAATCAATTCATTTTCAACTTTTTCTTTACTTTATTCTAATTATGGTAGAAAAGTCAGCTTTTTTTGTGAAATTAACTTTTAAACCTATTACCTAATAAACCCATACCTAAAATTAATTTTTTTAGATCGGTCTGGCCAACTGACATCATTTATATTTTGGGATGATTTCCATTGTTTAAATAATAAAATATTATTCGTTTTCAATATCATTTATTCGAAAAAATATAAATGATTCAAATCATTTTTTCGCGAAATTGGGGGGTTAAATTTCTTTTTAAAATATTAAATTTCCTAAAGACAACAAATTTAATTAATCAAATTTCCTTCTCCATTTCTTATTCTGATTTCCTACCACTACGTCGCAAGATAATGTTTTGTTGCTGTTCCCGTCCCAAAATAGAAATGATGTCGCTTGAGAATAACAGTTGGCCATACCGATCTAAAAAAAGAAAAATAATGTTAGGCGAATTGGAAAAAAAATGTTTAAGGAAATGGCATTTGTTTAAACCAGGGCTGTGGAGCCGGAGTCGTGGAGTCGGAGTCGGAGTTGAGACAAATTTCAAAGTAGTCGGTGTCGGAGTCGGAAAAAATGTACCTACTCCGAGTCCAAGTTGAATTGCTGTGGAAAAAGAAAACATGCGAGATGGACGTTGCCTCAGCAGACAGTAAACAAATAAAACCAAATATTCTATTAGGTCATTTACAAAGTACCTCCTACATACATATGTAAATACTCAAATTATAAAACACACTTTCCAAACGAAAGTGAAGACGATTTACAAAAAGTAATCTGATAGAGATTTGAAAAAGGAAATTTGAGCAAAAGAGTTAAAAGAGATTGAGGAGTAAGACCGTAGTTCAATGTAGTATCATTTATTCAGTAGTTATACCTGTAGCTATAATCATGATTATTTTCTGCTTTGAAAATAATAACAAATAATTTAAGGGTATCTTTGCAAGAGAATTAGTTGGAGGTATTCTGTCCCTCACAACAATTTTATAATCGTATATTGCAATTAATTTTGTTTTTATTATAATTAATTTTATTTCGTAATATACACTGTGTTTATGGGTGCTTTTGTTACTATTGGAGATAAAAACTTTGTTAAATGGACAAAGTATGTTCTCTAATGAGAAAACAGTTTAATACTGAATGATTTCAGAGATATTTTGAATAAACAAACAAATTACATATTAAAAATAACTTTTTCAGTTGTGATCCATTCATTTGTATTTTTAAGTAACTTTTTTATTTGTTGTCAATAGGTCTTTTTGATATCTAATAGGGCGTTTTTATTTACTTTTAGAAAAAAATTGTCAACGATTTCGCTGTACACAAATAAAACTTCTGTTCTTCCTATGGGTTCAGCATTTGTTTGTCCATATTTCTAATACAATCAGAATATTGAATATAAACTTAATTTATTAAATTTGTTTCTTTTTTCCTGGTAGTGTTTTTGTTTTCATAGCAAATTTAATATTATACTGTTTTTACGTGTAAGATTTTTATTGCACAAAATTATTCGAAAATATTTTTGTATTCAATTTTTCTGGAGTAGGAGTCGGAGTCGGTGTCGACAATTTTTTTACCGACTGTGCAGCTCTGGTTTAAATAATTGTGGGGTTATTAGATAAATCCACAAAACATTGACTTGTTTACCATAATTAGAAAAAAGGTTGAAATGAATTATAATTGATCTATTAACCGACAGGAAGAAATATTTTACTGAATAATGTCACTAAGATAATAAACTGTCATTTCGAACTCGGAAAACAGAATTCAGACGTATTTTTGAGAAAAACGAATTATTCAAACAAATAGAATTTGTTCGAGCAAATCGAAATTAACCGACAAATGTTTATTTATAAACATGCCACTAAACTTATAGTGACGAGAAAAAAAAAGAATAAAATGATTCAATTTTCTGAACACTGTAAGTTTTTCATTTGGGTAATTTTCAGGGCACTATGGGGGTGGGTTGGGGGCGTCAAACCCATATATATTAGGTCAAATTCTTCCTTGGAAAGTCCTCTGCAAGTCCTATAACTTTAACAGAACTTTTCACAAATCTCGAACAATTATTCGAAAAATACCAAGAATTGTCTTTTTCCCATGTAAATTTGTGGCCTTAATAGGCACCATTTGAAATTTGTAAAAAATACGTGTCCACTTTTTTGGATTTGGAAACGATTTGGGGGGGATCGTTGCTTTCTAAATAAAAGTAACCACCCTAGTGTCCATAAAGGGAAAGACTGCTATGTAATACTTAATTAAACATAATACGTACCAAAAATCGCAAGGGGGGCAGCTGCCCCCCTCTGGATACGCCCATGCCTCCATGTTCATACCTCGTACGTAATCACCTAATTTAAGAAGGCGCGAATAAAACAAATACAAATAGGACAACGTGTAAGAATTCAGTGGATCATCGCAAGAACCTACTCATATCTATCGAATTTCTTATAGATGCGATTATCCCCATTTTGATGGCATCTGTCGACGCTAGCGACCCCGACATTTGCAATACACGCGCTCTCCCCCACGGTCCCAATTTACTTATCATCGGATCTTCCTCCATCGAAATGAGCCACTTTTACATAAATAATGCAAAGATAATTGAATTCCGTCAACTGTCGCCTGCAGCGCTGTCAGCGCACCGGCGCGCCGCTTCTCGCGCTAAATTTATGGAAATGGCTTTCTTCTGCCGCAACGCGTCGTCGACGGTGCGCGGTTGTCGATCCCCACGTCCGAATTGACAAGCCGTTTCACTCATACCACAGTTCGAATTTGTTTATTGAATTTGTAGCGTAGACAGGAGCGTCGACACACCGGGAAGTGTTAAGTTGGAATTGCATGGATAATTTCGGGTGTTAAAGTTGTATTTTGAAGGTTGTTCTGGAAGTTTCTGATGAGTAACCATATGGGTATTAGGGTGGTCTTTATCTTTTGACTTTTTCTGCACTCTCTCAATTTACCTATTCCTTTCGGCTTAGGACCAATACCATTGTTAACTTCTAACCGTACGGTTGAAAATCCTTCTTCTATTTCGGTTAACTTTGATAACTTTTTATTCGTTACCTCTAAACTTAATCTACGAGCTTGATTATGTTTTAAAAAGTTCTAAGCTATTCGCTAATAATTTTAAAACGCTCCAACTGGCTATTTAGCATTTATTCTAACTTACAATGTGTTTAATTTTGCCCCAATAACACTATCTTCGTAGGTTGCGCACAACACTGCCCTTAATGGCCTTTCTTTTCACTTTTCACTTTTGACAACTCGCGAAAACATTGTTGTTCCGTTGGAACTCATACTGGATTTGTAGATACGAACGACGCTATGCACGGATTATGCATATTTCTGCCCAATAATTGCCCAAAATTTCCCCGAAGCAACGGTGAACCAGGTGTGGGGTTTCCCTATTTCTTACAATTTTCAGCCTGAGAAACGATTATCTCTTGTTTGGACTGGCCCATTTCTCTTGAGGACTAACTTATTTTGATGTTGTTGTTACACTGTTTCTTGTGTGAAGAACTGACAGGATCGCCATGTAATGTACTTGGGCTTAGTGCAATGCCAGGTTCTTCCAATAAAACACTATTGATGTTGTCATGTTTATTGAACTCCTAACATCTTAAGACTAACAGTAAAATAATATATATGTACAGAACTGCTTATCTATATCACATGGTGTCACAATTCAGCTGACATGCTGCTGGATTGCTGGCTTTGCAGTTATAATGAGACTTGTACAAAGCATCCTGCTAAATGTGCCTTATAAGATAATTCCGCAATCGAGGTGGTATGGACTCCTAACACGTATTCTATGACTTACAATATAATTTTTCATAAATAAGTTAATTCAATTTGCAGTCCATTACACATACTTAATTCAACACACGTACCCCAAGCGGCTCAAAATCGAAGAAAGTGTACTAATAATATTAAAACCAATAAAAACACTTTCCTTTTGGTTGTACTACAATAAAGTGATAACTGTTTCTGGTACCTATACTTTTTCCGTAGAATCTGAATCTGTTTGCAAAAATTTAGACTTGAGCAAAGATTTTGAGAAAGCAATGCTAAAAAATTTGCACAGAAACAAAATGATAGTTTTTTCTCAAAAACTAGACACTATTTGGAATTTGTGATACCAGAATCGGTATGTACGGAAATAATCATACCAGAAACAGTTTTCACTTCTCTTAAATTATTTTATTTTTAACAAATCGGCCCATGCAACGAAAACTATAGTAACTACATTTAGTTAGTTAGTTAGTTACTATAGTGTTCGTTGCATGGGTCGAAATTACGCACTTGGAAGTATGTATATGAATTATCTGATATCTTGACCCACAAGTTAATGGATGTTCTTTTAGATTAAGCTAGAACTCTGGTATGTGAATTTCTTGTCATAAAACAAAACATTAACAATTTTTGATAAAAGCCACAAAAGCACCAAACATTGTGTGGCAATGAAGATTGGTTGTATTTGTTTACTGGGACTGGAATACAGAAATACGGTGGCCGAATATTAACACACACATACGGTGGTTAAACATACTACATACAATTATACAATGATCTAGTAACTAAAAAATCCCCTTCTATTTGACTATAAGTTCATAGGTTTATATTTAAGTTCACTTAAATATTTTGTTTGTGACTCGTCGTCCATAGTCAATAGAAATTACGCCCCATATTTTTCTCATTGGATTTGGTTTACACATTACAATTGTCTTTTTCTCAAAAGTTTTGCTATGTAATGTACACAATTTGAACATCATTGAATTCAGCAAAAAAAATCCTCGATTTAATTTTTGAGAAAATTAGTGTGAAGTCCCATCTGAAAACAGAAGTAAGTCTGCCAAAATGATGTCGCTAGGGGTTCTAGTTCCATACTATAAAACCATAAATGAATACCATACAATTTATTTATATTTAGTTTTTACCATAAAATAAGCCATGATGGTTACTTTTTGGTTTCTAATTAATTGGAGCATTAACAACCACGGGTATTGTCATGCTTTTTAAGAGGGTTCATGCAAAGGCTTGTCATTATAAAAACAATTGAGTAAACAACAAAAAAACTATTGAAGATGGTGATATCCAGGCGGGATGCAAATTTAAAAAAAAACTATTGTTAGGATGGTTTGTTGATTTATAGAAAATCGGTTCACAAAGATGGATATTATTATTGTAAACAGGTAATGTTTCAAAACTCGTCTTTGCGCGCCAAAAATTAAGTTCTTAGGAAATTGCAATTGTTTCCAAAATGGAGATTCAGACGTAGCTAGAGACGATAAATATAAAGTATTTTCATAATAAACTTTTTTACCAAAGATTAATATAGAAAGAAAAGAATACTATTTGAGAACCTGTGATGGATATGATTTTGGAGGGTGTGACAATTCCCACAGCACCTAGTCATCAATAGGCCCGTTTTGCTAACCTCCTAGGGGTTCTTATGGCTTAGGCTGTGTCGCTCGGCGGAACCCCTCTGATGGCGGATAAATCCAACCGTCTTTCACCCATGAAACGTTCACATTATGACGAAAGTGCTGGACATTCGCACAGAAGGTGTTCTGCGGTCTCTTCCTTGCTTTCGCATCCTCTGTACATATGGTCCTCTAGGATTCCGATGCGAGTTAGATGCTTTTTTAGTCTGCAAAGCCCTGTATAGATTCCGGTTAGCTGTCTGAGGTTGCTTCTGGTGAGTTGATGGTAGTACATTGTGGTCTGTGGGCAAGGGGTCGTAGGACTTGTAGGGTTTCCTTTGCAAAAACACACTTGATCGTTTCGTCCCATCTATTCCTGAAGAGAGTGTGGGATATTTCGGTTAGTGCGTTGAGTATTGTTTTTGGGAGAAGTGTTCGTTGGACCGCCTCGCGCCAGAGGTGGAGACGAGCCTCACCAATCCTGGCATTTTCCCAGAAACCTGCAGTAAGTCGGAGGATGCCCGCCAAGACCACTTAGTCCACATGGATGTCAAGGCGCGGTACGCAGAGCATTGCCTCCATCGCGGCCGTCGGTGTGGTGTGCATGACTCCTCTTATGTTTAGGCATGCGGTCCTTTGTATGTGATTTCCCCATCTTAGATTGCCGCCAAAGGTTGTGCCGAGGTTTTCACCTTGACAGCTAACGAAAGCTTCATGTTTAGGAGCGTGGGTGCTCGTAACTGTGGAATTTTTCTTTTTCTGGTTAACAGTACCGTCTGTTTTCCCAGTGTTGACTGAGAGTGACTGGTCTTTGCACACAGAAATTATAAATATACACTTGAACGCGTAGGAATCTACTGCGTATACAATTTTGTGGATTCACAGTGGGCCCCCACCTAATGTAGCCGGTGCGAGAGAGACGCTTGTCTTTGTTTACATATTGTGGGGAGCGCAAGGGAGATAGAGTGTTGTTGTTTTGCTCTCAACGGTGATTTGAGAGAGTGGGGACTTATACAGTCCGATCTGAATGTACGGTGCCCTAATTTAGGTACATCGTGCATTGCATTACTTGCTCCAATATTAATGAAAAATAATCAAGTCAATCAAGTAACATTTAATGCGTTAGTACAATAATATAATGTTTGATTTCCTCACTTGCTATTTATTTCTTTAATTTTATTATGCCCCTGCATGTGTTGTAGCCGTAAACATAACAATGCACCAACATGGCTGCGATCGTAAGTCATCCAGCCGCGCAGCCCTCTGCACATTCTAGGTTGTATTCAATTGTGTCTTTGCACCATGTTGTGATTAAGTTGAGGGCGGATTACATCCTGTGATATGTTTAGAAATAATTATTCTCTTCTTTTCTATGGAAACGCCTCCTACAAAACCCATTTATCCAACTTGATAATTTTGAGAAATTATTCTATAACCATTAATCATGTCGACATATTCCTCGTTACTGTAATTAGGCACGCTATCTTATGATCGTGTAACAATACTTTCAGCAACTAGGTGTCAATTAAATCTGTCACATTCAAACTGTCATAAGATTTCCATTGCTAGTTTTATGAAAAAGTCGAGCTTCACAAGAAGTTAAGACAACTTAGTTTGGTATTCTCTTGCTACATCTTCAATCTCCTCCGTACGTTATGATTCACGTCGCACATAGTGGCAGAGTACCTGAAAAGCTGGCAGAAAATAAAAAAATAAAGTTGTATTTTGCCCTAAAATACTACTTTCTATAAATAACCAAATAAATGATACATCGTTTCCAAACAAATAGTTAGATTGATGTATTGTAGAATCGTTACATCCAGGTATGTATTTTCCATATATGGTTGCATCTACATAAAATATTTCACATCTAGGCAGTATAACAATACTGAATATACCAGTGTCATTTTATATAAATTTGCTTCTATTTAGAGTAAACTTATGTTATTAGTGGTTGTTAGTTATAATTTTGCGATTTTTACGTTCATTAGATTTTCTACAACAAAGCCCATTTGATCTCAGTTGCAGCTTTTTGCATTTTTTTAAAAATATTGATGTTTTATGGTGTTAATAGCACATAGCTATGAGCCGGTAGGACGTTTTCATCATACTTCTAGCATTTTTTTAGGGTCTCTGATTCAAAATTTGTGGTCATATTTTGGAAATTCAAAATGGCGGGTCCAATATGGCGGCAAAAATAAAAATGCTGGATTTGCATAAAAATTAGCACCAGTGATATTTAATGGTATCTGGTTTAAGATCTGATGTCAGATTTAAAAAATCAAAATCTAAACCTAAATATAAAAATCTAAATAATGCCTATTGCGTCGTTGCTCCTCTACATTTTTATTATCTCATTCATAACTTGACCATTTAGGCTGATGATGATCACGTAGCTGACCGAAACCGGTTCCTATTGAAATAAGTAACAATCAAAGGATCAAAGTGGTTTTATTTCCAATACATAAATAATAAAAATGTCACACAAATGTTATTTGGCTTTAAAAGTGCTATGCTACATGGCACTATTTTACCTATGCTGTTAGTAAAATTAGTTTAATCTTGCGACTCTCTCCAGCGTTCAAATAATACATTTCCGGACATGAGTACATTAAAAAATTTGTTTACTATGGTCTGTATGGTCTGTATACTGATTTCCTATACAGCTTACATATAACTTGTAATTAGTTTTAAGTTTCATAATTAGTTGACCTAATAGCATTGTCGCCTTTCAACTGTTTACGTATAATAATAATAATAATAACAATTTCGTTATCACAGAATTTTCAACTCTTTCTCTATACTTAGTCATTGGTTGTCGTTAATTCGGGTAAAAAATTTTAAATTAATTTTTCGCCTTTTTATTGTTTACCAATTTATTATTAAGGCTTTTTATAGGATGGTCGATTGACACGATTATAGAATTAAATTAGCAATTGTGTTCCTTTTGTGCCTGTATTTTTGAAAGGTTTTGAAAGGTTGCTCATTATACATTAGGCCTTGCTCGATGAACATAAGCTGGAAATTCTTATAAAAAATTAACAATGTTTACTCCAGAATATTACAAAGTAATAAAAATTCTTCAATATTGGTTGGCAGTCAGACCAAATCTAAAATTCTAGGATAAAAGTTCAATGATTCTGAAACAAATTTATAAATACAAATAATATTCTTAATAAAAATTATTAATTACACATTAATAAACGATAGAAAGACAGCAAATTTTCTTGCAATTCACTTCATATCAATATGCTATAGATAAGTTGCCGAGCATACAGGGGTCACAACCATGGCTAATGACATGTCAAAATCAGTCAAAATGACACAACCATAAACGCAACGGAGATTTTTCAGGGTGAAATAATTTAAATTTAACGAACAATACATACAATAAATACGAATATGTCTCTATCAATGCCATTTACAACAAATAAAACAACGAAAACGCTACAAAATAACTAATAGTATAATCATTTACCCTACGTCACCTTTTATTACTGAAAAAAATTTCCCCACTGGAACATTTTGTAACGGCGCCATGCTAGATAGGTACAATATTTCTGTCGAGACGTTACCGACTAAAAAGAAAAATCACGATATGAGGCTGTTACTTCATATTTGTTTATAACATATACTTCTAGACAATCTTTCCAAGTAAAAACTGAATAATAATTAAGATGCATGTACATGTACATGTGCACTTGAGTAAAATTCATATTTTCTGGACTACCCTGTATAATTTACAGCAATTTACAAATTTTATACTTTAATTATTCGTTTTAGAAGATGGGCAAACTTTTATAAAGTACATATTTTCCAGTAAATCAATAACAAGGAAGTTAACAACAACAGTCAATAACAATTTTTTCATACATTCTGGGATACTCTGTATGCCTGTTTTTCAATTTCCTTGTGATAAAGAGAATGTAAAATAGTTAGTGTACCTTTATAATAATAATTTAAAGAGTTTTTTCTCTAAATTCATCAGCGCTGAATTGATGCCACATTTGATGGTCTTCTGTCACTATGTGCGTCGTATAAATTGCTTCAACATTTAGCTGTCTTTGCCAAATAAGTGTGTTACTCTTGTGTGTTATTAGCATTTGTGTTTGCGTCTGAGCTGGTCTGAGCGTTTCCATTATGGTTAAATGTTTAAAGACGGAATTTTAGTGGTACTTTGAAACAAGTTATGATTAGTGGTTTGTAGAAAAACCGTCAGAACATATGGCGTTTTGTAAAAAATGATAATTGACAAGTGCAGATATTCCACATTTGTCCTAGTTACCAAATATTATAATTTAATGCTTCTTACGGCAACAGAAAGTAAAAACTTTTCAATAACTTGCTATAACAGGCTATTCCGGCTTTTCGAAGAAATGAAATATCTCAATATTCAGTGTTTGAAAAAAAGTACAATGCCGTTATAGTAAGTCATCCAGGTACTGATTTCGTATTCATATTTCAATCGGATAGGCGTGCTTTTTGCCAATGCGGTATAAAAGCAGTGGCGTCCCGTCGGACATTAGGTCCGCGTGATTTAGAGGTCCGCACCATAGCAGGCTACCGGCGCGAGACCCATTCGGCAGTTATGTAAAGATATACTTGGTGATATTTTAAAAAATATGTCTGTCGCGTTCATTCTGGTACCGTGCCGCCCCCTACCGGCGGGCAAAGTGTGAAATACGTTCGACCGGAGCCAGCTGAGAATCTTATAAATTTTCCACATCACGTTTCTATCTAGTGGAAAATTGCGCCCTCCTTTTTTTGAGCATAGCGCGGCGCCGGCCCGCCCATGGAAATGTTTTCCGTTATGTATTAGCGCTATCTGTCGGCCAGCTTAAGTAATATATTTGATAGTCGCTCCTTCCCCGTTATTTATGCCCTTTTCGTGTGCGCGTCGAATCCTCGGATTTATCATCGTACGTATATGCTTGATGATAAAGCTTTCGCCCCGGATTCTTCCGTATGCTGCCGTTCGGAAGCCAAATTTACAGTCCAGTCGGTATAGAAAAAAAGATAATTTATCAGTTGTTACTCTTAAAAGCGCAATTGAAGAAGGACAGTTATTGGCATCTCTAGGTGTATTGTGAGAAAACTTTTAACCAATATATTACACACACTTTTTAAGAGCAATACATTACAAGTTTATACAAGGTAGTCGTGTAGTCGATCATCAGTCATGTCTGTGTGTGTACCTATATAAAAACAAATAAAACAAACGACGGAAAGAGTGTTACAAAACAGTTTGACATTGTCTCTACTTATGACGCATGTCACAACATATATATTTCAAAATAGCATAAACAATTTCAAAATCGGTGCAGTAACGAATTATAACGCCCAACAATTTTGGAATCAGATATGAGAAGTACAATACAGCCATAAAAAAATTACTTCACATATGACGTCAAATTCTGCCAACTCCTCATTAATTTCGTTTCTAGTACAAAATAAAGTACCGCAGAACAGGTTATGTACGTACTTGATAATCGTTTTTCAAGCTTCATTCTGTCAACAGGGTTCATTACAAATGATTGTAGTCGAAGTAGGCCATGTCCATGTTACTACATTTCTGCCGCTGCACACCAACAAGACTCAAACTTACATTAATTTATGCAACCAATTTAACAGATGCGTAGAGAACAGTAGTATCATAGTTTCAGTTCTTATGAAGCGGCAAACACGCATTTTTACATTGGGTCCAAGCGCCTACTTCGGTTAAAATCATTTATAATCATAGACGGATATTTTATGGGATTTGCTCTGGCGACCAAGTCGGAAACGTCGACCTACTCAACAGTCAACTTACAGAAAAATTTAAACAAATTGCTCATAGTGGCCTCCATATAAGCATGTGTACGGTCTTCAAGCGACAGCCTCTCATCTCACTCACTACTTGTTAAGTTAGCCATTTTTTGCCACACAAAATAACAAATAGAGAAAAGAACGTAACACGCAACACGGCAAACACGGGACTTCCCACGGCTCGCTCAGCAGTCAGCTGATCAGCACCACTGCTCGGCACGGGATCTCGCGGTTGTAGGTTAACGTAGTACTAACCTTCCTAAAAAAGGCGTCAAATTCAATAAATAATTACTCAAAACTGGTGCCAGATAGAGAAAAAAATTATGAAGATTATGAAGAACCCCTAAATATTAATGCACTCATTAATATACGGCCTGTATACACAAGCGAGAAGTTTGGCTTTCAAACAAGTCCATGTATGTCCGCCTAATTGGCCTTCATAAAATCGTGCTTTTATAATTAACTTTTCATGTAACGCAAAAAAAGAGTTTGTTTGCTTTTGGTTTGGTTAAAAACTACGTAAAAATCATTAAAAACTTGCAGGCGTGTGGATAGTTATACCGTTAACATGATTCTAGTGATCTTTTAACTAGTGCCCACTAGAAGCAGTTAAAATTGTACTAAAAGTTGGTATGCATAGCACTTTTAGTGACCACTAGTAAGTAAACATCTAAACGTGTATTTGTTGAGGTTTTGTTTGGTAGCAACCGCGAAATAAGCGTCATTTCAAATACTTATTATTTATATCAATTGATAATAAAATGTATTTTAAAATAATATAACATCAAATTTGGGATTTTTTTTTCGAACATCTTGTAAAAATAGTCGAAATCAAAAACCTAAGCACTGTAGATTTCAGTTTCGATGCCAAAATTTGTGAGTGTGAGTCACGTTTAGTATATAGAAACGGGACAGATCGAATAGGTCTGCCCGTCGCGTCGCGCCTGGATGGGTGGTAGATCGCCGATACTGGTAGATCGCCGATTCGGAGAGCTCGCCGATCCGGGCCGATCGTAGATCTGGGTAGATTAAACAAATATAAGAGAATTAGATGAAATAGAAGCAATAGAAGAGGTTCTAATGATTTATAGTGAATTAAATTCTCATCAGAATGAACATTTCAATTTATAAGTTTACCTGAAAATATTATCAACTTTTTAAAACAATAAGTTATATTATGTAGCTTTTCATTTGTATAACTAGGTTTTAGTTCATAGTTTTTGTTTATTTAGTTTATAACTAGCTTCTATTTCGTATGTTTACTTTATCATACGTAGTATGATTATAGACGTGCCAAAAAATGTTTTGAGATTTTGGCGGAAATATGTCTGAACGTTTCTCACCAAGGTACAAAAAAAAATCTGTATGTGTGTGTGTATGTCTGTGGGTACCCGCTTTTTTTGCGGCGAGACTCCCGAGCAACGACTAAAGGTATCGGGACGAAGCTTCATATTTAGAAGTTTCCTGACTAAACTTAGAGCTGAAAAGGTTTTTGTTCAAAAGTGCCCAAAGGAACTTTAGGTTTACTCTTAGCTTTTATCAACGATTTTGACAACGAGCCGCTATTTTTGTAATTTCGTCAAAGTAATTAAATAATAAATTAAAATAGAGTAAATTTTGTATGATTTATATATCTATGAAATTTTTTGGTAAAATTCATTGTTTAGCTGCATGAGCAAATTATATTTGATCAAGATCGGTCGTGTCTGCATTAATTTAAAACTAGTTAGCTAGGATTTGACACATATTTTCAGTCTAATAGCAGTAGGTAGTGTCAAACTCTGATGTTTTGACCATACCACATCAGGTTTTTGTTGTTTTTCCTCACTGTAAGTGCACACATTTACCCCTCTGTGCGGGCTCCCTTAGCCATACCGGCTATATACCATCCCATTAAACTCCATAGATGAAACTTAATTATTTACATAACCATTCAACGAAATGCGTAACCCTAATCTTTTCTACTTATTTCCATGACATTTCAAATATTTAGTCTTACGGAATGTCCGCGGAATACGAAATTAAGTAATTTCACGAGATTAAGGATATGACAATTAGCATGCGTATGCAGATAAAAATGTTCAGCATACAATCCCCAGTAGATTGCGCTCTCTGGCGGATTTTTACCCTATTAAACATTCCGCATGCAAAATGCAAATGCAAATTCTTCAATAGCGGATTGTATATTTAGTATACATGTTAACCAGTTGTACTACTACGTCTCGTACGTTCTACAATTTTAGCGGGAATGCATTATAATCAAGCTTAATTAAAACGCATTGTATTAATAACACAACACTGGTTCCAGTACGTGTTTTTTAATTAGCCGCATTCGAGCAATACTCGCTACATTCCAAATTTAGTAATTACAATTTGTGGGTGCGTTTTTTCAGTTTACCAAAATAATTGCGCTAGTTACGTACCCAGATATGCTGAGGCAGCACATTCCTAGGAGTAGATTAAGAATAGTATATAAGCAGTAGCATTGTTCCACTTAGCAGTTATAATTATAGTCAGTATTATACTCTTAGATATTACGCACATCAAACTCTGTATGTAATATTTAAATAAATTGTTTTTTTTAATTAACAAGTGTTAAACAATTATATTTGGCGCAGTCGGCAGTATTTCGGGACGTTTTTCGAAAATAAAACTCTTTTTGAAAACGGTTCGTGTCTACGATTTACGCGAAAAGAACCACACCCATAGACCTCACATCGGTCGAAGAATCTCACATCGGTTCGTGGAAGTGAAACTAAAGGATACCAAAGGACATGATTGGATTATTTAAATTCATGTAAGTACAAACTAAGTTTAGTTTATTGCATTCCTCAAATCCATGTCCAATCCTGAACTTGCATTAGCGGAAATTTTAAATAAATTATCGCTACAAGAAAATCAAACCAGTGCTAATAATAGTGATCCAAAAAGTACTACGACAACAATAACAATGTCTACAGTAAAAGATATCACCACCAATCATCTTGCCATCATACCGCAGTACGATGGAAATCCAAACACCCTCACCATGTACATCGCGGGATGTCAATATTTGATTGACACATTTGCCAGTGAAGAGGCAGATGACCCAATTAACCAATTCATCATGAGAGCCATCCAATCTAAATTAACAGGAAAAGCTCTTCAGTTAGTAGGAAGTTATGAAACCATAAGAACCTGGAAGGAACTTAAGGACCTCTTGCAATTAAATTTCTGTGATCAGAGATCAGAAAAGTGTTTGACACAGGATTTAATTAATCTTAGGCCAGAAAGGCAAGAAACAGCGTACAACTTTGGCATGCGTTGTAAGAATATAAGGAATTTATTGTTATCCAAAGTCAAGATGACAGAGGAGGATGCAGCAAGAAGAAAAATTAAATGCGAATTGCATGAAGATACAACATTACAAACATACCTCCGAGGAATCGTTATAATGGGAGAAGTTGGCCATCGTGTCAGGTACAGAATACCTGATAACATAGAAACAGCTATGGCATATGTATTAGAAGAAGAAAATTTCAACTACTTTGCCAAACAGCCCAACAGTGTGAACGTTAATCACGAATTCAAACCACTCAGACAACAAATACCATCACGACAAGCACCACCAAAACAACATCAACAAAAACAGTGGCAACAACAATCAAAACAGTGGCAACAACCTAGGCAGTGGCAACAACCAAGACAATGGCAACCACCGAACCAGTGGCAGCAACCAAATCAATGGCAACAGCAAACCCAATGGCCACCCAAACCACAACAACATTGGAGACAACAACAGCCTCAACAGCAACAACCGTTCCAGAAACCACCATCTTGGAGATTTGCAAAATCCCCTGGACAAATACAACAAACTCGTCAACCGAAGCAAACACCAATGGATATTGGTAGTTCGACAAGATCAGCACCCCAGAAATTGTATTATCATACTGAAGATCAACAAGATGTTGAACAAATTGAAGAATATGAAGAAAATCAACAATACTACGAAGAAGGCGAGTACACTTATGAAGAAGATAAACATGAAGAGGAATACGAACAAAATTTTATGGCAGAAGCCTCCACAAGTCAAATTACATAGCAAATGAAGACCCACAAGAAGAATACATGGAAAAAATCAAATTAAACACACATTCGGCAGTTAAATTACCATATATTATTATTCCTGAAATTAGAGCAAAATTTCTAATTGACACCGGAGCATCAAGATCTATGATAAGTTCAAATTTAGCTCATAGATATTTTCAAGAACATATAAAGTATGAACCATTCACTGTACAAACGGCACATGCAATCACAAAACATCAACATGTAATTGAGATACCATCATTAATTACGTTCAAAGCAAAAAATCAACAACACAAATTCCATATATTTGACTTTAGTGACAAATATGATGGCCTGATAGGAATAACATTATTGGAACAATTAGAAGCGACAATCGACATCATCAATAGAACTTTGAAGACGAAATTTGTGAACATACCCATTTTATTTGAAGACTCAAAAATTTCTTTAGGACCACGTGAAAGAAAAGTAATCAAAATACCTGTGACTAGAAATAGGAAGAACATAATAGTGCATCATCAAGTATTAGCACCTGGAGTAGAAATACCAGAGGCTATATCAAATTCGAAAGATTTCGAGGCACTGACCATCGCTGTAAATTTCAACAATTTTCCTGTAGAAATCGAGATCGATCAACCAATCGACGCTGAGGAGTATGACCCCAGGACTAACATCGGTAAAAGCAACAAGACACCATATACACCACAACAAATTGAAAAAATGCAGATTGAAAATGTTATGATGAACTTAAGGTTAGTTCACCTGAATGATGACGAATACCAACAAATACAAAGTATATGTTTAGAATACAAGGACATATGTTATGATGAACGTTTACCATTGACATTTACAAATCAAATTAAACATACTCTAAGACTTAAAGATGAAACACCCGCATATTCCAGACCATATAGACAGCCCCAACAGAAGAAAGACGAAATAAAACAACAGGTCCAACAACTATTGGAACAAGATATCATCCAGGAAAGCTACAGCCCTTGGAGCTGTCCAGTTACTGTAGTACCAAAGAAGATGGATGCATCAGGGAAGGTTAAATATCGAATGGTAATCGACTACAGACGATTAAATGACCAAACCATTGACGATAAGTATCTTATACCTAACATAACCGACATCTTAGATAAGTTAGGAAGGAGTCAGTACTTTACCACCCTTGACCTTGCTAGTGGTTATCATCAACTTGAAATGGACCCCAAGGATATACAGAAAACAGCCTTTTCTACAGAACAAGGACACTATGAATTTAAAAGAATGCCTTTTGGACTGAAGAATGCTCCAGCAACTTTTCAAAGAGTTATGGACAATATACTACGAGGTCTTCAGGAAGACGTATGTCACGTGTACTTAGATGATATTGTTATCTATTCAACAAGTCTTCAAGAACATTTGGAAAAACTTACAACCGTATTTGAAAGATTACGAAAAGCAAATTTGAAAATAAAATTAGACAAATGTGAATTTTTACGGAAGGAAACAACTTACCTAGGACACGTAATATCAGATAAAGGTGTGAAACCAAATCCGGAAAAAATTAAAGCCATCCTGAAATATTCAATACCTACGACAACAAAGGAGATCAAAGCATTTCTAGGCTTGGTAGGTTACTATCGAAAGGTTATCAAGGACTTTGCCAAAATTACGAAACCAATGACAAGATGTCTAAAGAAACATGCAAAAATAGTACATGATGAAGAATTTATAAAAGCATTTGAAACATGTAAACATATATTAACTAATGAACCAGGGTTACAGTACCCAGACTTTGCAAAACCATTTGTATTAACAACGGACGCCTCGAACGTAGCAATCGGCGCAGTACTCTCTCAAGGAAGAATAGGACAAGATAAACCTATAAGTTATGCTTCTAGAACTTTATCAGATTCAGAACAACTATATTCTACAATAGAGAAGGAGCTTTTAGCATCGTATGGGCAACCAAATACTTTAGGCCCTACATCTACGGTAGACCATTCATCATCTACACAGACCACAGACCCTTGGTCTGGTTAACATCACTAAAAGAACCAAATTCCAAGTTAGCCCGATGGAAAATAAGACTAGAAGAGTATGATTATGAAATTCTATACAAAAAAGGCAAGTATAATACTAACGCAGACGCCTTATCTCGAATAAAAATCAACGCTTTGGAAACAGAATCAGTCAACGCTTTGGAAACAGAATCAATACAAGGAAATGTCGGAGACGACATAGACCAACTTATAAGAGAACTACTAGAAGGGGAAGAAGATCCCCCAACAATAGAACAATTACCAAATACGTCATTTGTTACAGATGACAACAACAACCTAGTACATCAGTCACCAGAGACCAAGACCAACCAATGGAACCTGCAAGTACGGTACATTCGAACTTAAACGACGAACCACGAGATACAATACCAACATTGGATGAAGCGATAGACAACAAAAATCCTCAATATCATATCGATCAGACATATTTGGACACATGTAAGATTACACTACAGATAAATCAAGGGAAGAAAATTTACAGAGTAACCATGCCTAAATCAAACAACGAAGAAGAAATATTCAAATTAATAACGGACTACATGCCACAAGGAAAACAATATTTATATTTCAAACAAGAACAAATGTACAAAAATTTCTGTACAACTTATACTAAATACTTCAATGATAACGGACCTAAATTATTTAGATGCATGAGGAAATTACAGACAATAAATGACCCAGAAGAACAAATGGAGATAGTCAAGAACTATCATGAAGGTAAAAATAATCATCGAGGAATAAACGAAACATTAAAACAACTACAACGTCGCTATTATTGGAACAACATGAAAGAAACTGTTTCAATCTACATAAAACGATGTCAATTATGTAACAGGACGAAATACGATCGTCAGCAACCACACCCAAGTCTAAATATAACTGATAAGGTAGATGTGCCATTTCAACGAATTCATGTCGACGTATTCACCATAGGCGGACAACAGTTCTTAACAATAATAGATGCATTCACAAAACATGCACAGGCGATAAGCATTAAAAGTAAGAATGCCGTTGAAATTGCCGACGCATTAATTACATACTTTGCTACATTGGGAACACCAGAAGAAATGATAACGGACTCAGGAGCAGAATTCAATAATGGACTAATAAAGGAATTATTATTAAAACATAAAATTAAAATTCATTATTGCACACCAAACAATCCCAATTCGAACGGAAACATTGAAAGACTTCATTCAACGTTAATTGAGCATTTACGGATTTTAAGAGAAAACGACAAAACTTGTAGCATGACGAAACTGATGCGTATTGCGATCATAGCATACAACAACTCGATACACACAACAACAGGACTTACACCACATGAACTAACATTTGGACATACAAAGAGCCGTGATCCATTTGATCTGTATTATGATAACCATTTTTACAGTGATTACATCGAGAAACATGTAAACAGATTGAAGACTTTATACCAGAACCTAGGAATTCAAATGCAACAACAAAAGACCAACGTAATTGAGAAAAGGAACGAAAAAGCAAAAACAAAACCTTTGGAGGTAGGACAAGAAGTATATGTCAGATTAAGATCTGGAAATAGAAATAAAATAACACACATGTTTCAAGGATCATATAGAATTCAAACATTACACGATGATAACACTGCAACTGTAATAGACGATAAGAATAAAACCAGAAAAGTACATATTAAAAATCTAAAACATGGCACTACTGTTCCAGAATCCTTGGATGGATCATCCGTGGACTCCGGGGAGACGTTACCATAAGATCAATAGAAGAAACAACAGGACTGTTGCCTATCCAACTGGGAACAGCACAGAACATCAATACATATTGGAACATTATCAATGTGTAAAACTTAACATCGCTGATTGTAGAAGCAAATAAACTGGAAAATAACTACAAAAAATGGGTGAAAACGATTAACACCGATACAAGAAAGGGCATCTATGAGGAAGACGTCAATAACTATTGTAAGATCTTACAGAACAGCATAAACATGATGAAAAGAGAGTTACAACAAATTGTACCAACAAACAACAGAAGAAAACAACGTGGAGCTTTCAACTTTTTAGGAAACATTCTAAAAGCAGTCACTGGTAATCTCGATAACGAGGATGCCATACGATATGATCAGGCAATAACCGAAATTATAGATTCACAAGGAAAAATTAAAGCTATAGTGGATAAACAAATTTCTTTAGCCACTACATCCATCACATTGTTTAATGAATCAATAAACACCATCCAAAGCAACCAAATGATCTTACAATCTAGGATGAAACAGATGGCAGCTACAATAAATAAGACTCAAGACCATTTGTTAAAACAAGAACATCAGATGACGATCAACACCATCTTCAATCAACTGATATTTCTCACGAACAATATAAATGAGATTACAAACACCATTATCAACGCTCTTACATTCGCCAAATTAGAAACATTCCACCCATCAATAATACAACCAGGAGAATTAATCGATGAATTATTAAAAATAAAGTTACCCGGACATGTAAATAAATTACCTGTTAAACCATCAATCAAAACAATAAGATACCTAGAAAATGTATTAAAAATCAAAGCTTACGTAAAGGGAGAAATTATTATATTTATCATACTGGTACCATTGGTGGAACCCGAATCATACAATTACTACCATCTCTTCCCCTTACCTTTACCAACAAATAATTCCTATTTTAAGTATATCTTACCATCTAATCCTTACCTGGCAATAAACGAAAATAAGTTTGTATCTTCAAGAGACCAATGCAGAGAAGTATGGCCCGGGGAATACATATGCCAAGCAGAGCATAGTAACATCATTTCCAACACGTCACCATGTGAGATACAATTATTACGATTTACTAATAACTATGATGTATGCAGGCAGACCTTTACCAAAATCCAGGATATAGAGATCACAAAGATTGCACCTAACCAATGGATCATCACTGCCCCAAATTCAACCAATGTCAAGAAACGCTGTGATAAGACAGAAGAAATGGACAACATACGTGGGACCCACCTAGTAGAGATTACATCAGGCTGCATGATCACCATCAACGACAGGACTCTACAAGTGTACGAGTCCAAAACACAACGGATAAGAAGACCCAATATCCCGCAGCTACAGCTGAATCGCGGACCAAAATCCAGCGAAGAAAAAATTCATGAAATTCGGCAACTACAAGAGGTCCACTATCAGAACTTGACGGACATCCACACCGGACTATACAAATTAAAAGAAGAGTTACAACATGTAACAACACCAAAACTTCACCAATTACCTATATATTGGACAATCATTTTATATGTTATTTTATGTTTAGCAATCCTTGGAATCGTAGCCAAGTTTATTATCAAATACCGGAAGTCGAAGCTCATTCCGCAACCTTCAACAGTCAGCATCCGCGGAGAAGCGATATCAATAAACAAAAGTCATCCATTGTCCCACTAAGGCCAACGGGATGTCTTTCGTCTCGGGATGGAGGAGTTACGTACCCAGATATGCTGAGGCAGCACATTCCTAGGAGTAGATTAAGAATAGTATATAAGCAGTAGCATTGTTCCACTTAGCAGTTATAATTATAGTCAGTATTATACTCTTAGATATTACGCACATCAAACTCTGTATGTAATATTTAAATAAATTGTTTTTTTTAATTAACAAGTGTTAAACAATTATATTTCGCTTATAACATATGAATGGTACCTTACCTACATATTTTAATAATGTGATATTGAATATATTGCAAAAATTCTTTGTAAAATTTATTTTGTTTTAACATTTAACATAAATTGTTAAAATTACTCAAGAGTAAATTATCAGTTAAAATCCAAATGTTTTTGTTTTGCCCACAGTGTATATCGGCCCAATTCGTTTATTGTATGGAAACCAAGGAAACTGATATCAATAAATATACAGGTGTCCCAGTCTTTATCCTGCTTTTTTCTTTGAAAGTAAATATCGGCCTGACTAACACATTTTATATAGACCTATTCGTATTTTTACTTTATCATACGCAGTATAATAAAGTATTGTAATCATGCCAAAAAAAAAAATTGAGTTTTTAGCGGAAATAGGTCTTTTTGGGTCCCCTGAACATTTTTGACCAAGGTACAAAAAAATGTCTGTGTGTGTGTGTGTGTCTGTGTGTGTGTGCGTGTGTGTGTGTGTGTAAACGATTTTTGTGACGACGATTCCGGAGAAACTACTAAAGGTATCGGGACGAAAGTTCATATTTAGAAGTTTCATGACCTAACTTAGAGCTGAAAAGCTTTTGGTTCAAAACGGTCCAAAGGAACTGGTAGTTTATTCTAAGCCTTTTTCAAGGATTTTGCAAATGAGCCGCCATTTCTGTAATTTCGTCAAAATAGTTAAATAATAAATTAAAGTAGAGGAAATTTTGAATAATTTATACCTATGAAATTTTTTGGTAAAATTAATAGTTTAGCTGCAAGAGCAAATTCTATTCGATCGAGATAGGTCGCATCTGCACTAATATGAAAATACATAGTAGCCAGAATTTTGACAAATATTTTTTTGTGCTGTCACCACAGAAATGTCTATGGCTGTCACACTCGAAAACAGCTGATTTCATCCGAGGTTGGAGAACCGATATGGAACGTTGCCGCTCTAGTGCGGCAAAGCACAAAATACAAAATTCAAATAAAATAAGATCACCAATTTGATTGTTTGTTGATAAGATATATCAACCCGTTGTTATATCTAATTGTACAAGCGATAAATTGAGAAAGCAAATAATGTATAGCGATGAGTGTAGTTATATTTTAGTATGTTGGTACGGATGTGACATCTACAGTTTCATGAATGAATATAAATCTGTCAGAATTTGAATTAACTTTTTAAACTTGACTTTTCGTAGAAGTGGTATAAACCTAACATTTCCTATTCAGAAAAATAACCATTTTTGATTTTTTTAAATACCTATTTCTCAATAAGCAACACAAAAAACGTTGATGTCACTCCTGCCGAAAACTACATGACCCGCTCACATGCGACGGCGACGCTCCGCCATCGGTGACGCGCCGCATCACCGCTCGTCGCGCTAATCCGTATTTTCGGCACTTGTGAGATAAACAACTATTATTCTGATGACAGTAGGTAGTGTCAAATGCTGATGCTTTGACAATACCTTCTATTGATACTATTGACTATCAAAATATATGTCAAATCCTGGCTAACTAGTTTAATTTTAATGCAGACACGATTTATCTCAGTCAAATAGATTCTCGTGCAGCTAAACTGTTAATTTTATATTTTGTATGATAAAGTCATGTGCCTGGCCACGTCAGATTTTTTTTTTTTCAAATTCTTAAAGTAATAAAATAAAACTAGTTTACTAGTTTTGTAGAACAATTAAAAATACAATAAAAATGAAAGGAATAAGCAAATGAACAAAGAAATAATTCCACATAAAAACTTTTAATGATTTTTAAGAATTGAATTCTGATTAAGCAGATTTATAACGCTTCATTGTAAATGATTGTAGTCGATGTAGGACGATATCAAATGTAAAGATTTCTTGGTGCCGCTCTATTTGAATGGAATACCACTGTTTCACACGCACAAGTTAACCTGGTTGCATAACCTTTTTCAAGGTTGACAGTTGTTTGTGTAAAGCGGCTAAAATTTATTATCATGGGCATAGCCTTCTTTGACTACAATCATTTATAATGGCCCTGCATCAACTCCCTAAGAAGTAAAAGCCGTTTAAAATTCGGAAAAGATTATGGGTTTTATCAGATAAATGCTCATGGAACCTGGAAGAAGAATAGTTCGCAGACATCCATGCGAAAATTTCAGTATTTGAGAAATCCAATAAAAGTCCAAATGCAGATAGAAATGCTCTGATCAAATCAAACTAAGTTGAGTAACCAGTAGCCACGAAATTTTCCTTTATTTATTGAAATAATTAATTTATTAAATGTGTATCTACGTTATGAAAAATATTAAATAATCAAAATCACCGGACAATTTGTTTTTTATTATATTTCCAATTTTTTGCAGTTTGTTTTAATATAAACATATAATAAATATTATTGTTATAATTGTGACTGATTTAACACAACCTATAGCACATTGTCAAATTCAGCTGCTTAACTTATATGTTATAAAACTAATAACAATAAAAAAAAATCTGATGTGGCCAGGCACATGACTTTATCATACAATATAGAAAATTAATAGTTTAGCTGCATGAGAATCTATTTGATTGAGATAAATCGTGCCTGCATTAAAATTAAACTAGTTAGCCAGGATTTGACAGATATTTTGATAGTCAATAGTATCAATAGTAGGTATTGTCAAAGCATCAGCATTTGACACAACCTACTGTCATTAGAATAATAGTTATTTATGTCACAAGTGCCGAAAGTACAGAATAGCGCGACGAGCGGTGCACCGAAGGCGGAGCATCGCCGTCACATGTGAGCTAGTCGCGCTATCTGGTTTTTGGCAGGAGGGACATCAATGTTTTTTGTATTGCTTTCTGCGAAATATGTATTTAAAAAATAATAAAAAATGGTTATATTTCTGTATAGGAAATGTTTGGTTGGTACCACTTTGAAGAAACGTCAAGTTTAAATAGCTAATTCACATTCTGACAGATTTATATTTATTCATGACACTGTAGATGTCACATCCGTACCAACATACTAAAATAAAACTACACTCATCGCTATACTTTATTTACAATTTTCTCCATTTATCGTTTTTAGAATTAGATATAAAGACGGGTTGATATTTCTTATCAACAAACAATCAAATTGGTGATCTTATTTTATTTGAAATTTGTACTTTGTAATTTGCCGCACTAGAGCGGCAACGTTCCATAGCGGTTTTCCAACCTGTGATGAAATCAGCTGTTTTCGAGTGTGACAGCACAAAAAATATTTGTCAAAATCCTGGCTACTATGTAGTTTCATATGAATGCAGATGCGACCGATCTCGATCAAATAGAATTTGCTCTTGCAGCTAAACTATGAATTTTACCAAAAAATGTCATAAGCATAAATTATTCAAAATTTTCTCTACTTTAATTTATTATTTCACTATTTTGACGAAATAACAGAAATGGCGGCTTATTTGCAAAATCCTTGAAAAATGCTGAGAATAAACTACTAGTTCCACTTTATATTACTTTATCATACTGCGTATGATAACGTTGAGATATAATGCAATAAATAGTGTCTGGCATCAAATTAAGTTTAAAAGTACTTTTCCCATGGCATTTTACATTTAATTGTACAAAAATGATACCTTACTCTTAAGCAAATTTAACAATTTCGTGTTTTGCAACCACTATGTAAGTGTAATGACAGGAATTATTTTTGTCATAATTATTTTATTTAACGGGGAGGAATGTGATGATTGCTATTACTCTATTTATGGGACGAACGTTATCGCGCGTTGGTCTGCGAGAGACAGTCTATTACGCAGCAATAATCTATATTTTTTTATAACATATATTATTCTACGCGAGATCCCTGGGAAACTGTTTAATGGTGTTTATTCCCATGCATTTAGGGACTTTCTGTCATAAACTGTGTAATATACACCTACTGCTGAGCGAGATATTTATACTTTTAGGGCAACTGGCTTGCAATCTACACATTTAACTTGTCGTGTTGTCCTTTTTCTTCTAATATGAAGTCAAGGAGGGGGAAGTTTTAATAAATAGGTGAGGCATCGATTAGTTGGCATCCTACCAGAAGACATACAGACTGGTTTGAGATGTAAAACAAGCTAGTTGCAAGCATTCCGCTTGCTTAATATTAGAATGTAGTTTTTTAGTTTAATTTATCGTGAGTCGCGAGTTTTCATCCTATCAAAGCGCCGCGCCGTGACTATAGGCTGCCTTTTGGTCCTTTTACAAACGCAGGATAAAACAAATTAATTATGATCATTGTTTCCCCCGGGTAGGGTAAACGGAACAAAATTTCGTCGACGCTGGAGCCATTTTTCTTGTCGTCCCGACGTCGATTTGCTTAACAAATCGAATTCCCCAATTCCACTTTAGCCGGAGCGGAGAGACAGTTTACTTAATTCTCTGAGCCGAGTTGTCACAGAATAAAAGCGAAGGATAGAGTTCAAGGACGATTAAACGAGTACGTTTTCGTTTCTGTTTTATTTTCAAGATAGAAAAATCTTAAATAATATACCTACATATTATAACTCTTATTAGTGTAAGTTTCTTTATAACTCCGATGTCATGGAATCATCAATAGTAAATCAACTTTGCACTCTTACGTGACATTGTCAAAGTTTATTTAATGTGATTGATTTCATCATCTATAAATGTATGTAAATTGCCAATATAATATTTTTGATACTTTGATCTCAGAGTTCTCAATATTTTAATAATAATAATCTTTTTCTGGAATATTTTCTGTATCCGTAATATACTAGAAATTTATATTAAACTTTAATGAAAAAAAAAAGCAAAGTAACAAGGACGAAGCCGTTGAAAAATAAGATGTCTAAGGGAATTGTACTTCCACTATCGGATGATTAACAGCCAAATTATGACTCAATCTTTCTGGATAAAGTATATTAGGGTATATCAAAAATCAGTTGTTCAAGTTGACAAAAAGTTGTCTCTATGAGCCGAAATATACCACATAAAAGGGCCTAATTGAAACATCTGGTCTCCCGTTACTGGCATAACATTATAATATTCCCAAAAAAAAAAAAATTAAGTGTGAAGTAATTCTTCTTTCCATGGTGAAAAATTTTAACAATGGACTGTGAAATAAAAGTATAAAACAAATTATTACTGTATTGTAAGGGTCCCCAATCAGTGCCCCAGAGCACATTCTAGAATACTGGTAGGGTTGCGTTTTATAAATAATAATACGTACGCATCATATACTGTATTTCCAAAAGTGTAATTTGAAGAAAAATTATTATTTATTATTTTACATTACATAGGTACATCCAAAACAACTACATGTACAAAGTTTAATCCAAAGTTATCTTTATGTAAATTAGAGAAAATAAAAGCCTCGTCATCCTTTGTAGTAAAAATATATTAACGGGTACTGGTTTCGGCAGTAATTAACTTGCCATCAGTCATTAAGTCAATTACAATTACAAACTAATCAATCAAAAAACACAGCGCACTCAGAATACATTACAATTAAAATTTCTGTGGATATATCAAAATAAATGTCACACATGTACGAGCTATGAAAGGCAACGCTGAGAGTTGAGCATGGAGTTGAGAGACCCGACCAAAATATTCATTTCTTCCTTTACAATCTTGTGTGCTGCTCTTTTTAAGACTGTAGTTTTTCTTTATCTGGTATTGGATTTTAGCAGAATTGCGCTCGTACGCCGTAAAGTATGGAAACATTGCAAAAACTGTTTAACGGTTTGTTATTTAAAAAACTCCTCCGACAAAGCCATCTTTGATTATTTACGTCAAACATCAAATTTAACTCATTCTATGTCAAATTTAGTTGTCATCTGTTTTTACTTATGACGTCCCCGACATTATTTTTAATAGCAACTCCATACTTTTCTTACTGATTATGACAGATCTTTTGTCTGTATGATAGCTTACAAACTGTATGACGTTATAGTAGAAAATAGTCGAGGAAACCACAGTTCAAAATGATTATCAAAATGATGATGTTACAGTATTATATCAAAAACATCAACAACAAAAAGTAAACCGATCAAATTTAAAACAACGTGTTCTTGTCAATGGTTGAGAATCCTCATAAACCAACTAAAGTAGTTGCAGTAGAACATGTACCTATTAATGTTTTGTTATCAATTTTTTCTTTATTAATTTTAAGACCTAAGTAATAAAGTTTTTTGTTAATTTCTATTTGTTTTTGATATAATAATGAAGACTGTAACAGAAAATGTCAAAATATATAAAAAATATACTATTTCAAATTCAAAAGTTTGAGGTTACATCTCAGAAAATGCAAACGTTGCATCAACGATAATAACGCCAGTGACTTCACATGGTTGCAAAATACTTTATTCCCAATTTTCGTTAAAGTTGGTGTCGAGGCGTTCCGGAGATTTTGTCACTTTTATTTCATAAACATCAATTGCCATATTCTCAAAAATTTTCTCGTGTAAGGTCATAAACATATTATGCTACCATTATGACAATTAAAGCATATGTAAAATTCATTAAAAAAATATAGGGTTGTCATTAGAACAATTGTCGATGTCGTCATGTGTTAAAAACAATTGAAGGCAAAAAAATAATTTGATATCATAAGGTGTGTTTTGATAATTATAAATCGACGTGTTCGAGAATTTTTTAAAATATCAAACTAGTTCTTGAGATTTTGTCATGTTTCCATACTTTACGAGCTCATTGTGTCTGAAAATTTAAATTTGCAAGTGAGGCAGTTTATTCATCAAAATAAAGTAAATTACAACTAGACCTCCTAGGGGACCTTTACTTTGTTCAATTTGACCATTTCTTTTAGTTGTCTTAGAAATTATGATGTTTTGTTGGGTATTTTGCATTATATTGGTATGAGTGACGGTGCTGTGAGCCTTTTTTCGTTATTTATTCAATAGAAGAAAGAGAGTGAGGATATGTTGGTGAGTTGTCGTCTGCACTGTTTCTAAATACAGGTGTTCCGCAAGGTAGCATATGCGGCCCGCTTTTATACATCGTCTACATGGCGTTTTTTAAGAATTACGTTTCAAATTGTAAGCTTCATACGTATGCGGACGACAGTCAATTATACTATACCTTTAATCACGACGCAGTAATAGAAGCAAATCAATTAATAAATCAAGACCTTGAAGCTATAGTTCTGGCTTCCACTGCTCATGGGTTAAATTAATTGGATTAATTTCGATAAATCTATAGTTATTGTATTAGCAAACAACAAAAAGAAGGAAGTAGTGAAACAGTCTCTATATGTTTCAGTTGGCGGTAAAATGTTGGATGTCGTGGATACTGTTAAAATCTGGTATTGTGGTTGGATAGTGATTTAAAGTTTCATACTCACGTGAATAAACTTATCCAGAAATCAATGTTTTGAAAAAGTTGTATTCGTTTCGTCACGTTTTTGATGTTAATGTAAAACTAATGTTAAATAACTCTAACTAAATATCGTTCTTTCCGCCTTTGATTATTGTTATTCGGTTTATGGAGAGTGCATTGATAGTAGTACTTAGAGGAGGATACAGTATGTTGAAAACTCGTGTTTACGCTATTCGTACGGCATTAGGAAATTTGATCACATATCGCACGAACTAAAAGATTGTTGAACATGTTTAGTAGACGTAAATTACATTCGGGGACTCTTTATCACAAGATCATCTGCACGGGACTACCATCTTACCTGCACAGGAACATTCGCTACCGCACAGACGTTCACAATATTAACATTCGGTTCAAATTCTCTTTGACAATACCTAAACGCAAAACTTGGTGATATAGAAGTTCTTTTTTATATAATATTGCGATATTCTTAAACCTGAATGTTACGAGATTTAAAGCGAAGTACAAGCAGTTCTTGTTTGGCCTGCAATTTGAGTAAGTGCCGGATAAGCCACCAGTGGGAATGTGTGATGCTGTGGGTCTATGTCTTTCTCCTTAATTGATTTTTTTTGTCACTTTCTGATGTATTTTTTCTTTCTTTGTATATAGCGTATATTCTTTTTTTTCTGGGCCAGATACAATAACAGATTTATCTGAATCAGGTCCATTTAGTTAACTGGTTTCTAACAAATATGTATTATGGATGCACTCTGTGCTTAACAGTGAACTGATAAATGATTTATTATTATTATTATATGTAGGTCCATATAGACAACTTTTAAAATCCCATAGTTTTTATTTTTGACAATCCCTACTGTTTGTAATTCATAGGTGCTAACCTGGTCATTTTGTAACCTGCCTACCATGCTGCCCCATTTATTCACCCACACGATAATTTATATTCCTAAAAATAAAGGCCAACAAGCACGTAATTATTTAAAAATTTGTGAAATTAAATTCACCATCCTATTATACTAACTTTAAAGTTGCCTAAGGCTGATACCGGGTTGAACTAGACGACGTATTAAATTAGTCTACAGGTGTATAGGTACGGGTGCACTGTAAACAGTATTCCCTTTGTTACGGGCTGTAAAGCTAAAATAAAACGTACACGACCTGGGAAAGAGTTCAAAGAATATTCCTAAATGCGCTTTTGGGCTAGCTTTGCCGTCAAAAGACGTTAACGTCGAGTACACGCAGCAAATGATTACGGAAAATTTACTGTCCGGCTCTATTTTATACGAGAGTAGCGGATCAGTTTACCAACACGAATTTCTACGTAAAAGTTGTAGTTATACGTTGGTAGTAGCTACGTGTTATTTGGAGTAGAAGGAAATTTTTGACATAAGCTGACATAATCCGAACTTCAAAAGTACACACTAGTGGAAAGAAGTACGTATATAATAGGTAGGTACCTACTTATATAGTTAAAGTAATTTTCAACTAAAATTAGAAAAATAGGTAAAGCACTGGAAATAAGAAGTTAAAAATATAAATGAAACCTGATAATTTGCGTTTTAACGTTTCCACTAGTGATGTAAAAAAAGTTACTATTCGTTACTTTGTACCTGGTACTCGGCGAGGTCCGAAGTAACGGATACCGATATGAACGTATACCCGTTACTTTTATTATCGCTACTGGTTTTGCGTGTTCTAACGGTAATCCACTCGGCTCTGCACTACATACCACCGATACTACCCGTATAATAACAACTGAACGTCAACTTTTCGCTATGAAAGCAAGCATAGCCCGTCACCGCTTGGTTTAAATGCCAGATAGGACTTTAGATAGTAACGGGTAAATAGTAACGGGTAAAAAGTAACTAATAAAGTAACAGGTGCAAAGTACCTAACGGGTACTAGGTAACGGGTACTGTGCCTAATAGTAACGGGTAGTTACAAGTACTCGAAAGTAACGAATCTTCACTGGTCTCTACCATACGTACACTAAATATTTTATAAAGTTATGTGTTTGAAAGTGACACATGACAAAATCATAGCCTCATAAAACAACAGATCGAAATATTTATATGTGATCTAAAATAATGTGGAGATATGAAATGGATGGTGTGCCTAAGCAAATGTGGCCTAAAAAGGTGTAATTATGTTAATTATTAATTAACATAGGTAGGGTCACTACCCTCACACAAATGACGTTTTTCTCTATTATCTATATAGAGGAGTAGTGTAGACTCTAATCATAATGTGATTTATCTAACCTCCATGTCTAACCTCATCTACCCAGAAATATGTGATAGACCAGGGACCCAATTCTCGTCTTCTTTTTGAAGCGAATGCGAGAAGTTTCGAATGGAGTGGGGATATCACCGGTTGCCCGCTGTAACACACGCGCCACGCCCATACGTTCTCATACGTTTGATTGAAAGTATGGGCGTGCGTTATTGTTCTTAGCAACGAGCAAACTTGCGCCTAGATACGGATTAGAGGGCAACCGGTGATATCCCCACTCCATTCGAAACTTTTTGCATTCGCTTCAAAAAGATGACGAGAGTCTTAAATGGAAGATACGAGCACTACCGTTAAAACATATCTTAAACAAGTGTAGAAGAATATGTATTTTTTAAACCTTGGTGTGCCTCCCCATTTGACTGAAAATGCTTGGCAACCATCTTGAAGGGATAAAATTCAAGAAAAATTACACTAGCTTCATCAAAACTCTTGGTGGTAGGTACGTGTTTTAAAAAATAAAGTTTGAGTTTTCTTAAAGCCGAAAACATTAGTATGACAAACCAAAAATGTCCGGAAATTACTGGTAGACCAGTTGTGTTTCTTTAGAAGAAGAATTCGTTAGTACTCGATTACAATATATGAATGAATTTTGTTGGCAATTATGTATGTACTTTCATAATAACTTGCATTGCCTAACATTATATTTGGTCGAAAGTACTTTGTTAATCGCCATAAATATAATGTATTCTTCAAGTTATTAGAAAATGACATATTTTCTTATATAATTATGAAATGAAATTATTCCGATATGTTGAACGGATACTGATACCCACAATGTTAATGTTAATCAACTTTTTATTGATTTTGTTTTAGTAAGTGTAGATCTGAGTAAAAAATGTTACTGTGGTCTTGGGTTTTCAATTCCTTAAGGGGGGAGCCTCGTATAGATGGGTTGAAAAATCGACCAACCTTTTTTTATTGTATAAATCGTTAGTATATCTTTTCAAGAATATGCTGTTAAAATTTAAAGGTGAAATTCCAAGCGGTTCCTTAGATATAGGTATTTTCGCTAAGGTCCTTTGGCGCGCTAAGCACGTAACAGTGCGCACGGCATAGTGGGCAAGTCCGGCCCACTGGGTAGAAAAGGGAGGCTCACCGATGGATTGATTAAAAAGTTAACGAACTATTATGGGTTAGCTATCAGAAGAAACATAAATTCCGTTAAAGATATGAATCTTGCAGTATTGACTACATATTATCACATGTGTCGACGAAAACCCGATGCATCAGTATTGTCCTACGGGTATCGACAGTTGGTAGGAATGGTAATCATCAAGAATAGTGGGAGAAGATGTGTTTGAGCACCCTCCAGCGCTGTACCCCGATTGGCAGAAGCATCTTCTACCTATTTATGAAGATCTTTCGAAAGCTGACTTGTGGAAAAGATGCCTAGGCGGACACACACAATACGCCAACGAGAGTTTCATGCCTTATATGGCGAATGGTGCCAAAGCCAAAGCGCCACGAAAGTAGCCAGAACAGCTAAAAAATTGAGAGCAGCTGCTAATCTTGACCCCGAAGATGGTATGTTTCCGAAGGATGCAGTAGACACAAAATCACGCGCCGATCGAGAAGAAAAAAGTCTTCAACGTTATTATTTTTTACGACGACAATTTAATTGTATTCTCAAAATACTCAAGAAGTAAAAATTTGAAATAAAAATATTGCATACTTTTTTCAGCAATATTCCCAAAGTTTACCTAATTTCTTTCCCATCTATATGCCCCCTTAAGAGGCGATCGAAATGCAGTTTTGTTAAGAATACAAATGGTTTTACTGCTTAAAGAATTCAAAATACAAATAAGTCCGTTATTCAGTATGTCATTTATATGACCTTCGACAGCTGGAAAATGTAACAGTCGACACTTTCGCAGATGAGACGACTCTAATAGCAGCCCTGTCAACTGTTGGAGCATCTACTAGGAATCTTCAGCAAGCTAGTAATAAAATATATTAACTTTGCATATAAAAGCATCGAGGACATACATCATGTCAAAACTGACAGCGCTATAGTTTCATATGCGAACACTGCAAAGTTTTTGAGTATGACTCTAAATACAAGCCTAAGGTAGAAAGCATACGGTAGGTAGAAAAGAGTAGAGCTTGGCCTAGAATACAGATAACTGTACTGGATTTTGGGAAGAAACTCACAGCTGTCAGTACAGAAGAAACTACAAGTGTACAACCAAGTACTAAAACCGACTTGGTTATATAACATCTAAATTTGAAGCTGCGCCAATATACATGGAATCGCGACATTCCTTCTGGAATAAAGTTAACGCTCAGTGGTATATGTATATCAGTGGATAATATATTAGATACAAGTACTGAGTTTTAAGAAGTCAGATTCAAATTGATGGTTCATCATTTAGATCTGTATCTGAAAAAACTGTAATCAGAGGATGCTTAGCAGCCCAAACAGCTTTTACGGGTGTGCGGATCCAGCTTAACCATAGCTTACTGATGACAAATGGGGCCGATTATTCCAAGAAATGTTTCTTTAAGAAGTTATAGGGCCTTTAAAGAAAGAGACAGTGTTCATGTTTTGGATGTATCTTAGAAAAAGCTGAAAACCAGTAGGTTCATATTTGCGTAATATGTATTAGGGTAAGGGGTATAATCCCTTACCCTTACATTTTACGTGAATACTGTGTTTCGACATTTAAATTAATACATATTTGCGTAGACATATGACGGGTACAAAACTCGTAATAACTCATCTAAGATATATATTGTTCTTTTTTTATTGCCATCAAAGACAGTAACGGCTAGACGGAGGATTTTCGCACGTACCCTCCGAGTGTTACCGACCCAAACAGACGCACGACGAACAGGGCGTGATATAAATGCGAAAACGTCGTAACAAACAGTTTTGCCCGTAATGATTCCATCAGTCGGCTGCGTGGCGCGTTTCTGAAACGACGAGTCGGGCATTAATTTAAGCCTGCGAAAAGTATGTGACACTCAAGGGAGGAGAAGTAGAACCACCGGGGGAGAAGAAGACGGAGTGGGGGGAAGTGAAAAGAGCGAGCATAACGTTTTGCCCTCTGAGCAGTTTGTTCACATCAACAGCTGCCACGACGCTGACTTTTCCACCCTCTCCCACCACCGGAATTGCCGTGAAGGCTTAACTCCCGGGACAAATAATTTAATAAGCCGAATTAGTACGAATGCGTGAAATTGTTAAATCCGGCAAAAGTTGGCGGCTCGCAGTCTTTTTGCTCTCGGCTGCGGATGGTGTTATGTGGACGAGAGTGTATTAACCGTGGACAGGGTTGAGACTAAAAACGTGCGGTGGATTCGTTAACAGCCGGAGGGTTACCGTAATAATTATATCTGTAGGGTATCACCCCTTTTTTGTGTGTGCTGTGGGATCGCTATAGCAATGAATATTGGTTATATTTTAACGCAACAGGGGTATCAAGTGCTTCATCTTGATTATCCCGTTTCATTATATGGTTGAACTAAGCTAGTTGTCCCGCTTGGATTTTGGAATCTGGTGCAAGTGTTCTTATAGGTTTTGCCTGTTATTTTAAACTCTATTTTCAAGCGGATTTCTTATAGAAACAAGCGCTGTCAAATTAATTATTATGCATGTTGAACGCCATCTTTAATCTTGACAGATTTAATTAGAATATTGAAAATGTTTTATAACCCAGTTATATTATTATTGTTATTATATCCTTTATTATTAGTAACCCAAAGAATATATCGTATTTCATAATCAATAAACAAAACAAAATTAAAATTCTCTCTCTCTCACTATGGAGTGCCCACGCCTCCCCAATTTCTTGCCAGGTTTCTCTATTTTGCGCAAGTCTGCTTTATGTAATTCCTCCCATCTTTTTTAATTCTTGTGTCCATCGTTGTCTTTGTCTTCCTCTACTTCGTCGTTGATCCAATAGTGTGCATTCCATAATTTCCTTCACCCATCCTGTCGTCTTTCTTAGTGTGTGTCCAGCCCAACTCCATTTAAGTTGTTTTATGGTTATTGTTACGTCGGCAATTTTTGTTGTTTTTTATGTCCACTAATCCTCGTCTGGCCTTTAGTGTGGTGTTCAACATATTTCTCTCCATGGAGCTTTGGCATACTTTTATTTTGCTCAAATGTTTCTCTGTTAACGTCCAATACCAACAACATCGCAGTAATAAAATTAGAAGAGCTAGGAAAGCCGTTTAAAATATCGAAAGGGGTTAAACAGGGGGACCCCTATCTCCCGATCTTTTCAACTGTGTTTTGAAAAGAGTCATTAGAGAGCTTGGTTGGAGTGAAAAGGAAATTGGCATAAAGATCAATGGCAAATACTTAAACAACCTTCGATTTGCAGACGACATCGTACTAATAGCCAAATCAGCGGAAGAATTGCAACAACAAATGACGGATCTGTCTCGACATGTAGCAGAAGTAGGCCTACAAATGAACATTGATAAAACTAAAGTTATGACAAACAATGAGAACCATCAAGAAATCACTATGTACTAACAATACACGGTTGGAATACGTCTCGCAATATACATACTTGGGGCAAATAATAATAATACAAAAGACATTTACCAAGAAATTATCACAAGAATTTCGAAAGCATGGCAAAAATATTGGTCACTAGCAAATATCCTTAAAACAAAAACCAGCAGAAATATAAAACGCAGAATTTTTTATACATGCCTGTGTCAGACACTTATATACGGATGTCAAACTTGGACATCGACAGATAAAACCCAGTACTTAACATGAAATTTATATAAATTTATTTTTTATAAGTCCCAGTAGATGGCCCACCAGATCACCCGACTCAAGCCCTTGAATTTTTCCTATGGGGTTACATACAAACTAGCGTGTAGGTATGTAATAATCCTTGATAAAATGATCAGGCAGGACTTGATAGGGCTATTAGGGACATCCCTCTGATCGCCTATGGGAGGCTCCAATGGATATTTACAGATTTAATTAGAAAATTGAGCATGCCTTACACGCACCTATGTAACAACTTTATAATAGAATCAGATAGAATACGATTGTCACAAAATATGTCAGAATAGACAAACTTGTATTTTCAAATGGTTATAAATCACTATAGCCTAGGCATATTAGGTAACACTGAAAAAATAAAGTAAACCTTCAAACATGGCATTTATGGGTTTTAAATATCGCTCTAACCGAATATGGCATTTATATCGGTAAATTTAAAATAGCTCACCAGCAAATGAAAATTAAGTAAATGTTTGCTATTTGCCAAATCAAACGCATTTGTATGGGTTTTTAAGGGCACTGAATCAAAATCTGGCATAAACATTGCAAACTTAAAAATGGCGGATTAGAACATTATAATTAAATTCTGTATTTTTTTGTAATATAATTTTTATGGCATATTGGGAGGTGCCGAAAAAAATGTTGTCGTAGTTGCTAATCCGCAATTTATATAAATAATCCGCAATTTTGCGGATTATTTAGCAGCAGGAATTTAATGAAGTCTTTACTGCCGTATTGATAATGATAGCATTGATGGGAATGGGCGACAAACAAAGATATTAGCACTTGTGCGCGAAAAATAACGTCTGGCGAGACCGTTGAGATGCACACTCGAGTCATAAAAAGAGGCTCGGTCAAGGCGTAGAAACAAGCAAATTTCTAAGATGAATTCAACGCGCAGAAGAAGGATGGCCCCAATACAGCAGATTGGCAGAAAAATGATATATGTACTCGATGTGCCCCGGAAACTGGTCATAAAACTATACACGCGTTTTCGAAAATGAGAAAAGACACGACTATCGGAAAATGTCAAAATTCAATTAAACTCTTAATTATATCACGCTTTTCGTTATTGGTAAACGGCATTTTACATCCACAATCAACAACAATTAAGGTTTATTTGGTTAAATGGCAAACCTAACGCTGAGGGCGCCGCTTGATCCAAGTGCATTTTGCCGGCGTTGCTTAGCAACGACTCCGGCGGTCTGTAACCCCAGTTGGGTACCTGAAGGTTTTTTGATTATTACACCATTATTTAAAAAAAAGAATGGTAACATGTTATACATTGCGGAAATGAGAAAAAAACACGAGCATCGGAAAATGCCAAAATTCAATATGGCGCCCATAAGAAAAACAAAAGTTGGCCATGGTTACACCGCCATCTTTGATGTTATTTCTAATTAAAAAATGACACTGCATTCCTTGTAAAAAGTACCTAGAATGTACTTTTTAATGTATGTTTTTGTTTCAAATGTCTAGCTACATTTGGTTTTGAGTAAAAAATTAAAATATCTTAAAATTTCAGTTTTTTGTGGATATCTTCAAAATGAAAAATGATAGCTTAAATTTCTTTTCAGATAATTGATTAGCACAAAAATACGAAACTTAGCCAAATTTAAACATATGCTCTATCTCCACTAATAAGAGAGATCCCCATGGTGAGGGGAGAATTTGAATCACAAATCGTTACGGTTATCGAGATATTGACAATTTTATGTTCAATGCTTCTTGTATGTTGTAAATGTCGTTCTGTACATATATTTTTCCGTTTTAGATCATGTATAGCAAACAACCACGACGACTTAGACTCTTAAAAATCATCCGAAAAAACCTCAAACTTTGTACTTGTATATGAATTTCTTGGATTTGTTGCTTGAAGCCAATCAGATTCATATTCAAGGCAAGAAAATACATCGAAAGCACCTACTCGCATACACAGTTCACTGCTTTAAAATGGATTCTTGTTCAGGAGAGACAATAGTAAGTTTAGGAATAGAAACTGGTTAGGCGTTTTCGATAAATGTGTTTATGCGGAATGCAAGTCCGGGTTCAAAACATGCGTATTAGGGTCATACCACTAAAAAGCAATCGTTTCAACTTGAAGTATGATCAAATTTCGAATGTTTTCATGGAAACTATAAGTATAAACTATAAGCACCTATACGACAATTTTGAAATAATACTAAAAATAATAGATTTTATAGTGATAAATATGGTAAAATAGGTTCTTAACTGCCTCTACTATCACGTCTTAAAAGGACTGCATCGAACGGAAAATTTTTCAATAAACAATATCGATTGGTGTAGACTTTCATTTTCTTCCTCTACCACAAAACTTTTTTCAAGATTTTCTTACAATATAACAGACCCAAAACTATTATCTCATATAACTCAGAAACGATATGTATTGTCCAATTTAAAATCAGTCCATGCTGCGTATTTAAATAGGATATGCCAAATATATTTTTGTAAATTTTACACAGTAATAGAAATAAAATATAAAGACAGAAATAAAATCACACAAAAATATTGATGATAAATCTTGTAGCAGTAATTAATTTACTGCTAAGTAATTAATTTACAATAAATATACTGCAGTGACGAATAATTTTTAATTTAGTTTGCTTTTTGACGTTCAAATACTTATGAATGCTAAAATGCTATACATAAATAAAACAATACATCTAGAGCCCTTATAGTTGAAAAAATAATTTTGGCCAGGTTTTCGGGTCAAATACCCCACTGTGGCGTCGGTTGATAACTAACGTTACTAATTTCGTAACTGCTCAATTTTGTATAGTTTATCGCGTGATTGTGTGCGAGTCGGGCAGCTGACATTGACGAGTTAATCGCAACGAGAAATCTAAAGTATATATTTGTACTGTTTAATCGATACCAGAAACTATAGCGGAAACCGGTAACCATTCCAAATGAGCAAAACTTATCGGTATGGCTATTTTTAGTTATGTATGTACCTACAGCTATTATTTCTTATTTATACTTATGAGAAAAAATCAAGGTAAAATCAATGTAGTGACGACGTGGAATTCCATCTTAGTAACGGAGAGAGTGGGATAGTATCTCTGCCATTTGTCATCGTAAACGTAAAAAAACCCGGACCTAACAACTTTATATTTTATTCCTCTTATGTATTAAATTTTGATTATAGTGAATAACTGCATATTAAGACCCTGTTCTACGTCTCCTAAAACGCATTGTTAATTAAAAGCGTTATTTATTATGCAAAGTTTATGAAATTTTCAGTGTAATTTCTTAGATAGATAACGATTTAGGCGGGATGAAAAATGTTTTTTGAAAAGATAAAAATCAATTTTACTTCTTCATGTTTGGCTTTTTTCAAATATAAAGCATCTAGCACAACTCATGATGTAAAAATAGATTTTTTATTTAAGTACAATTTTAAGCCAAATATTATAATTGCGATAATAAAGCGCAATTACCAGAAATCTATTTATTTGGCCATATTACTGCTACCCGGTGCAGACAGCAGACGTCAATAGCTATAACCCGATAACTAGTGACTACGGATTACCGTTGGTGGGGGACAGGCTGACCACTACCAGCAAAAAAAGAACATCACAACGAACCATTTCGTTTTGGAGTTGCGATGTTTTCAGAACGGAGCCTTAAACAGCTCAATTTGGTACTTGAGTACCAAATATTTAAGGTCACGTTAAATCTTCAACTGGGAGGACAATATGTCTCCAAGAACCTGGCGTTTAAGCGTCAACGTAGGGTGGCTTGTTTTAGAGTCATATAAATAAAAGCACTAGGTACTAAACAAAACTGTAGGGTTGGCTAGATGTCCCAGGTACAATCTAATTGCCTCATTTCAATTCCGGTGTCTGGTCATCAAAGTTGTAACAGCCGCTATCATTAATTTTATATCAGAAACAACACGGGCCCCAGGGGAGCCCTCAGGGTCACCGCGCCTCACCCGGGCAAATAGAAACTTTGATGATGTATCGCACGCACTGTTGTGTATTTAACGCCTATTGAAATTTATCAAAATTATATTTCCCGTGGGTCAAACGCTCCATCAGAGTGCTATTTTCCCAACAAAAAAAATGCTTGCCTAAATTAAAAACGATTTTCTTTTTTTGTGTGTATGCAATTCTGTTTTGTGGATATCCACAATTGATATTCCGGCATACCGGGTCTAGCAGTGAAACCTGACGGGGTTTGAAATAAAATAATTCAATGAATGTTCAAAATATTCTATTATTAATTTTTAAATAATAAAATAATAAAATATCTTGTACATTCATTGAATTATTCCATTTAATAAACCGTCAGGTTTACTGCCGCACCCTATAGGTACCATACCTATAACATTCGAGATACCAATATATCAATATATGGATACAACAAAAACAACAAAGGATGAACAGAACATGCTGTGAAAAGTATTATACAGACTGTGTCCGCAAAAATTAGGCATAAGTCTATAGAAACTAGCGTATCACGCGACAACACTGCCAACGACGGTTGAGTGAGGCAGCCAATTATAGTGAGACTGCCGACTGGTGGGAGAGCAGGTCTGGTCAGGTCAGTCTGGTTTTGCGTTTCGGCGCACATGCACGCAACGTCAGAACTATCGCATATCTAACAACGCTTCATATTCTTTGAAATCGCGATGTACCCTCCGCTAGAACAGCTTCAGATCATCAAGTGGTATTACGGTGGCAATTCGGCGCAACAGTGCGTGGATTTCTTTGCAAGCACTTTCGAAGGCAGACCTATCCCGTGCAGACAAACCATTTTCAATATTGTGCATAAATTTGTAAATGATCTTTGTCTAACGAGCTGCTGTACTTGTCAACGAAGGGAGATAAGTCCACAAGAAATTGAGGCAAAAGAACGACGGGATGTACTAATCTGCGATTCTGTAGTACTGGGCGATAAGAAATCCACTCGAGGGATTGGCAAGGAATTGGGTATTGGTAACCAAACCGTTGTTAAGGCTCTGAAGAAGGGTGATTTCCGGAGTTATAAGTACTCAAAGACTCAGGAAACCTTCGCAGAGGAGAGTATTCGTAGAATGGAGTTTTGTGAAACTGTAATGGAAAATGCGAACGCAGATGAAAATTTATACAAAACCTTGTTTTTACTGATGAATAGACTTATCCGTTACATGGTAAACATTCCATTCTTCGATATTGGGTCCAACAAAACACCGAAGTTATGCTTACTGTACTCAATATCCCGAAAAACTAAATGTTAGGGATGGTATTCTAGGCAACCATTTAGTTGGTCCTTTCTTTATCGATGGATCTCTTAACCTTCCCGGAGTAGATCAGGATGATGTTTGGTTTCAGCAAGACGGCTGTCCTGCTCATAACGCGGCCAGTGTGCGAGAGTTTTTAACAACCGCATTTCCTCACCGTCTTATTAGTGGGACAGGCGACATTGGTTGGCCCCTAAGATCACCTGATCTGTCTCCGAACGATTTTTTCTTGTGGGGTTATCTTAAAAATACCATTTATGTTGATGAAGTCAATAGGGCACATAATTTACAGGAGTTGAGAACAAAAATTACAGAAGCTGCCAACACTGTAACAGCTGAAACGCTCTCTGGCGTGAGGGACAACTACAAACGGCTCGGATACTGTCTTGCAGCGCAAAGCGGAATCTTTGAGCCCGAGTTACAATAATGTTTAGTTAATTGTTTATTCGTAGTAGAATATTAGTTAATTTATATATAGCGGAGGGTACATCGCGATTGGAAAGATATGAATGTTATGAAGCGTTGTTAGATCTGCGATAGTTCTGCCGTTGCGTGCATGTGCTCCGAAGCGCAAAACCAGACTGACCTGACCATACCTGCTCTCCCACTAGTCGGCAGTCCCACATAATAGAGAAACGCTTAGCGACGCGTTTCCCTATTCTGTGGCAGTCCCACTATAATTGGCTGCCCCACTCAACCGACGTTGGCAGTGTTGTCGCGTGATAAGCTAGTTTCTATCTAATATACACAATCTATATATTAGATATTGCTACCGACAACGTAACGCCTGGATTTCGGAAACACGGAACATACCCGTCGTTTCCCATCATTAATAAAAAATGTGTTGATTTTTACTTCCTCGTAGCTATCTACTCGGATGACAAATCATTCAATTAACCGTAATAAACCCTGTCGGAAGGATTACGTTAATTTGCACTGATGATAAGGGCGAAATTTCTCATTAGTAATCAGATACGCAAGGGCCGCCTGAGGGTAATTGCTTTACAAGAAGTTTACCAACAAATGCTAATTAATGTAACACCGAAAAAAAGCGGCCGTAACCGTGGGGAAGGGTCGGTCCGATGCCCTAAAAACTGGCGCAGAAAAAAAGGAGAAAACAAAAACGCTCTTCCTAAGGGTGAAGTTCACTGGGCCGGTGCCTAAAGAGGGCGTTTGTATCTACATTGCCGCATTAAAAGCACTCATTCTCCATTTAGCCCGGGCCCGCTTTATGCAAAAATATTTGGCAAACTTCAAATTGGTAGAATAATTTAAATGGAAATGTATGTATTTTGTGCGATTTAATGGTTTCTTTTGTTTATATCGCAGTCGCGCTTGAGTTTTTCGTGGGAAGGCATTATATTCGTTAAAAATGAATTTTCATGTTTCTGTATTCTCTGACAGAGATATTTTTAATTTACTAATAAACGGCTAATGGTCATTTTGTGAATATACTTTGTATATAACATGTTTGTGGCGCTATACACAAAAACTGTAGAAGCGACTGTGACATCATTAATTTATAACGACCAGTTTTCAGTCACTTCATTTATTTTGTACAGTATTTATATCTAAATGATTAGTTGGTCGTAGAATGTGAGTATGTATTCACTGTTTGCTTTACACAACCGATAGTATATATGATTATTACCATTACGTCAAATAAATCCAAGAATAAATTTAAAAAAAAAACTGCCTAAAATATGTATTTTTAGGCAATTAGAGTTATGTGTGAAACCCAGTATGAAATGATACAACGCAAGATTTAGTATTTAAGTGTAAAAATTTGATACTTGTGTTGCAAATTTAGGACAACCTATATAAGATATAATAAAGAGAAAACCTGACAAGAAGACCGATGTATTTTGATACGTGGATACAAAACTAAATAAAAATTATATTTGATTAATTTGCTACAACTCATAAAAATTACAAAGCTGTATATGTTGGCGTTTTCCCGATTTTTCCAAATTAAGAAGAATTGGCGCTGTTTTTGCCCCGTAAATTTTATTCGTTTAACTTTAGCAATGAATTACTCCAGAAATAACCTATAGATTTCAACGAATTAAAAAGTAAAATCACCTGCCGAATGCTAGTTTCAATGTGCATTTTTGTAAAATCATTGGATTAGTGGTTGACCCACAAAAAGCTATATTATGCAATGCCAGCCATTCCGTTATTAGAAGAGCTAGAATAATGAAATATAGACAATAGGCTACCCAATAATTCATAGGTTTAAAGTTTATTACATAATCATTGTTGTTTATCTTGCAGTTTTCATACAAAAGATCGTACTGAAACTCCGCGTGAATTCTGACGCTCTACGGTTTTTGCTGGTACTGCGGGGAAAGGAGGCGTTAGCGGTGCAGTCATGTCGGAGAGAACGGACACAGCTGGGAGAACCGGGGCAGCTTATTATCAATACACCAAAAGAACCTTAACTTGACAAGCTAGTAATTTTAACTAACAGTTAAATTCTTAATATTTGCATAATTTTGATTATAATATTGTGACCTGATACGAGAGAAATCTCTTCTATCGATTGGCGCTTATGTTTTTATACAATAAGGTTGTAAAGAAGATTTTGTTGGAAGCGGATAGATCTAATAATATGGAGTTAGCAGATTTTCCGATTAGTGGTGAATACTAAATTTAACTTCCTTGATAAACACAAAAATTATTTAAAAGGTATGCCCTATTTTGTTATATAAATATTCAAACTATTATAACAGTTTCAACAGCTTATTTATTAATAGTATTGAAATACATGCAGAAACAATATAAAATAAATACAACTCTTGATATATTATATACTACAAACGTTAGCTCTGACCGTATAAAACTTAAAAATATCAAAAGACTTTTACAAATTTAGCATCGTAAATATGTAGACACATAGAATATGTTGCAGATCACTCACTAATTTTAAATGCTAAACCCGAAACCCGATTTAAATTGCCAAGAATTCCCATGGGATTTCCAAATGCCTGTTCGTGGTTCTGTTATCTTATTGACTTATTTTGCCATAATTTTTTAATTCGGTAATCTGTCGCCGGATATCCAAATTTCTTTGGCGAGGCATAGTCGCCGTGTCGTTTTATGTATTGTGTCCGTAAACACTAGTGACTATAGTAATGCACGTGCGATCCGCCACTACTGACAGCGTCGCTGTCAATCCCTTTCCCCGCTCGCCCCAAGGACCGTAGAGCGCCGCGTCAACTGCAGCAATCATGAGATGCTTCAACTCGATCTTTTGTAGGGAAAATTCAAGATAAACAATGATTATGTAATAAGCTTTAAACTTATGAATTAGTGGGTAGCCTATAGTCTACATTTCACTATTCTAGCTCTTCTATTAAAGGAATTGCTGGCAATGCATAATATAGCTTTTTGTGGGTCAAGCACTAATCCAATGATTTTACAAAAATGCACATTAAAAGCTAGCATTCCGCAGGTTATTTTACATTTTAATTCGTTGAAATCTATGTATTATTTCCGGAGTAATTAATTGCTGAAGTTAAACGAATAAAAATTACGTAGCAAAAACAACCCCAATTCTTCCTAATTTGGAAAATTCGCCAACACACAGCTTTCTAATTTTTATGAGTTGTAGCATATTAATTAAGGACAGCACCAGAATTTTTTCAAATTTTTTCGCCCCTAGGTTTCCGAGAAAATGGACGTCAAAAGAAGGGACATAATATATGGCCACGATAGTACCTGGAAGTTGCAGCCTTAATTTTTCTAGATCACGAGCCGCCACTGGTAGTTCCACCAATTTGTTTGCAAAAATAAGGGTCAACGGTAGAAAAAACTCCAAAATATACTGAAAACAACATAGAAACGAATTGCTGTAAACAATTTACAAACGTCAGTACGACAAAAATTCAACTTTAAAGTTCAACGCTCGTGACACCTGTGTCGCCAAATATCTGTTCAGTTTCTTGTGTAACTTCAAAGTTGCCTATGTAAAGTAACATATTTTCACAATAACTTAATTTTCGTTGAAACAAAACACTATTTTATCAAATTATGAACTCGAGAAAGCCGACGAATTCAAACGTTTTCTGCAGGTATAACCAGATGAGAGGGCATTGCGACAATTAGAGCGAATCCGTCCATACCAAATTCCGTTTCGTTAATTTACAACTTCCTTGTAGTAGTTTCGTATTCCTCCGCTCAAACAAAGTACGCACCGACAACGGCGCTACAACGTCGCTCCGGCGTCCAGGTTCGTCCGGGCTAATCCGAATCCTCTGAAATTTTAAGGACAATTCCGCTTTTAATGAGGTAATTCGGTATAATTCGCGTTCCGTCCCGTCGAAAATATTTAATTTTATTATATCGGAGCTGGTGTAATTGCGCCTAAGCCATAAACTGAAATCTGACGGAATTAATTTGATTACAAGAGTTCCACAGGGACCCTCGGAACACTACAAAGCCACTACGACGACGCTGCCCCGGCAAACTGATGCAATTACTTTAAATAAGCCCTGTTTTCCCTTCGCCTCGCGTACAATTCGCAAGGATTACGTCACGGCACATAACCTACACACGTTCTCCGTCTATCTTTCCGTCTGGCGTTCCTATTTCTCGTGTGGAGGTATTTCGGGTACGTTCCGGGTTGCCGGATTTGGCGGTATCGCGTTACGGCAGCTGTTTACATCTTTGGCGGCTTTGCAAATAGTTCCGATCTTGTTTTCCTAGCTTAATAATTATTTGCTCATGCAGATAGGAGGTACGGGAGGAAACGCGCTAACGTTTGGTCTACCGTTTACTTAAAGCACCCTTGTGGTGGCTTGTTGCTTCGCGAGCAACAAAAAACCTGTTGACGCAATGGAAATGTTTGCTTATGAAACTACGATGACATGTATCGTGAAAATTTTTAGTACTGCTTAACTAGTAGTAGCGTGATTACTGTGACACCGGCAGACCCATGACATTGCACAAAGTTGCGCTTTTAATGCGATATGTCGGCTCATTAGTCGGTTCCAAAACTGTTTTTATTTGATATGTCGGGGCACAGATAACGGAGATATTCAAGGTAAAAAAAAAGCAAAAAACCCAAAACGCTTTTTAAAATTTTTTCGAGTAGAATTCGATTTTGGGCATATGTCGGGATATGTCGGTGAAAAAAAACGATATGTCGGGGCAAAAACCACAAAGTTATTCAAGGTCAAATTTTTCCAAGAGGTTTCTTGATATGTCGGGCAGTAAAATTCGAATCTAGACATTTGTTGGAATACATCCGTGTAAAAAAATCATATATCGGAGCAATGATCGAAAAGTTATTCAAGGTCAAAGTTTGGCGCCAAAAACCCAAAACGCTTTTTGAAATTTTTTCGAGTGGAATTCGATTCTGGGCATATGTCGGGATATGTCGGTGAAAAAACCCGATATGTCGGGGCAAAAACCTCAAAGTTATTCAAGGTCAAACCTTTCCAAGAGGTTTCTTGATATGTCGGGCATTAAAATTCGAATCTAGACATATGTTGAAATACATCCGTGTAAAAAAATCATATATCGGAGCAATGACCGAAAAGTTATTCAAGGTCAAAGTTTGGCGCCAAAAACCCAAAACGCTTTTTGAATTTTTTTCGAGTGGAATTCGATTCTGGGCATATGTCGGGATATGTCGGTGAAAAAAACCGATATGTCGGGGCAAAAACCTCAAAGTTATTCAAGGTCAAACCTTTCCAAGAGGTTTCTTGATATGTCGGGCATTAAAATTCGAATCTAGACATATGTTGAAATACATCCGTGTAAAAAAATCATATATCGGAGCAATGACCGAAAAGTTATTCAAGGTCAAAGTTTGGCGGCAAAAACCCAAAACGCTTTTTGAAATTTTTTCGAGTGGAATTCAATTCTGGCCATATGTCGGGATATGTCGGTGAAAAGAACCGATATGTCGGGGCAAAAACCTCAAAGTTATTCAAGGTAAAATTTTTCCAAGTTGTTTCTAGATATGTCGGGGAGTTAAATTAGAATCTAGACATATGTCGGAATACATCCGTGTAAAAAATCATATATCGGAGCAACGACCGAAAGGTTATTCACGGTCAAAGTTTGGCGGCAAAAACTCAAAACGCTTTTTGAAATATTTTCAAGTGGAAATCGATTCTGGCCATATGTCGGGATACGTCGGTGAAAAGAACCGATATGTCGGGGCAAAAACCTCAAAGTTATTCAAGGGCAAATTTTTCCAAGAGGTTATTAGTACCCCGGCCGGCGGTCAATAGTTACTAAACATGTATTATGTGATATTAGACGGTATAGATAACAATTATCGGTGTGATATTTTTGTTTTTACTAGCAGCGGATGTTTTTTTTTGCAAGTCGTCATTTCTGGTTGTGTATGGTTTAAATTGCAGCATGTAATCTAACGAAGACGGTACTACCTGTTCCTCTACCGCGATGATACCTTTCAATGTAAGATTACCCCTTCTGGTCACTGGTGACGGTAAATTATGCAGCGGTATCACGGCGTATTGTGCATGCTTTTGAAGAAAAGTAGCAGTCGGCTGCAATAAAAATTTCAGAGATTTGAGGACGGCAACCACTTCTGCATTTTTTGCATTTGTCTATTAATAAATAATGTCTTCGTGTGTTTTTACTGACCTATCCAAATTGCACGAGGTTGCCACTGTTTTCCTTTGCTTTGCAAACTAGTGTTGCAAAGCAAGGGGTGTTGCAAAGGGAGTACCTTAGGCTTCAGCGAAGTTCGGTACTACCAATTTGCCCTGATCCTCTTCATTACTTTTTAAAATTCAATTAGTGTAATTTTAGTATTTATAAGTTGCATCTAAATTATATTATCTAGGTGGCAAATATTTAATGAGATGTATCAGAGATTTCCAATAAGTAATAATAATAGTAATAATGCATGCTTGCTTTTATGCATGCTTTTAGTTATATATATTTTGACACAATTGATCAGTACAAAAATGAATAATGTGTCTTAAGTTAGCCGACGAGGGTTTAAAATAAAGTCAATTATAATGCTGTTGTTGGTTAGTGCAAATATTTGAAAAGACTCGGAACAGTTTAATTTTATGCTGGTTTAACATTTAACTTTACCTGTAGCAACATGTTTTTCTTGTTGTCAGGATCAGCACAATATTGGCTGCCCTATGTCGTGCCGAAAACGTTTTTTTTTTGTGTGACTGCACTTGAAAATGCTTGTTAATTATTCTTTCTTTTGTAAATTGTGTTATTACTTATTGGAATTGATTATATTCTATATCGGCAACCAATTAAGCTGACCACACACAAATCATGTAAAATAAATATGTACAAGGCGTTCGTTCGTTAGAGACAATTAAATTAATATCTGAATTGGCAAGATTGTTAATGAACATCTGATTTTATTTATCTTTGAAATAGATACAATGGAGATAAAATAGGGATAAAATAGAGATAAAATCCAGTATGTCCTTCTGTTTTTGTTTTTGTGTATTTGTATTTTACTATGTTTTTAAATACTCGGGCCATGCACGGTCTCCGACCTTTCCCGTACGAGCACGACTCGTTATTGATTTTCTTATTCCGAGGCATTCCTCGCCCTACCTTCATGGCGTGCGGTTGCTTGTATCAAACAGTCTAAATAAAACTGGAAGAAAACCTCACACAATCTTTTATTAGTATATAAGAGTTACGAAATTGTAATTAACGCGTCTTGTACATATATCACTTAAATAATGTAGTACTGTAATCGTGCTTGTTGACACTTGGCGCGATCTCGTTGTGCAAATTGTCGCTACAAATTGGTTATGTATTTATAGTTTAGATAGGCTCTGTCTGGTGTGATTTTGTTCGTTTTTGTTTCATTACCGGACAGCAAAATATTTAAAAATAAACAATTACAATGAATGGTAAAAAGTGGCGAAAATCGTTCCAAGGTCACCGTAGATAGAGCAGTTGGTAATATATTACCTTGAATAAGTTTTCGATCATTGTACCGATATATGATTTGTTTACACGGATATATTCCGACATATGTCTAGATTCGAATTTTACTTGCCGACATATCAAGAAACCTCTTGGAAAAATTTTATCTTGAATAACTTTGAGGTGTTTGCCCCGACATATCGGTTTTTTTCACCGACATATCCCGACATATGCCCAGAATCGAATGCCACTCGAAAAACTTTCCAAAACCGTTTTGGGGTTTTGCCGCCAAACTTTGACCTTGAATAACTTTTCGGTCATTGCTCCGATATATGATTTTTTTACACTGATGTATTCCAACAAATGTCTAGATTCGAATTTTACTGCCCGACATATCAAGAAACCTCTTGGAAAAATTTGACCTTGAATAACTTTGAGGTTTTTGCCCCGACATATCGTTTTTTTTCACCGACATATCCCGACATATGCCCAGAATCGAATTCCACTCGAAAAAATTTCAAAAAGCGTTTTGGGTTTTTGGCGCCAAACTTTGACCTTGAATAACTTTTCGGTCATAGCTCCGATATATGATTTTTGTACACGGATGTATTCCGCCATATGTCTAGATTCGAGTTTTACTGCCCGACATATCAAGAAACCTCTTGGAAAAATTTGACCTTGAATAACTTTGAGGTTTTTGCCCCGACATATCGGTTTTTTTCACCGACATATCCCGACATATGCCCAAAATCGAATTCTACTCGAAAAAATTTCAAAAAGCGTTTTGGGTTTTTTGCTTTTTTTTGACCTTGAATATCTCCGTTACCTATGCCCCGACATATCAAATAAAAACAGTTTTGGAACCGACTAATGAGCCGACATATCGCATTAAAAGCGCAACTTTGTGCAATGTCATGGGTCTGCCGGTGTCACAGTAATAGTAGCGTGTGCTATGAGTTTCAGAAGACGTAACAACATATGTACTGTCAAATAAATACTGTACAGCGTGAGTCAAAACATGGGAGACCAAGCTAACCGAATTGAAACCTGGTCACATTAACAAAAGGACATACCTCATGTCAAGATTAACGACGCCATAGTCCTATATGCGAAAAATGCAAAGTATTTGGGTATGCCTCTGGTTTCAAATCTAAGGTGGAAGGAACACATTAAGATGAAAAATTTAGAGCTTGGCCGCAAATACAGAGAACTATACTGGATTTTCGGGAGAAACTCTTCAGTTGTCAGTACAAAACAAATGACAGGTTTACCACCAAGTACTAAAACAGGTTTGGAAATACGGCATCCATGTTTCTGGTTGATGTAAAACGAGAAATATACAGACATTCCAAAATACGCCGTAATATTGGCGTCTCACAAGTCATCCAAAAGATAAAAATATTCTCCGCTTAGCATGAATCTCGCCTAAGCTATGACGCCAACGCAGAGGCCTTACATCTACTGGACAACCAGAATCTAGTGAAAAGAATAAAACGAACTAAACCCTTCAAACTAGTAAAGTGAACGTGTAAAAAATAGAGTTTGAAGTGTTTGTGCTACTTGTTTAAGACATATATAGCCAAATGGATAGTTAATAGTTAATAGTTATAGCCAGTTGGATAATTGGATAGCCAATTATAGACCTAGTTTTAACAATTCAAATTCAAGTTGATGGTTAATCTTTTAGATTTGCTTCAATATACTGTGCGTTAACTCAATATTTTCTTCTTGATTTTGGACATCTTGTTTGATGGTCTTTTCCAATGTTGCCCATACAACCTTCTCTGTTGGTTGCTCTTGCAGTCCTTCCTATCTTCTTAATCATAGACATCGTTCCATCTCTTAAAGAGTCTACCTCTGCTCCTCGTTTTATGTCTTGGTCCATTCGGTTCTGCTTACTCCAATTGCCATTATTTTTTCTTGCCAGGTAACTCACTCAAAACCATTTCAAGTTTCTCATTGTTGTTGATTAGCTTTCCTAATTTTTTTTTGTCGCTGGAGTGATTTTTGTCTTTCTATTTTATGCCCATCATGATTCGCTCCATCCTTTTTTCGCAGCTGTCATTCGGTTGGACCGGTAAAACGCACATCACATCAAAAATCCTAATGAATCCCTTTTGGTCCTTGATTTTTGCCAACCAGTTGATATGGTATAAACATAGATGGTACATATCGATGGTCTATGGCACTATAATTATGCCTGAATACTTCCTTAAACTTTTATAGTTTACAGTTTGAAATTTGTTAAAAGTAGTAAATATTTTTTGCAGTAGTTTCGAAAATATTTTGCATAGCGATGGCTTATCAAACATGATTTATCTAACAATTCACAATTTTTAGGTGAATATAATAAGCATGTTTAACCAAGAAATTGGGCCCTTTCTGTCAATTCATTAGTAAAGAAACTCCTATATTATGTTTTACCATCATGCCCTACATTAGAATTGTTCCATTATAGATCAGTCTTCCGTCTCCGTCGACTATAACCGAGTAACGAAGAAACAAAAAGCCTGCACGAAACAAATGGGAATATAATCGTATCAAGCGCTATCCGGTTTAATCGTAATCAAACTCCAATTTCATCATCATACGCAAAACAGCCGTAATTCAATTGTCCGCTCTCTCGCATCCACATTAAAACCGTATTTGTCTTAATCACGTCGCCGACGGAATATCAAATATAAAACAACGGCGATTAAGCGTGCTAAACCCAATTAACAACAAACCCGGAGGAGAGCAGAGCCCGGGAATGGCCGCCGCGTAGCCCAGACAACCAGTAATGGACTAAGTCAAAAACTCCTCAGACATGTCGATTACTAATTATACGAAATTCACTTTCCACGCCTCAGTTGTTTTTTTTTTACTTATAACGTCAGTGACAATTTTATAAATAGCAACCGAGTCATTTGCTTACACTTTCTTATGAAACTCTTTAATTGTCTTTATGTTGGTAGCACATAAATTTTATAACCTTATATCTGAAAATTTTGGAATACATTGAATGTTGGTCACTTTTATTTGTGAGCTAATCATTTTTGACCAAATTTTACCTAATCCCGGAAGAAAATAATGAAATTGCAATTTTTCACGCCGGATTCGTAGTCAGTGCATATAATTCTATTCAAAACGCATTTTCATATTCCATTCAGAAAATCCATGTTCGCCAGAGTTCTCAGTATTATGCAATTTTCAATTCCATTTTTCTTTAAAACTTTCGGATTTAATGTTTCTGTTACCATTTTTTATGTTAATATTTATTTGGGACATAGGAAAATGAATTTTAGACAGAAATGAGAATTTTTTTTACAAAACGTCTCAACGTGTTTCCATACATAACGCGCTCATTGTACGTAACAGTCGGAGAAGATCACCTCGTGTTACTCAAAATTACAGTAAGATCGTAATATATTCATCTACGACTCACATATAATGAAGTTTATTGTGTACGTATCTAATCCCCAGCATAATATATTTTGTATAAACAGAGCCACCAGAGCGACATGGTCATATAACAAACTAATCGGTAGAAGGTGGGGGTTTAACCCGAGGTTGATCTACTGGGTCTACACCCAGGTGGAACAAGACTTCTATAAGGGCAACCCAAATGACGCATATGCTTGGGTATTATGGAAGCTATGGTAACATGTCCCACTGGTGCGATGGAGGCACTAGTAAACCTCACACCTTTGCACATGCATGTTCAAAGAGAAGCTGCTTCCGACGCCATAAGAATAATCCAGACAGAGAAGCTTAAGGCAAGCCAGTCCTGCGATCTCTTAAGTATAGCAAACCTGATATATAACAATGCGGTGGAAATTCCAAAGGACACATCTACGACTTTGATGCGGCAGTTGATATGACCACAAAAATGCGAAAAAGCTCATACAGATTAGACACTACTCATCACTGGTTCACCGGCGGATCAAAGACCGATAAAAGCGTTGAGGTGGGCGTTAGTGGACAAGGTTTATCTCTATCCAAATAGACCAGGCAATAGAGCAGAAAATGACTGAGCTCGTGACAAAAGTACTAGCAGGAAGCCGACGGTCCCAGGTCACGTGAAACAGTCCGTAGATGTATTGTGATATGTTTCCTACTCACAATAATCATTTTTTAATTTGTTATAAACAAAAAACGTCAAAAAAACGTGTTGTTTTTCGTTTTTCGCTTGTAAAAACTGAACCGATGGAGCAATCTTGATGCTTTCAACAGACGAATTGTAGAGAATGAAACGACGAAATAAATGAAACCTGCACGGACTCGATTGAAATATTATTAACGGAGGAAATTAGGAAAAACCGGAAAAATCTGCGTTTTTTTAAAAAAATTCATAACTACGCTTTTTTCAAAGCTGTAGCGGAGGCTTTTCGCGTGAAAGTAGCGATTGATAGGTACTTTGAGTGTGGACAACCCAGGCATTGTGGGATGATTAGTTTTTGCACAATTGCGATTTAAATATTTTTATGCAATATGGTTCGGCGAGCCTGGATGCGTCTGTGGTAGTCCGATTTAATTTTTTTTTACTTTTTTAGAAAGTATAGGTATTGTGCTACAAAACGACTATTCTAATTTTGCGTTAAAAAGTTGCAAAATAGGCGAAAAATGCTTGCAAATAAGACCGAAAACTGCACCGCGCTCCAAAACGGTCGAGTAGTGGGGTAGGCGGCCGACTCGGGGAAACGCGCAACGCGCTGGGATTACTATAGATACGCATTTCCCCGCGTCTGCCGCGTACCCCCACTACTCGACCGTTTTGGAGCGCGGTGCAGTTTTCGGTCTTATTTGAAAGCATTTTTTGCCTATTTTGCAACATTTTAACGCAAAATCAGAATACACATTTTGTAGCACAATATTTCTACTTTCGAAATACGTTAAAAAATTAAAATCGGACCACCTCCGACCAATCCAGGCTCGCCGAACCATATTGCATAAAAAACAATCAAATCGCAACAGTGCAAAGAGTAATCATCGGACAACGCCTGGGTTGTGCACACTCAAAGTACCCAGCAATCGCTACTTTGTCGCGAAAAGCCTCCGCTACTACTTTAAAAATCGCGGAGTTCTGAAATTTTTAAAATAGCGCAGATTTTTCCGGTTTTTCCGAATTTCCTCCGTTAGTTTTAATGCGATCAAGTCCGTGTAAAATTTCTTTTTTCGTCTTTTCATTCTCTACAATTGGTCTGTTGACAGCAACAAAATTCCTCCATCGGTTCAGTTTTTACAAGAGAAAAACGAAAAAATACGCGTTTTTTTGAGGGTTTTGTTTATAATAAATTAAGAAATGATATTTGTGAGTAGGAAACATATCACAATACATTTACGGACTGTTCTACGTGACTTGGGACCGTCGGCTTCCTGCTAGTATTTTTGTCACACAAGAATCTCTGTTGCCTGGTCTAAAAGGCTTCGATCATGGTACGGTATGGAATGGAGGTAGGGGTGCGTTTTTTTTTCTTTTGTGTAACTCGTTGGCCACAATTGGCACTTTTAGGTTCTCCCGCAGTACTATACAGTAATATCGACAACCAGAGATGTGCCAGAACCAGAACTGGTGGCCAGAACCAGTAGTGGTGGCCGGGCCCCACTGTTCTTCGTCTCTTCCGAAAGGCGGCGGGCGGAATTTCGGCTGGTCCTGGGTGTTAACCCCGGACCTCCTAGTCAGTAGGCCAACGCTCTACCATCAGAGCCATTCGCCCCACATTCAGGCTTGGACCATACTCCAACCAAATTTTGGGCAAAAGCTCACGCAATTGACGTGGGCGCATAGGAGTATACTCATAAAAACTTATAAAGGGCCTATATCTACGTATGATCCGACAATCAGGCGATATTGATAATGCAATCAAAGGCCTGCAAAACCAAAACGGTATGGGACTGCAACCTATCCCTGGAAAAGCTAGCAAAAGAGAACAAGCTTTCACTGATGTGGGCACAGACGGTATTAAGGTAACGAACAAGCCGACATCTTAGCCAGATAAAGCTATAAGACTGTCTTTTATGGACCCTTCTGCGGTATCACAAAAAGCCATCTCAGGAAAATGGTACACAACTGGGAAGATATAGCTAAACGAGCTTACTGCGAAACATCAACTGGCATGAGGCAAGCAAAGCCTATCATAACCTCTGCCTCCAAGGCCAAACAGTATCTCCAGCTATAAGAAACGAACCCACGACTGCTTACAAGATTACAGGGAGTCTATTCTCGTCATCTTTTTGAAGCGAATGCGAGACTTTTCGAATGGAGTGGGGATATCACCGATTGCCCTTTGTTTGGTACTTTTGGTACTTGGATACTGCGGTACACTTACTTACAGTGTTAATTTGGCGCTCTAATGCGCACAAGACGATTTCACTTGGGGGCCGCCATTGTTGAGCCAACGGACCTGACACAATTCACTCCTCGAACAATTGCTGACTTTGCGAAAAGACTCAACATCGAAGGACGAACTATGAGGAAAATACAAAACACCTTTCAAATTAAATTATACAAGGCACAGTTGAAAAGCGACCCAACTCTACGATACCATACCATGATATACTCCGAAGATGATGATTATGATAGTAACTTTCTACAATTATAAAAGTTGTTTTGAATCATGTTTTGAATAATGCACTCTTTATTCAAATGAACTGTTATTATTATTATTATTATACAAAGCTACAAACACATACTTTGTTGACAGTTGGTTTATATGAATAAGGATCGCCGCCCCATAGGGGTTGGCTCGCGGACCCAGCTTTCGCCATACAGCATCCATGGTACACCACCCAGGAAACGTGTATGCCCCGAGAGTCCGTTGCCAATTGAAAGAGGCTATGGCTGGCATTTGTAATATCCCTAAAGTAAGTTGTTTGGCTGCACCACTGGTGCCATCACGCGCAGGCTTCCATGATACAATTAAGACCTCGTTCCTAAACAGACCAGCCATGGGGGCTCTCCTTCCCCTCGGTACTCGTGATAGTCGGGCTTCCCCGACACCGTTGGACAAGTCGCCAGCCACTTGCGCAAACCTCTACTCTACAACTGTACACACCGTAGAAGGGCGGCCATTGACCCACAGCTAGGTATCATGGTATAGGCTACCCCCCGGTGGTTCTAGGGGTCTGCACCGAAAAGTTAGCTGAATTTCTCCAAGTACTCGTGACGGAAACCTTCCGGAGACCACGTTTGACGAGTCACCGCCCGGAACGCTAACGCGTTATCCGTACCCATCGAGATTAGAAATGTTACCCTTTCATCGGAGTATGGGTGTACCGTCGAGCACGCTTACGCTGAGAACTCTACCACATGTCATATCTCGCAGCGGCTTCTCATTACCCACAAACGTGGGAGGGTAGCTACACATCGAGAAGGTTATAAACGTCATGTGGTCTATAGCGTCTATCTGCACTTGCCTTAATCCCTATTCGGACATACTAGATATCAGATCGTTAAGTACTCATGGCGGCACAACTTACGAAGGCCCCGTTTGATGAGTCACCGGCAAGCACCAGCTCCCTCACATCTATTACTGCCTTGGTCGCCGTTACTGACTAGGTCAACCAGAAACCTGGAATTGGTTGGACTTTTAAACAAGACAGTTTTACGGAACAGCCTGGCTGGAGGACTGGCTGGCCAGTCCGCCACGTCACCACTGACAAGAAAATTTTAAATATTTGATTTTACATGGATTTTATGGCTCGTAAATAAAGTTTCGAATCTGACTCGCACATAACTAAAAATGAAAACGTTTACCACCCTCAAGACGAAGGGCATGATTTTCTTAAAGATCGTACCGTAAGCTACCGGGCTACTGTTCCAACACTCAAAGGTCTTATTATTATTTAAGTGAATTAATGCAATTTGACCTCGCAAAGCGATTTTAGTTGTCTTTAACTGTCTAAATTATAATGTTTTCTTAATTTTTAGGTTTAATTATTTTGAGTAGCCAAAATATTGCATAGACAACTCCACACAAACCAAACATTAACCAAATTTGCTAAAAATGAACACCCCATTATTTTATAACGAATTAACGATAATTAAAATTAAAAAAAAATCTGATGTGGCCAGGCACATGACTTTATCATACAATATATAAAATTAATAGTTTAGCTGCATGTGAATCTATTTTATTCAGATAAATCGTAGGTATTGTCAAAGCATCAGCATATGACACTACGTACACTACGGCATTAGAATAATAGTTATTTATGTCACAAGTGCCGAAAGTACGGAATAGCATGACGAGCGGTGATACGGCGCGTCACCGAAGGCGGAGCGTCGCCGTCGCATGTGAGTAAGTCGCGCTATCTAGTTTTCGGCAGGAGTGACATCAACGTTTATTGTGTTGCTTTTTGAGAAATACGCATTAAAAAAAAAGCAAAAATGGTTATATTTCTGTACAGGAAATGTTAGTTTGATACCACTTCTACGAAACGTCAAGTTTAAAAAGCTAATTCAAATTCTGACAGATTTATATTCGTTCATGACACTGTAGATGTCACATCCATACCAACATACTAAAATATAACTACACTCATCGCTATACTTTATTTACAATTTTCTCAATTTATCGTTTTTACAATTAGATATAACAACGGGTTGATATTTCTTATCAACAAACAATAAAATTGGTGATCTTATTTTATTTGAATTTTGTACTTTGTACTTTGCCGCACTAGAGCGGCAACGTTCCATAGCGGTTCTCCAACCTCTGATGAAATCAGCTGTTTCCGAGTGTGACAGCCATAGACATTTCTGTGGTGACAGCACGAAAAAATATTTGTCAAATCCAAAGCTACAATGCTACTAAGTTTAATCATGAAACTACTAAATATGAACTTTCGTCCCGATACCTTTAGTAGTTTCTCCGGAACCGTCCTCACAAAAATCGGGTACACACATACACACACACACACACACACACACACACACACACACACACACACACACACACACACACACACACACACACACACACACACACACACACACACACACACACACACACACACACACACACACACACACACACACACACACACACACACACACACACACACACACACACACACACACACACACACACACACACACACACACACACACACACACACACACACACACACACACACACACACACACAGACATTTTTTTGGACCTTGGTCAAAAATGTTCAGGGGACCCTAAAAGACCTATTTCCGCTAAAATCCCAATTTTTTTTTCGGCACGATTACAATACTTTACCATACTGCGTATGATAAAGTAAAAATAAAATGTATAAAAAATTTTACCCTAAATTGTTTTGTAAATTAAATTGTCCTAGTACATGTATTATAATAGTTAGCTGAAAAAATGAGAACAGTTAGTCTATAGTGCATAATATTTAAGATATCCACTACGTCATGGACCCACAGGGCCAGTCCAGCACTGGCACTGGAGATAACCCGAACAAATGCCCGTCGGAATCATGGTGTCGCGCAGCCTGCTTCGTTTTGCCTTGCCGGGGCGGTAATCTGACGGATGGCAGTTTCGTAGTTGCGAGGCAGTTGCCGGTAAGGTCCGGCGGGCGTTTGTTTGGCGAGGAAGTGGCCCAGTTGAAGCTTGTTGTTATAGAATGGGGAGACGAAGGGGAAGTTGCGACGGGACATTCCGCCGAAGGAAGGAAGGATTACGTCGTCCAGACCCGGGATAATTAAGTAAATTCGATAAATCAAAAGGGCGCGAGCCGTTTTTGCCGTGCGACGCCTATGTCTGTTGGGACGTCCCCTAGCGGTAAATTGCTAATTCGACGCGGGATTATCTCGTATTGGACGTTGGCTCGTTTATGTCTCGGATATCTGAAACTAATTTGATAAGGTGTTAAAGTAGAAAAAGTTTACAGGAAAACTTTGATTTAGTTTGAGTTACCGTGTCGTTGCAAAACTTTGGAAAAATCATAAACTAAACTTTGAGGAATCAAATTGTCAGTAAAAGAAAATAAAGTACGCCATATATCGCCGATTCCCAATAATCTGAGTTATGTAAAATTAACTTTGACTGTGATTGTTAACGTATAAACTCAACTATCCCTCATTGGACCGTTTTTATTGAGTATATGTCAGAATTGAATATATTGAAACGAAATATATACGTATATTTGATATTCTTGCCTGGTAATTGCGAAAACTATTTTAGACATGGCTTTCGCAGCAAACTGGCTGCGAAATATTGAAAAAAATAAAGTTCAAGATTAAGACCCAGTTCTACCTCTCCTAAAATGCGTTTTCAAATAAAAACGTTATTTATTGTTCAAAGTTTATGAAATTTTCTGTGTAACTTCTTAGATAAACACCGAGTTGGGCTAGATGAAAAAAAAAATTAAGATAGGAATTAATTTTTACTTCTACGTCTTTTTTCAAATATACAACATCTAGCCCAAGTCATGATACAAATAGATTTTTTATTTAAGTACAATTTTAACCCAAACATTATAATTGCGATATAAGCCTACGTGCCCGAAATATACAATATTTATAAGGGTCACTTTTTACTATGCCCGCCAAATTTCCGGCGAATGCCAAAACAATTTTTCAGTTTTTTATTAATCGTTGGCGCAATATTAATAATTCAAATTTAATCAAATTTTGTAAAAGCGAGTCTTTTTTATACCTTAAATAACCATAAACTGTTTTACTAAAACAAGAAGTTTTTGAGATATTTAAATTTTTTACTCAAATCAGTTAAAAAAAATAGAAATTCTGTGGTGAAAAATCATCCCACAGAGTACTCCTGGTGCCCATTTTGGTTGTTTTTACATGTACTTGTTGATGTTGTTACATAGGGACTATTATTTTTATTATTGTATCAATAAGTCCATGTAAAAACAACAAAAAAGAGCACCAGAAGAACTCTGTACGATAATTTTTCACCACACTCTTTCTTTTTGAAAAACAACTGATTTTGATGGGAAAAGCTAAATATCTCAAAAACTTCTCGTTTTTTTGCAAATAGAAAAGTATGCTTATTAAAGATATAAGAAGCCATGCTTTTATTTCATAAAAATTGAGGAAACTCGTTTTTGCAATGAAATTCGCATTTTCTCGGAAAGTTCAAACTTTCGTGTAACTACAAAAAAATATGGTAGAAAGAAAAGATGTAATGGGGCCCATACCAACATCATTTTTACTTTGATAAATACTCGAAACAACACTTAGAAAATTACGAAGTTAAAAAAGATAAACACACAACTGGGCAAACACCAAAATACATCTGAAGGAATGCATACATGCCAAATTTGGAATAACTGATTTATCATAGGTTCTTTACAAAAATTAATTATTAATTCACTAGGTTTATAAGAATATTATATCAGTTTCTGCTAAAAACTACAAACATGTCTATCTCCAACCTTTGTTGGGCAGATAAACTTTTCTTACATCTCCATATATGTATACATTTTCTATATTTCATTAAATGTGTTACTATATACTATCAAGTGCCAATAAATACCATGTAATGAATATTGTTTCTAAGCAGTAATAAATTAAAGTTATTATTGTGTTCGAGTAAAAATTGCATACAAATATAAAGTTAACAACCCGAATTCCTCAAGATTGCGGTGTCTAGTATAGATGCCAAACGCCGAGTTTGCACAAAAGGCAAGTGAACAACCTCGATGTTTGTTAACCTAATTAATGGTAGTGACGTATTTGGGCAATTGATATAAATAGAGTAAAGCGGGGTATCAAGGGGAATTGTTATTTGTCTGTATTTACTAGCGAGACATCCGACACCTGTACGAGACGTGTCTTCACAGCTGTTACCTTAGACTGTCTCGTCGACAATATACAGTATGTAAAACCAGTGTGAGTTTTATTTACATCCACCCTAGCCTGGACCCATCCCATCAAGAGCTACGTAACAATATTTTGTCTTACTTTTAATTTCCTAAATTTCCTAAAGAATATACCTAAAATCAGCCATTATTACCCTAGGACGTACCCCCTTAATGGGGTGGATAACTAGGCAGCAAATTTCAGAAAAGTTTTAAAACTGAAAGCTTGAAATAATATTGGCTTAACAATTATTGTTCTTTCTTTAAATTTATTGTTCAGTAGCCATGTCAAAGTTTTGAGACAAGTACCGAATATTAAGAAGAATTTTGAAATTATGATGTCCCAACTATTTTAATGGGAACCCCAGCCGTGAGAACGTTTCTTGGCCATTCAAATCCTAAACACTTTCATCCACAAAATATACGCTTGGTAACTGTCAACGCAAGACCACTTAAATTCATTACACCAATGTATACAGCCGTGCCCTTTTAATTTAACTAACGGCACGCCGCCGTCGCCATAGCGTGGCTTCCGCCACGCGGATATGCATACAAACACTGGCGAAGTTGGGCGTCGTAACCTGCAGTTAACAGGACCATTATTTCTTCCAGTGCCGCCGGATATTATGGACGACGACACGAGTGGTGATTTATCCGTGGCGGAGGGCGAGAACGCCACCTTATGGTGCAAAGCAACAGGACACCCGCCCCCCAGGATATCATGGAAGAGGGAAGACAGCCAGCCCATTATGCTACGCAAGGGAACCAGGGATTTTGCCAGAGGTACTTTCGAATATATATTCTATTTCCCGTTGAATATTACCTAGAATATGCATGTATGTGTGTCTGTGGTTAGGTGCGAAAATATAGGAAGATTGAACTACGTCATCTACTATTCAACGTTATATTCAAATTTAATTTTTAGTTGGAGTGCACAGTTGTTTTAAATTAAGAAGATGGTGTCTCCAGGCGAATTAAAAACATTTTCATGACATAACTTTACATTTTTATTCTAGTTTGTGATTTTCTAATTACATATCTCTATCATTATGTATTTCGGAAATAAATATAAAAGTTTCTCTGAAAAGTATCACCCCACTGACACTTTTCAGAAACACCCTTATAGAAACTTATGTATTTTACTTAGATTTACAATCATAAAATTACTTATTTCAACAAAAAAAAAACAAATGTACCTTGAGTCAATAATAAAGTTACGCTAGATCACGACGGACAACAAATAAAAAAGTTACGACAATATTTAAAAAAATATCTCTGAAACCATTAGGAATTCACATGTATTTTAAACGTATATATTATTAAATACCATACAAAAATGTACACAACATTGTCTATTTAAACAACTCTCAATCTGTAATAGTAACAAAAGCACCCATAACATCCAACGCCCTGTGCTACACACTGTATAACGAATGATTGGATAATAATTTTTTTTTATGCTGATAGTAGACAAGACAACTTTTTAAGACATAACCTAATAAAATGCTTGATCTGCGTATGGTAAGGACAAAATTGGGTTAAAAAGTCAATTGAACATAGGTAAAAAAAATAACCTTTTGTAATATTATGTTAGGAAATGTGGAGGGTCTTTTATCTTTGAATAAATACCTGCATATTTTACATACAGGCTGTATAATAGTTTCACTTCTTGGGGTTGCCTCGGGTTCCATCCATATTTTATAAGTTCCGCTGATCCATATTCTATAGCGTATAGGTATACGCCGAAAAAATACAAAAGCTCGTGACAGTCATCACAACATTAACTCCAAAGTAAAATCACACTACGGCATAATTCAGGAAGCAAGCAGCACATTTGTATTAAAAAATGTAGAGTAACAAAATAACTCAAAACTGTCTCGCACCATGGCTTTTATATCAAATTTGAGAAGACGTCATGACCTGGTTTTGGACCCAAAAGCCCTCACTTTTGGTTGCACAATCTTTTTGATATTTGGTAATGTTAGAATTATGCGTATTGACGTCACAATGGAATGTCTGGTTCCGATTTTGAGACGCCTGACGTCGGCATTTCTGACCAAGCAATGGGGTATTTGACTGTATTAAAAATATGGCTTATATTATAGTCATCCTAATACATTATTACAGTTTAACGAATCTAAAACTAATCTAAAACTAAAACTATCACGTGATTGAAAACGTTCTGTAATTGGCTCAGTCTCCAGCGACGTCATTCGTTAGTACGCTTATGCTTCTCCCGTTTGAATTTACTTCGTTAATTCACAAACAATAGTAATTTACAAATAATGGTAATCTACCGAAGGTTAACGCTTTGATGGTCGGATTCTTCTTTAAACACAATCCTTATTTTTACGATCCGGAACTAAGCAACGTGTAAAAAGTGCTATATAAGCATAAATTTGTAGGTTAGGTTAGTCCTAACCTTAAACTGTCAGATTATACCTGGATTGAAAATACGATAGATAACATATTCTAGGCAGTTTTACTTAGGTCGAAGTAATCTTCACAACAAAAAACACTTGTATTGGCCCCTATTTATTTCATTTGAATTTCTACGAGCCAGTCTCAACCACATTCTTCGCACTTTCAAATCTTGCGGCAGTTTATCCGGAGTTTTTATTGACGTATTTCTGCAGTGTGGATTTATAGACCATTTATAAAACTTTTGTATGTACAAAATGTGAAAACACCACATGATATAACGCAATTACCAAACGACGACGATGCCGATGCTTACAGACCAGATGGGCCGATTGGACATCTAGTATCGTGTGACGTCACAAGAATCACGTGATCTACGTACAACAGAAAGTATAATTTCAGCGTTTTTTTTCTGATTCAATTTTTAACTCTGATTTTTATGAAATATTGGGGCAATAATTACGAAAAATAATGCATTTACAAAGTAGAGTGAAGGAATAAAAACACTAAGATTGTTTTCCAATAATAGCCAAAAAATTTACCAAATACCTTATTGCTAGTTTAGTGGAGATGGATGACCTGGCCTCAATAGGGTATTTGACTGTATTAAAAATATGGCTTGTATTATAGTTATCCTAATAGATTACAGTTTAAGGAAACTATTTGTTAATACTTTTTTTAAAAAAATGCTCTATTTCTATAAATAACTAAAATTAAAATTGAATTTTATTCACGTCCTACCACGTCATCGAAAACGCTCTGTAATTGGCTCAGTCTCCAGTGACGTCATTCGTTAGTACGCTTATGAATCTCCCGTTTGAATTTACTACGTTAATTTACAAACAATAGGAAACAACTTTGTTAACGCGGTTAGTGGTAATCTACCGAAGGTTAACGCTTCGATGGTGGGATTCTACTTTAAACAAAATCCTTATTTTTACGCTTCGGAAGTACGCAAAGTGTAAAAAGTGCAATGTAAGCATAACTTTGTAGGTTAGGTTAGTCCTAACCGTAAACTGTCAGATAATTCCTGGATCGAAAATACGATAGGAAACTTATTCTAGTTAGTTTTACTTATGTCGAAGTAATCTTCACAACAGAAAACCCTTGTATTGGCCGCTATTTATTTCTTTTGGATTTCTACGAGCCAGTCTCAACCACATTCTTCGCACTTTCAAATCTTGCGGAACAGCTACAAATAGTTTATCCGACGTTTTTATTGACGTATTTCTGCATTGTGGATTTATACACTATTTATAACCCATTTTTATGGAGAAATTGTGAAAACTACACATCATACAACACAATTACCAAACGACGACGAAGCCGATGCTTACAGACCATATGGGCCGATTGGACATATAGTATCGTGTGACGTCAGAAGACAGACAAAACAACAACATACATACATAACCGTACATTTCCAAAACACGAAACCAACTATCGTTTTGGCGGGACTTTTTGTGATTCAATTTTTAACGCTGATTTGTGTGAAATATAGAGAATGTAATTACGAAAAATAAAACATTTACAAAGTAGAGTGAACGAATACACATACTAAGATGGGTTTCCAATAATAGTCAAATACCCTATTATACAATGCAATGGCTATTAAAATATATTACGCAACAATAATATAAAGTACTCAGTACTTTTAATACATGAGTATACAACCGACGCCATTATCATAATTTAATCAGACGATACTTTCTTTTTGTTATTCTTTTCTATCTTCCTAGGATCATATATTATCATTTAGCTTCCAGTTCAGTTAGTTTGTGTCGAGAAATATTTCCGCTATCACGGGAAAAATGGTACAAAACGTAGCTAAAGTAAAACGAGCTCCAACGTGGCAACATTGAAACACAATGTAATACAGTAGCAGCTTTCGTTTTAGTGCAAACTGCACTCGCCAGGATGTTGTACATACTTTCGGGCGCAAAAATGCCGCGGCTTATGTTATGAATAGTTGTTAAGATAAGCCTGAACAGTACGTAAAGTATAATTAAACGAGTAAGCTTGCGACCAGGTGTTGTTTATTGTTTGCACGGATTCTTTCAAATGCATATTAAATTCTTTCGTTCATTTGTTATAAAACATGGTGTTACGGTAATATTATTTGATATGAGTTGTTAAATCGTGGACAGAAATATAAAATGCTTTTTCATTTTCCTATCAGAGGATGAATTAATTATCTAGAAATATGTTGATGTAATTTAAAAAGCATGTAGTTCAAAGATTAGAGACAGAAAATTGCACCCGGCGCATCCGCCTAAAATTACAACTAATGGAAATGGCTGTATATATCTACGCAATACATCGGTTTATCCTGTATTTGGTAATTTGACTCAAACTTTTATAAAAAAATATGATTTACGCATATTAATTTGAAGATAATTTAATGCCACAAAAAAGTTTTCAAGAAAATGTTCTGTACTGTTCTGTCTTCTTCAGTGAGATGTTTATTACGTAGCTGACATGTTTCGGTTTTTCAGGCATTATAAAAGCTTACATTTTAAATTTCTAAAGCAAAAAAGCCAGTGGCGCGTTATGCCATGGACAAAATTGACATTTACCTAGGACACCCAATAACAGGGGGCCCCCACAGCAGTATTTTGGAAACTCATTTCCGTAATAGACTACCACACCATTATACCTATTATACCTATTACCTATTATTTATGATTTTTGTTAATTGTTCCGAAATGTTATATCAGTATTATTAGTATTGTTAAAAACAGGCTTGCAACTCGTAACACATTTATTAGACGTACATACAATCGGTTACAATGACATATCATTCGTTAATTATCAGTTGTCATATTATTATTGTAATTCCGATGGTAAATAAACTGTCCAAGGCCGCCTTTCACATCATTCTGTCCAAGCAGCCCTTGACAACCCACGCTCGCACTCCTGACGTCCTGACTCAGACTACGGCGTTGTTCACAGTCGGCCATGCTACTGATATCCACGTCCTCGTGGATTTGCATCCGTTAACGCTACCTGTCATTAAAAGAAGCCTATAAAACCGTTACTCTGTGGACGTAACACATGAAAACGTATGCTGAACAACGTCTGTGCGCAATTTCACTTTTTCGGATTCCATATCGGAATCAAAACTTTCGACGTTAAAGGCCATCAACTTCAACAACAAGAGATACTGCCATCTTGTATTTGCTCTGTCGACACATTCGCTTTCCACGTCGGAATCCGAACATATTTCAACACTGAACTTGATGGATTCGTTTCCTATGTGTCCTAATACCTGCTACTTTTCTGAAGCACCTGGTTTTAGCAGCTTGTAGTATTTTTACTTGCTTACAGTTGAGCATCATATGATAAAACTGCAGTATAGACCATTTTGCACAACGGAAGCTTAAGAATTGTTTGTGTTTAGATTACTGTTAGACATCGTATTGCATGGACATACCTACTTGTTGTTTTGTATTACCTTTTCTTGCGTTTATCTTTACCATTTCAATTATCTCAGGGCATTTAAATTCTGTACGCTATCTGCTTGAATGCTGAGGAATTTTGTTAGTTACAGGCGTCACAATGGATTTCGACTAGTTGACATTTAACTTAAGTATAGCGATATGAAAAAGAAGTTCACTATTTCCTTAAAACAGTCTATCTACTGAAGTTCCACAGCATTTCTAACCATTTACTTCGTTGCCGACATTTGACGTTATTTTGCCATCAGTGAATGGACAAGAGCGTTTAATATCTTCAAATAAAACTATTGAATTTAACTGTTATGTTCTATCTTTGAAGTTATGAGCATCTCTAGCTATAATGTGAACATCACTCACCTGATTTGTGAAGATATGTTAAAAATTGCTGTGATACAGTAGTCCAAATATTGCCTGTAGCCAAGAACTGGTCGGTAACCTTGAACAAAGACAGCTCCTTCGATTGCTGCGTCGAAATCTCAGCAGAACAGGAATTTTCCTTTGATAGTACGACTTAACATGACCCATAGAAAAATAATTCTTGGGCGGATAATTAATATTGGTATCCAAATATTCACTCATTAGAAGCGTTATGTTTTCTCTCGTCAACGTTGTTGCAGACCATCGTGGTTTCCACCTTACCTACTCACATGGTTACGTCGAGTTATCGCTGCACGCAGAGAAGAGTGTTTGTGACTATAACCAGCGGCAAATGAAGTAGATGGTGTCAGCTTGAAGTTCTATCTCTTAGCCTCTTCACGTAAAGCACCACAGATGTTGGTTTTCCAAAGACGATACTGTTGAAATACTGCCGGTCCCACGACTTCTAGTATTGTGCGTTGCCAATTTATTCCACACAATATTGGTCCATTTCGTCAAACCTGTTGTTTTGCATATAGTACATTGCCATTGGTTCATCCCAGTTGTTGCTATACTGCGTCATACTGGACTACTCTGGCTTATACTACCTCCTGGATTAGCTAACATTTCCACTAGACGTTCTGGTCGTTCAATGCTCATTCCGCTTCACAAAACTGCGTGCATATTTACGATGACGTTTACGTGATAATTCAGGTTAACACATACCTTCCATGCCTTCTCCCTGAGCTTGTATTTAGTTCTTATTTGTTGTGGATGACGCTGGTTGCGTAACCGAAGTCTTATAGCCTTGGACGTTTAGAAGAATTCTCGTCCTACTACGAATGCCATCCGCCACGTTGTTCTACTATCGCGTTTGAGAACGTTTCTTGGCGATCGTGTAGGGACTTCGTCGCTCATTAGCCTCTAACGTTTAGATGGGGACCCTTTGACGTTGACATTCTTCCAAGATGGCGTATGTGATATATCAAATTCGACACATTTTATCAACACTTGGCTTCCATTTACTTCTTTGCGACATCGTCTGCTTGATTTGACATCTGGCCAGCAGAATTCATCCGTTACCCGACATAATCGCTGCTTACATCCCATATTGGTAAACTTGGCGCCATAATAATATATGAAGACACGTAAGCTAATCCCACCGCTGCTCTGTTAACAACAGGCTTGGAACTCGTAACACATTTATTATAGACGTACATACAATCGGTCACAATGACATATCAAACTTGACCAAACACAGTATTATGATTTTGTATATTATTCAATGTATTTTGTGAAGGAATAAAGTATTATTATTATTATTATTATTAATTAATTATCAGTTGTCATATTATTATTGTAATTCCGATGGTAACTAAACTGTCCAAGGCCGCCTTTGACATCCTTCTGTCCAAGTAGCCCTTGACAACCCACGCTCGCACTCCTGACGTCCTGACTCAGACTGCGGCGTTGTTCACAGTATATATTATTTTTGTATAAACAATAATTCTTCTTAATTCAACATTGTATATGGGGGCCACCAAATTCAATTGCCAATGGTATAACGCGCCGCTGCATAAAAACTTGTCATTGAATTGTATGGATTTTTAGCAACAGTTACCTATCAGTAGACAAAGTGAAAAGATTACTCGTTGGTCGGGAAAAGAGAAGGGAAAACAGTTATTGGGGTCGAAAGCGAGAAGATTATAGGACATAAAATTTGCTATAAAAAAGGTTCTATGCCATTTTTCATGTAACCAACCGTTTCGACGATATGGGTGTCCGATATGCGGCTCAGTATTCATAAAGAAACGTAAAACGGTCCGTTTATTTCTACACGCACGTGTGCAGATAAAGATACACACAATAACAATATAATGCAATATGCTGCAATATGCATTATTAGCGAGTGTTAATTAGTATATTATTTAACGAGCACATAATTAAGGATATAAAACGCGAGCATGAAGTTTACGCGCGAGCCGTAGGCGAGCGTGTAATCATGCGAGCGATTTATATCCGTTATGTGCGAGTCAAATACGACGTTTTATCTACGACTCATAAATTCCACTTTATGCAAAATATTTTAAAAGTATTTGTCAATGATGGCGAGGTGAACTGTCAAATAATTGTCATCCACGTTGGTTTTGTCAGACTTTGACACTAGCGCTATATAATGATGACAGTTCGTTCAAATAATGAGGTCATTATTTGAACGAACTGTCATTATTATACAACGCTAGTGTCAATATAATCATTGGCGCGTATAATGATGGGGATTATATAGTCATAGATACGTATGCAATGAACTTATTATATGTGAGTCGTAGATATTAGTACATTATTTGACGAGGACATAATTAAGAATATAAATCGCGAGCATGAAGTGTACACGCGAGCCGTAGGCGAGCGTGTAATCGTGCGAGCGATTTATATCCGTTATGTGCGAGTCAAATAAAACATTTATCTACGACTCATAAATTCCATTTTATGCAAAATATTTTAAATGTATTTGTCAATGATGGCGAGGCGAACTGTCAAGTAACTGTCATCCACGTAGGTTTTGACAGACTTTGACACTAACGTTGTATAATGATGACAGTTCGTTCAAATAATGAGGTTATTATTTGAAAGTTCTGGACTCTTTTGAGGCTTCTAGGACAATGTGTTCAGCTGATATAAATTTGCATAACTTACCAAAATCGTGTTTTTCATATTAACCGCTTTTAAAAAGCTTACACCATAGGAATATATTTCAGCTCATATTGGTTTTCAGGGCAAATAATTCTACCCAAGACGAAATTTTTTATTCAGTTCACAAAATTCATATCTCTCAGGGTTACCAATTGTCGCTTTCTCAATACTTTTCCGTAAAATATTAAAATGCCATCAAATGTTTCCGCCACCATCTAGTCTAGAATAATTAAAAGATCTACTAATATTAGTAAGAAAAATATAGTGTATCTTTATTGCTAACTTTGTTAGTTTCTTATAATTTTCGGTTATTGTCCGTGAAAAAAAATGACTTCGTAGCCAAAAACCAATTAAACCACGGAAGACCGCCAACAAATCATGGTTCGCGAAACGTCAGCATTTACAAATCTTGACACACGGCTTAACCCGTTCAGTTTATTTTCTAAATGATTGTGGCCGTGAAAGTCTACCTAGTTACTGAAACATATATAGTTGGAATACCGAAGTGCACACAAAATTAGAAGTTGCCGCAGTATTCCGCAAAAGTACGTAATACTAAGGTAGGTAACACAAGTTTCCATATATGTAGATTTCATTTGCACTGGAGTGTGGGCATCTTGTTCAACAAGACTCGCTTCTCAAGTTTCCATCAGTCTGATGAATTTCAGTTTAATTCTTGATAAAGGCGAAGCCGGCAGTAGCTCAGCGCGCTGTACGTTACTGAGCGGAGTTTATTATTGCATTAGCGGCGGTACCGTGAGCTTTTAAATTTTAATTCAGGCAAACTAGAAAAGTAATGATCCGGCTAAAGTTTCTTTGGTAGTCGAGGAAAATCTCCGAGGAGGAAGTTTCCGAACTCGGAAAAAGTAGACGCCCGCCGCTATGGCCGAGATATTTTTAAATATTCCCGGGGATCTTGTGTGACAGAGGTAAGGTTATTTAATGGAAATTCTTTTCCTACACTCGCAAGCGCTTTCCCGAAGAAAAGAGGATCCGTGGAGCGCGCAGTGGGCCACATATTACACGCTGCTGGAACTTTAAATATTTAAATGCTTTTTATTTCTCTCTGCCGTTACTACCGCTCCTTATGCGAGACATTCTAGGAGCGTCAGAGTCGCTACAGATGACCGAATAACGGATATTGGATGTATTGTGTGCCCCCTACAAGATCTCGCGATCCTTACTCAAATAGATTGGGAAATCGTTCCTGTTGAGGGCAAAGGACATCAAAATATTTTGTTTTATAACCTTTCTGGTTACAAATACCTACAATGCATACTTATTTGTTTGATTCATTTCAAAATATAAGATAAAACTAAGAAAATTGATTTGTTTAACGATTTATACAGTGCGTGTAAATAAATGCACCACAAAGTGGGTGATATTGCCTTCCGGGATGTGGGGGGATTTAGCCAATCTAAGGATGGATGCTTCATGGATAAAAGGGAGTCCGTGAAAGGAAGTAAAGGGGCAGTCTCAGACATATTCTCAGATAGAATTAGGTGAAGACTCAAATACATTAGTCGTAATTAAGTACAATATAGTCATTTTTCATCTTTTAATTAAGAGTATTTTTCCAGACAGAGGTATTTATTAATTTATTAGCTATGCATTGAGTGATTCAACGACAAAATATTGTAGATTCCTATCGTTTATGAATGTTTAATTAATAGTTTTTATTGCTTTATTGTTTATCCTTATAGTCCCAATGTATAATGAACAATTGTCAGCTTCAATAAATACTATTATAGACTTGTCAATGTTGTCCATTTTCCCTGCATTGTTCTTTAAACAATTTATCTCTCAATATTTCGAGTACACGTGCACTAATGTTGTCGCCCTTCTACTGTTCTCGATGAACATGACCCAACAATAATTGTCATAGCAAACTAAGAAATGATGCGAGTATAATAAGTGGAAAACACTACCCCAAGAGATACACCAACAAGAGATAAATAACTATCGGTTGAATAACCCATATCTACTGGATATGATACTTTTCCATTTCATCTACTGCAGATAGCGGTATATATCGAATAACTCTGAACATTCAATATTACCTCGATTTTGTGCAGATAAAATATTTATCGCTAGTATTGCACGTGATAGTTGATTCTAACGTCAAAGTTGTAAGCGTTTAAATAAGGCCACTTTACTGTGATATATTTCAGTGTTATTCTTCAATTTGAAATGAACATCAAAAGGATAAAAGTTTATCGCTAGTATTGCACGCTATGATAGTTGATGTTAACGTCAAAAGGTTTCCATGGGCGCCATGGGCGTCGTTACAAAATGGTCCACGCGGGGGGGTTCAAGATTTTTTTAGTAATAAAAGGTGATGTAGTGTGAATGACTATACCAGTAATTAATTTGTAGCGTTTTCGTTGTTTTATTTGTTGTAAATGGCATTGACAGAGACATATTCGTATTTATTAGTTAGGATTCTAAAATTGAGACACAATAAACATGAAAATAATACAAAAATTAAAAAAATACCCAATAGCCAATCTTTTTCGTTAAATTATATTGCATTCACTCTGAAAAATCTCCGTTGCTTTTATGGTTGTATCATTTTTGATGTTGTATCATGAGATCGATATCAAAAGTTCAGTATACTTTATCTATATTTTACACTTATTTTTAACACCCACTATATTCGAGATAAACAGCTAAGCAGTGCAAAAAGGCGCGAAGTACAGTAGAGCGTCGACAATCCCAACTAATTGGGACCGAAGGTCATTCGGATTATCTAATATTGCAACTAAATAGCAGAAAATAAGATCGGATAGAAAATTCGAAAAAAAAACCAGTCGATTTCGCTCTTCATAAACTATAAGAATGTCAAAAACTCAAAGGCGAAGGGCTACCGAAGGGATATCGAAGCGATATTGAAGGGATATCGAAGCGATATTGAAGGGATATCGAAGCGAATTCGAAGGGATATCGAAGCGATATCGAAGGGATTTATTTATAACTTATTTATGGATAATTATGATTTATTTATGATTTATTTACTTTTTATTTATTATTTATTTATTACAGTAGAGCGGCGATAATCCGAACTACTTGGGGCCGAAGGTGAGTCGGATTGTTAAATATTGCAGCTAAATAGTGGAAAATACGAGTATATAATAGAAGATATAAAACAACAGCAACATTTTTCTGTAAACAGGAACCGACAAAAATGGCTTTTCCCTAGGTTACTCAGTGATTTATTTTATTATTATTTCTTTTTGGGTGTTCGGATTAGCTAGCGAATGTTCGGATTACCGAGGTTCGGATTATCGACGTTCTACTGTAATTAAACCTAACAAGTATGATTAAATGAAAGTTCAAACATGGGCATTATGGACTACAGCGCAAAATCGTAAACTTGGCACAATTTATATCGTAACTCTTTCACGTCGAAAACTGGAGGTAAACAATCTAATGAAACTGACATTGGTGACGATTATAATCGGTATAGTCATCGTTCGGATAAAAATGCTGTGTGCGTCGCGCGAAAAACTGTTTTCGGGGCCTCAAAATGTGCCCAGCCTCGATTAGGAATCACTTTCTTGTCTTGCTACACAATATACTATACCTATAGTAGGTAAAATATCAGTAGGATTTTTTTTTTAAATTCAGGGAGAGGGGCGAGCACCGATACTTCACCGAATAGTTTGCCCATATGTAACGGCACCCCTAATAACAGCATACTTCTTTTCTAAAACATAGCATAACATAAAGGCTATTTTACGCTATACCACTTTCGTCTTTTTCTAAACTTCTTTTTAGTCACTAGAAAAAAGTTCGACATGATAGTATAGTTGGAAATGCCATGCTATTATATTTCTAAACTTTTTCTTAGCATAGACGCATGCGCAGTGTAGGTATTTGTAAGGTCTGCCAACAGTGCGAACGTGAATCATATTGTTTTGTTTTGACATACCGCAGAAACGTATACGTTTAACTTCACAGTGATGCGCTACGCTTTGTACAGTTGGTTTAATTTATGTTATTTAATTTGTACTAACATGTATGCAGCAAAATATTGCACAAATAAATCTGCATAAGGTAAACAAACAACATAACCTTAAATGCACCAGGTTGGCTATTCTGGAGTAGATAAAGAAGTTTGTCTAATATACCCATCTCTTGTTACTTTAAAACTTTTTTCAAGTTACCAAAGCTGGGCACAAAAGCGTGAATCAGTTAATCGTTAGTTAACGAAGTTAAATTTTTCGTTAACGAATTAACTTTTAAGTTAACTTTCAAAACCATTAACGGACTTATTACCTTCCGCTACATTTGTCATCCGTTAATTCAAGTCCGTTAAATCGAAAATATCATTATTAAAAATTTCAAACTGCTATTGACATTCTGTGCATGTTCGGACTTGGTTTTGCATGACGTACTACTTTGTGCGACACGGCGTCCGTACAAAGCATGTGCGTGAATTGTTTTGTTTTGTTTAGTTATACTGTTAACGGTAACTTCGGTTACATTTATGGCAAATTAACGGACTATCGGTTAACGAAGTTAACTTTTTGTTAACGAACTATCGATTAACGAAGTTAACTTTCTGATTAACTTTGCCTAGCTTTGCTAGTTACTAAAAAGAAGTTTAGAAAAAGACCAAAGGAGAGCAGTGTAAAATAGTCTTAACATAAGTAGATAAAGCATGCCCCTCCTTGCGATGCAATACTATGAAAGATTCGCGGTTGCTAGCCGCGAAAATAGTTTCCACTATATACCCACCAGGCGGCGACAGACCTGTCAAAAAGATAGCCATATGTAACGGCGCAGCTGGCTACAGTTAACGTTCTTCAATTTCGCTTTGTTTGCTATTTATTTTCTCAATGATAATAGGTTTGTTCGAGCAGCACCAAAATAAGTGCATAAAGCACTTATTCTTACTTCTGCGCATGCAGACTGGGAATTGTGCCCGTCCAAAACCTTTATTGCGCATGCGCAGAAGAATACCCAATTGTTTTTACTGCTGCTCGAACAATACTAATAATTTTAATATTAATATTTCAAGCGTCTGTAACTTTTGAAGAAAATTACAAAAAGGTTTCAGAGAAAACATGTCTGCAAAGTTATAGAAAATGAGTATACCACCACAAAAAAAGGAGTTTTACACAGGGGTTTTTAAAAACCGGCAAACCCTAGAGCCTTCCATTTAATGAATCGGGCAGTTGGCCATCTAAATGATATACCGGACAATTAACAACTAATTTGGAGAGTTTTTTTGTGAATTTGAATCTCAAGGGAAACGGAACGCAATTGTTGCTTTTTAAATCCATACAAAACGGCAACGTTCTCTGTTTGAAGGTAAGCAAGACTATATACATTATACATATTTCAGTACACCGCCTAGTCGATAGCGACCAACTCTCGGCGTAGAAACAATTGCCCCACGTGTCTCCGCGGACCGAGACAATAGAAGATGCAGCCTTTCCAATCCGCTTTTTTTATTCCTGCATTCGCGAGCAGCGCATTCCCGTCCGTGGCGCAAAGTTTACAATAAACTACGATCACGTGGAGGCAATTTGAATCGAACGAAATTTATCGTATACGGTGGGAAGGTATCCAGGACACGGAAGAGCCACACGGGCACTCGTTTACCCCGAACCCTACAACTGGAAAGTTTTCCCTTCGTCCCACAGTCCCACCAGCCAGAATTAATAGTATGTAACCGGTGCCACATACGTAATGGCACTGGGACCTCATAGTTGTAGAACCGAGTCCTACCGACTCGAGTACAATACGCGAAAACCCGGAGTTATGCCGTCGGGGAGAGCGAGCGGTCCAAGTAATTCATTACCAACAAAAACGTTGGCTTCGGGACGCTTGTCAAACGCTACGGCGGCAATTCCAATTATTTTGTTTTCGGATGGAGCCCCGTACGAACAAAACGAAAGGACGAATGCGCGACGTGCACTCATTGAATGTTGTCTAGAGCCCTGGGTAATTAATTTTGTCGTTCGCTACGAGAGCGAAGAGCGTCGCAATCTGTTCCGGTGGGTTTATCTCCGTCGCTTATCTACAGCGTTTGCTTACCGAGGTACGGGGCCTCGTAAGGATTTCGCGGTGGTGTCATGGATTATCTCAAGTATGCGTTTTAGAAGGTTACGCCTGTCGTAATAAAGGCATACTAAGAAGCGGTGGAATTGTTTTCGAACAAATTCAGTGGAAATGTTGATATACCAACAAGTGTATAGTAATAATACCACCTCATATTGAAAAACAATAAATGATATCATTTGTGTTTCTCAAATAAATGCTCATCTTCCAAGCGAATATCTACTACGAGCAGAAAACACATTTTAGGCAATAACATATAACCTAGTTCAGAGTTTGAGACACAAAAAAATGGACTCACGCCGACCGAACTGCATGACGTATGTGATTGTGTTGTCATACCAGCGCGAAACAAATTTATCACTAATTATAAGTTGTAGGTTGTCACCTAATCAAGTTCAGTTTTTGATTTATCTGGCAATAAATCATCTTTTTTTTTTACTTTATCATACGCAGTATGTAAAGTATTGTAATCATGCCGAAAAAAAAAGATTGAGATTTCAGCGGAAATAGGTCTTTATGGGTCCCCTGAACATTTTTGACCAAGGTACAAAAAATGTCTGTGTGTGTGTGTGCGTGTGTAAACGATTTTTGTGACGACGATTCCGGAGAAACTACTAAAGGTATCGGGACGAAAGTGCGTATTTAGTAGTTTTATGACCAAACTTAGAGCTGAAAAGCTTTTGGATCAAAATGATCCCAAGGAACTGGCTATTTACTCTTAGCATTTTTCAACGATTTTCGTCATTTCTGTAATTTCGTCAAAATAGATAAATAATAAATTAAAGTAGACGAAATTTTGAATAATTTATGCCTATGACATTGTTTGGTAAAATTTATAGTTTAGCTGCAAGATCAAATTCTATTTGATCGAGATCGGTCGCATCTGCATTGATATGAAACTACATAGTAGCCTGGATTTTGACAAATATTTTTTTTGTGCTGTCACACTCGAAAACAGCTGATTTCATCAGAGGTTGTAGAAGCGCGTGGAACGTTACCGCTCTAGTGCGGCAAATTACAAAATACAAATTTCAAATGAAATAAGATCACCAATTTGATTGTTTGTTGATAAGAAATATCAACCCGTCTTTATATCTAATTCTAAAAACGATAAATTGAGTGGAAAAGTATAGCGATGACTGTAGTTTTATTTTAGTATGTTGGTACGGATCTACAGTGTCATGAACAAATATAAATCTGTCAGAATTTGCATTAGCTTTTTAAACTTGACGTTTCGTCAAAGTGGTACCAACCTAACATTTCCTATACAGAAATATAACCATTTTTATTTATTTTATTTTAAATACATGAGTTAAATTCCCGTTCTTGTAGAATTTAAAAAAGATGTTTTTATTTCACTTTCACAACTAACAATACAATATAAAAATAATACAGAATGATTACTACGTAAGCGTCTAGGTCTAGGTCTAGGTCACGCGTGCAATAATGCCTGGTGGCTTGCATGCGGCGTATTTATATAGTTTCTTAATCTAATGTCTTGTCAGCAGATTCCTTTGGCTGGACGTCCGCTCTGGGCATATAACTCCTCCAACGTCAGCTGCAGAAATACCGTTGATTATAAATGAGGCGGTATTTCCTGCAAGGGATATGCTGAGTATCCGAAAGCATCGGGCAATTTTGCGTCTTTGGACACGTTTGTTGTCTGGTGCTGGAAACGGGGACGTAATTTCCTGCACATTACAAAAATAAAAACAGCAATTAAAACACTGATAAAAGAGTAAAGCACATAGTCTCTGGTATCTGAATAATGTTGTGAGAAAGATATAGAGTCAATTAGTTTAGTTTGGTCATCAATTGTCTTGGAAAAATTTACAAAATTATGTTGGGTCAAATTAAGCGTAGTTATCTGACTGTGTTGCCACTGAAATGGAATAAGTTTAATTTCAGTGTTAATTAAAGTTTTATAATTACGAATTATTTGGTCATTTATAGAAAAAATGCAAGTGTTAATATTTCTTATCAGATAAGTACCTTTTACAATTTGTGTGTCTTTATCATGATTGCAAGTTCTGATTAATTTATTTTCAGTGGGACTGAGCAAAATTTTAATATTATTGCCAATGTTTCTAATTTCAATGTCCTTTAAATGGAAAGAATGGTATAGACAGTTATGATAGTTATTATCCAACTGGAGAATGTGAATTTCGCAAGGTGCGGTCTCTGAAAAATAATTTTCTAATTCGTGATCACAAAGAAATTTGGTTTTACTTAATTGTTTACAAATAGTATTAGAAACAAAATACTTATTTTCCTTAAGTCCAATGTATTTAAATTTAGGAGTAATTTGTTTAAAAGAATTATTTTGAGAAAAAATAGGTAATGAATTCAGATGATAATACTGAAAGGGTTCTATGTCGACAATTGGAATGACTAATACAAAAACATAATGATTACTAGTCTGGTACACTTTAACTTTGATAATAGATTCAATTAAATAAATGTTTTCTGACAAAATATCAAAGGGAAATTCTTCTTTTGGATTTAAATGTATCAATTTGACATAGTTCAAAAGTACTTGCGGCTGTACGACCATCGGATGTAATACGCCTACTTTAGCGACATTTGTGGCGTCAATGAGTTCTTCCATCTCTAGTCGGATGGTGGTGAGAAGGTGGATTTGGTAATTGGCCAGCTGGATGGCGTCCATGACCTTTTGTTTTGCCTCTGCTTCTTCCGACAGCTGTAGTTGATCTTGAATAATTGATTTGATAGTCTCCTCGTATTGTGTAGTAACATTCTTGAGGATGTTCAACTGGGAATGGAATGCTGTTTTAAAGGTTTTTTGGTTTTCTTGAAGTTCGGCGATTTGCTCTTCGTATTTCCTGCCATCTTCTTCATCTAAATTTCCGGTGATCGCTTTGACTATACCGCCGAGGAAGTTGAAAGCTCCTCTCTTTTGTCGACTGTAAGGGTTGATAATGTCGACGTATTGTTGGACCTTACGTTCTTCTTCTTGACGCAGTTCCAAGAGACTTGTGTACTGTGGACTTAGGTTCTCCTTTGGGATGATTTCATCTTTTTGCGATTGATAAGTGGTCCAAATATGGAGTAGACTAGAGTAATCCTTCTGGATGACTAATTCGTGTTGACTCTGGGTGTTGTATGCCAATCCTTCCTTTAGGGGGAGTAATCCGACTTGGTCTTTCACCTTAATTACCTCGGTTAGTCCTCTTCCGATGAGGGCTAGTATTATTGGTACAATGAAGTCCATCCGTCACTCTGCTTGGCTTTTGGTTGGGGTTGGTTGTGTTTCTTGTTCTTCTTCGTTGGTTTCTTCCTTAATTGTAACTCTGGTGGGCGTCTCGACGAGAAGTTGATCGTTTCGACGTCGTCCCTCACACAGGTTGCACCTTCTGGAGATTTTGATCCGTCCGGCCGTTTTCCTAACTTCTGTAACGATGTCGGGCACTTCAACGAAAGTTTTATCGTTTTGGCGTTTTCTCCCGGTCACTCGTCGCACTGGTTGGACAATTTGATCCGCACAGCCCTGCACACTTTTACACTGTACTGATTCGTTGCTGGTTCTTCGACCTGAAGAATAAATGTTCACCCACAAATTTGGAAAATTTGATCCTCTTTTGCGGTGGTCAAAAATCCTCATTCGACTGCGCCAGTTAAATTCCCGTTCTTGTAGAATTTAAAAAAGATGTTTTTATTTCACTTTCACAACTAACAATACAATATAAAAATAATACAGAATGATTACTACGTAAGCGTCTAGGTCTAGGTCTAGGTCACGCGTGCAATAATGCCTGGTGGCTTGCATGCGGCGTATTTATATAGTTTCTTAATCTAATGTCTTGTCAGCAGATTCCTTTGGCTGGACGTCCGCTCTGGGCATATAACTCATGTTTCTCAAAAAGCAACACAATAAACGTTGATGTCTCTGCTGCCAAAAACTAGATAGCGCGACGCGCTCACGTGCTACGGCGACGCCTTTGGTGACGCGCCGCATCACCGCTCGTCGCGCTATTCCGTACTTTCGGTACTTGGGACATAAATAACTATTATTCTAATGACGTAGTGTAGGTAGTGTCAAATGCTGATGCTTTGACAATACCTACGATTTATCTCAATAAAATAGATTCTCAAGCAACTAAACTAAACTATTAATTTTATATATTGTATGATAAAGTCATGTGCCTGGCCACATCAGATTTTTTGTTGACCATGCCGTAAAAATTTAAAGCTTATAGGTGCAATAATATTTGATATGTCACGAAAAAACAGTGCCAAGAAAAACGCGTTTAAAATTTCAAGACCAGTTTACGGAGGCATATCGAGTACTTATAGCAATTTTCTGCTAATCTGCTATCCCAGGGATACACAGCATTCCTTCCCCTACTTCTGGCAATTTGTTGTGCAAAATATGCTCGTTTCTATGAATGGGCGTATCCAACTCAAATCGGAAGGGCGGGGATGACCAGAATTTGATTGAGGCAAAGCGGGACATAAACGGTGGGTCAATTTTTGTTAATTCGATTCCGGAGAAACTACTAAAGGTATCGGCACGGAACTTCATATTTAGAAGTTTCATGACCAAACTTAAAGTTGAAAAGCTTTTGGTTCAGAAGGGTCCAAAGGAACTGGGTGTTTACTCTAAGCCTCTTTCAAGGATTTTAGAAATCATCCGCCATTTCTGTAATTTCGTCAAAATAGTTCAATATTAAATTAAAGCAAAGGAAATTTTGAATAATTTATGCCTATGACATTTTTTGGTAAAATTAATAGTTTAGCTGCAAGAGCAAATTCTATTTGATCGAGATCGGTCGCATCTGCATTGATTTAATACTATATAGTGACCAAGGATTTGCAAATTTTTCAGTCTAATGACAGTACCGGTAGTGTCAAATGCTGATGTTTTGACATTGTCTCACAATTATTATTGACAGTAGTTAATAGTATCAAAAGATCTCATATTGTGATATTGTAGAACGGATGTCCATAACCTTAATTTAGGATTCGGGGGTTTGTTTGCTCCACCTGCCCATCGCACTGAGCTGTATACGCGGTCATTCTCTTACCAGGTCAGTCACATACATAATGGTCTCAGGGAAAATATGAAAAATTTATCGTTAAACAGTTTTGGGGGAAAGGTGAAGCGTTGTCTGTTTGCTTAACAGGGGGGACTTTAGGCATCGAGCGCACATTGGAGGCTGTTTTAATTTTTATTTTTTATGGGCAGGTGCGATATTTTGTTGAGTTGGATTTGCTGCAATTACGTGTAATTAGACTCTAGAGTATTTTTTTTATTTTGAGAAGTTCTCGGAATTATTTTTATATTATTGCTACAATTATGTCTTAGTTCTAGTAGTTTGCGTAAGGGGTTGATTGGAAGAGTAAGGCAATTTGGCAACTGAACTGCGCCCTAAATATAAATAATATTTTGTTGCATTTAATATTAATATGTCTTATTTTAATAAACGAATTATTTATTTATTTAATTATTTATTTATCTGTTAAATCCTGGCTAACTAGTTTTATTTTAATGCAGACACGACTAATCTCAATCAAATCGATTCTCATGCAGCTAAACTATTAATTTTATATATTGTATGATAAAGTCATGTGCCTGGCCACATCAGATTTTTTCCAATGTTTATGTATTTTTGTGATATATTAGGTCCATAAAGGCAACTTTATATCAACTTATATCAACGATAACTCATTTGAATTGAAAAAAACAACAATTTGATAACTCATCAACTTTTAAAAATTTCTCTTTCCAAATAACATTGTTTTTACACTGTAGTGTACTTTTATTTAGCTTTATTCAACCTTTCAATAATTCATGTAAATTTTACCCTTTTCCTTACCACTATTTCGTCAAATATACGGTTTTTGTACCAAATAGATTTAGTAAATATGAAAATACATTATTGTTGTCTCTAATGAAGTAACTTATTTATTTGAATTATACAATATTTCGCCCCAGTGTAAGTTTGGCTATTAAGGAACCACCTTATTTCTAAATTTGTGGTGGTAATAAAACTGCGGTAATTCGTTTTTTCAGATTCCATTACAGACAAAAAGAATCAAAGAATCTTCTAGAAAAAAGTTAAAAAATTCTACATATCAATTCAATATTAATTGGGATTTGATCTATGACAGAAAAACTATATAAACAAATCAATAAATTGTTTGTTCATGGGTACAATATTATAACCGTAGATTTTCTTCAACTTAATACATCAACAAAATGGACAGAAAAATTATAGTAGCTAGACTGAGAAATTTATTTACCTCTGAGTCTCTGACCGCTATGTATTTCATATCACTGCAAAGCAGCGAAAAACAACGGAGTCGGATGTGCTTTTTGTGAGATAAGAAAAAAACAGTAGGTAGTGTCATAGGCTGCTTTTTGACAATACCTACTGTCAATATATCCATATGCGTATTAGGGATTATACGGAGCTTGTCCTAATGTGTAGTCTCGGTTCCAATAATGTGAGACATAGATATATACTTCCTCTATCGATGTGGTCCCGGGATCAAACTGCGCATGCGTGGCCAGTAGTTATTAGGACCGTCGACAGATGGCGCTATTGTAACTTTTGTATCATACTGCGTATGATAAAGTAAACACAAAACTGTAATAAGCAAAAGCACATGATACATTCGGAAGCAAATTTGGCCAAAGAAGGTGCTTCATCACCTTGAGGCTAATCATGCTCTATATTGGTTTTCAAGATATTTTCAATATTACAACTGACCCCTGATTCTGCTGAACTCAGTGTCTTACTGATTAAAACGAAAATGATAGCTTTCGAGGCAATCGTAAAAGTAACAAATTACTACCACATTTTCTGGTAATAAACTACCCACACTATTGTTGTGTCCTTTTTTCATTAAGTTTTTTGAAATATGAAACATATAATTTTTAATTTAAAAAAGCAAACTTGAATGTTATCCAGCGGCAAATGTTGGAGCCAATTTTATCCAACGTCATAATTAATTTTCGGTCGTGCTGCTTTCCTTAAATTCGGCCCTGTCAAAGGCGGCGGCGCGGACGTTATATTAAAAAGAAAACTTTAATCGAGGGCATCCGGAAAGCATGGAAAGTTTTGCCCGGGCGAAAATTCGGAACAAAAACGAAAATAAATCGGTTAAAATTTTTAGGCTGTTATAGGAAGGGGACGATGCGATTATCCCAGAACATCCTTGAAAGGCCTGTCTCCAAATAAATTAGTAAATTACGTCCACCCTGCAGGATATGGGGTGGAGGGCTGAAAATCTTTCCGTAAATTATAAGCTCGCTCCGGTTTTTTTGTTGGTCTTGGGGATTTAGAATACAACCCTTGTAACTGTGCTACAATAACTTTAAATAAATGACTATATTTCAGATCAAATGATGAAACCCAATCTAAAAAATTAAATCTAAACAATTACGGCCAACCAAAGTTTGTAATTTTTTATCAATATTGATGATTATTTCGGTAAAGATATAAGGATTTAAAAAAAAGTTGTTACAGCGTATTCTACCGGTATTATATACCGGTAAGTATTGTGATAAAATCCAGGCTCTGTTTAATAACTTTGGCAATCGTTGATTGGTATTAAAGATTTTATCACCATGTTATAAGCAAACTTATTAAAACTACAACACGTATTTGAAATTTTGGAAAAGTCTTGAAGCTTATTAACCATTTAAATGATGTGGCACTCGATTGTGGTGCTCTAACTTTGAGACGGCTCGTGGAGTAATTATGAAAGTTAGTCAGGTTCTTTTGTACTCCATTACAAACTCCCTTCTATTCTGTACATTTTCCTGTTTGTATCATGAAATACACACTTTAAAATAAAACGTTTGTAGCCTTTCCAACGTAAAGAATTGTTTCTTCGTAAACTTGCGGATATCATTATGGTGATTTAGAGTATTTAGACTGTATTTTTTGATAATCCAATGTTATGTAACTTTATGTATAGCGTTTCTGGTAATATCGGGTCAATTTAATGTGAAGGTGTATAAAATTAGTAGGTAATGAAATTTGTTTGGTTTTGGCGGAAAAGAACAGTAGACATTTTACAGCATCATATACTAGAGATTTTGTTTTACCTATACAAATTTCAAAATATTGCTTATGTTGTTCATATTCAAAAGGCAGTGGAGTTGTAACTTTGTAACGAAATTACATTGCGTATTTAATAATGGATGGGGAAATGGAAGAACACTACCAAAATTTGACATTTCAAACTAAGTAAGCCATTTTGTATAAAAAATTTCAATCTCTTCGAAAATATTAAAATTATAATACTATCTATTACCAGTATTACTGTTGAAGCAGCGTGCTTCGTGCAATGAGTGGAAGAACAGAATATGCCCAGAACATACTCTGGCCTTCCACTTATTACAAGAAGAACATAATATGTCCAGAAGATGCACTGGTCTTCCACTCATTGCACGGAGCACAAAATAGGCAATGATTTAAAGCAAATAAACGGGTTTTTTAATTATGAAAATAATAAGAATAAATAATAATATTTATCTACGATTCACATATAATAAGCTCATTGCATACCTATCTATGACTATATAATCCCCATCATTATAGGCGCCAATGATTATAATGACCCTAGCGTTGTATAATAATGACAGTTCTTTCAAATAATGACCTCATTATTTGAACGAACTGTCATCATTATACGAATGTACTGTCAAAGGTAGTCTAAACCTTCGTGGATGATATTTATTTGACATTTCGCCTCGCCACCATTAATAATAATAATAATAATAAATTGTCTTTATTTGCTCCAAAATATACATCAATACAATAAAAAAATGAAACAGTATAAGTTTTAAGGAAACGCAACATCAATAATGTAAAACAAGACTAGACAAAAAATAAAATAAATTCCTAAAATAACCTAAGGTAGAGCAAATGATGGCGAAGGCTCCACATAAAGTTGCTTTTCAGCTTAACCATGGAGAAAAAAATAAGAAAAAGAAAAAAATAAAAAAGCTATTAAATTCTATGTCTTACTTTAACTTGCGTTTTGCGCATTAACTAGATGCTCTCTTAAAAGTTTCTTGAACATTTTGTCGTTTTTTCCCTTAATAAACTGCGGTATGTTATTATAATTTCTGTGTGCCGTGAAAGTGAAGGATCTCTGAAACAAGGCTGACTTGTGGTTGGGGATCGTTACATAGTTTTTATTCCTAACATTAATGTTGTGTATGTCGCTTCGAAATATGATTTTCTTGTACAGATATAAAGGCTTTTTAGAAAGAATAATTGTGTGTATTAGGCATCCGATTTGAAGCGTTCTTCTATTTTCCATGGATAGCCAGCTTGCATCTTTAAGTTTGTGAGAAATTCTATAAAATTTTCTAATACCGTAAATAAAGCGAAGACATGAGTTTTGGATGCGTTGTATTCTTCTCGAAGTATCGGATTTTAAGCAAGGCCCGTATATTTAATTGGCATAATTAAAGAAACTTAAAATTAAAGTATCACACAGCATTTTCTTGATTTTAGTATTAAACAAACTTCTATGTTGATAAAGCCATTTTAGACCGATACAAGCATTTTTTAGACATTTTTGAATATGTTTCTCGAATCTAAGAGAATTGTCCATGACTAAACCGAGATTTTTTACTTCACCGCAAATTGGAATGTCGACACCATCGATGTTAAAAACGAAATCTCTTTTATATTTACAAACGTTCTTTTCTGACCCAAATATGATTGCACACGACTTATTAGGGTTCAATTGCAGCGAGTGTTTCTTAGCAAACTGACTTATAAGTTCCAAGTCTGTATTTATGATGTTGGAGGTGGCATGGATATTCTCTATTTTGCATGACTGATACAGTTGAGTATCATCCGCGTAAAGATATAGATTTGACTTCAGACCTAACCTTGCCAGTTTGCTAGTATATATAGAAAAGAACAAAGGGCTTAAAATTGACCCTTGTGGGACACCTTTATTTAATATTCTTACTCCAGAGTCCTCTTTATTAAACCGGACAACCTGCTTTCTATTTAAAAGGAAATATTGAATTAAGGACGTAGCACTTTGAGAAAATCCTATCGAAGTTAGTATTGCCAGTAAAAGATAATGATTAATTGTATTGAAAGCTTTGCTGAAGTCTAATAAGATAAGGCATGTGAGTTTCCCTTTATCTGTTTGGTCTATTATATCATCTGTTATGTTACAGAGGGTAGTTACGCAACTGTACTCTTTCCTGAAGCCCGACTGTATATTGTGCTGCGTTACATAGTTTTCAATTTGATTAAATAATATTTTCTCAAAAATTTTAGATATCGTAGGTAAAATACTGATCGGTCTAAAGTCATTTAAATCTAAGGGGGAGGTACATTTTGCAAGTGGTCTAACAACTGCTATTTTCCATAACTCAGGAAATGTGTTGGATTCTATTAGAACATTTATAATATGCGTAATATACTGTATAATGATGGGACAACACATCTTTATCATAATTATGTTTATGCCGTCTATACCTTTGGCGCTACTTTTAATGTACTGTATCGCTTCTCTAACATCATTTGTGTCAACCGATTTAAAACTAACCTTGTCATTGAGGCTGATATCCGTCATATAATTCGTATATGCATTAAGATCAAGTCTTAGGTCTGGGGTGTTGTCAATGAAATAATTGTTGAGAAGATTTGCATTTATGTGATTGATTATACTTGAGACTTTACTAGGCATAGAGCCTTTTACGTTGAGTTTCTTTAATTCACTCCAGAGTGATTTACCTGTTTTTTTTTACTTAGCAAGTTTTCATAGTATGCCGCCTTTTCTCTTTTAATTGCACTATTTGTGATGTTTCTTAAAGATTTATAGTACTGAAAATCTTCAGGTTTTTTTTGATTTTTTGTATTTGCCGAAAGCCTTATCTCTCAAATTCATCATCTGCTTAATAACATCTGTTAACCAAGGCGCGATTTTTTTTGTCACGCGAATAGTTCTTTCAGGGGCATGTTTATCAAACAGTTCAATCAAACAATTATTTAAAATATTGATCTTTTCCTCAATTACATTATCAAAAAAGATTTCTTGTAAGGGTAGTAAAGAAAGGTCGTTATCGAAATTTTCTTCGTTATTAAATTTAAAGTCTCTGAATGTTATATATTTAGGAATAGGTCCTTCATTAGGAATGTTAAGCTCACATGTTGTAATCATGATCCGAAAAATTGCAATCTATAACGTTAGTACTCTTAACAAGTTGGGTGTTGTTAATAAGAATCACATCTATTAAGGTCAATTGTCGTTGGTCGTTGGTCGTAGGTTGGTGAATTATTTGCTCTAACGTATGATTTTCAATCATTCGAGTGAAATAGCTGTGTTGTACAGTCTCCGTGTTAAGCATATTGATATTGCAATCACCCATACAGCATAATATATCTGTGTCAGGGAGTATATATAATATGGTATCGTCTAAAGAATCTATGAAATTTTTATAGTTCATTGTGGGGGGTTTATAAACTATTCCAACTGATATCTTCTTTTTACATTTACTTTTAAAATATACCCAAATCTGTTCAATATCGTCACAAGTGTTGTAAACAGAAACAGCTAAGCTGCTTTTAATAAATAGAGCCACACCACCACCTCTAGAAGGTCTATCTTTCCTAAACAAGCAGTAATCATTAATTTCTAGTACATTTGATAGAATATCTACGTTTAGCCATGTTTCAGAGATACCAAATACAGTGAAATTTTCTTTAAATAATAAATCTTTTACCTGAGTTAATTTTGGAACCAACGAACAAATATTCAAGTGGCCTAGTTTTACAAGACTATCGTTTTTCTCGGCAAACGAGCCGGTATGAGTTACATTACAATGGGCAGATACATTTGTTGCTACTTGTGAACATTGGGAGGTGCACGTTTGTGAAAATTTTGATTATTAAATCTAAATTGTCTAACTTTAATATTTGAGGGCAAAAAAAATTGTTCTTGAGTTTTTTTTAGCTCAGAAAACTCTATTCCTACCATAAATGCATTCTTTATTCCTTTTGAATCAAGCTGGGACAAAACAATTTCCCCTTCACATCTGGTCTGCAGATAGGACTTGATCGATTCGATAGACGTATTCTTGCTAACATTTCCTACATATAACCAAGCTCTCCTTTTGCCTGCTGCAAAGTCATCACTGCCTTCTCCTGTACCAACCATTATGGTATTTTTTCTTACAAACTTTTTCCTTGTGACGACCTGGAAACCTTCGTCGGGATTTGTAGTCGTAGTCGATTCCATCATGGTTGCGGTTAGAGATGTTGTCGCCATCTGCTGGGAGACGATTGACAGGTAGATTTAAAAGATTTGATATAAAATGGAATTTATGAGTCGTAGATAAAACGTCGTATTTGACTTGCACATAACGATATAAATCGCTCGCATGTTTATACGCTCGCCTACGGCTCGCGTATAAACTTCATGCTCGCGATTTATATCCCAAGTAATGTGGTAGTCAAATAATATACTAATTAATATTAATAATTATGGTAGTTTTGCTGCTGCTCACAGTTTAATATTTACTCATTTAGTTAAAGACTAACGCCACCCTTGAACTCAAAAAATTATTCATTAAATAGATCTTGTTAAAAGTACAAAAAACGGATTCATTAAATAATTAAATATCTCAGTATTACACAAGTTTTTGACTTGATTATCACATAGGGAAAAAAATATTAAAATGGCGGCGTACCACTTGTTGCCTAAAACGTGCTCAATGACGTGCCAAATTGCAAAAAGCAAGAGTGGCGAAAAATCCCTCGAACTGCACTGATGATTTTAAAACTACACCTCAGATGAAATGCCGGTGCGCCACCATTTTGATCTTTTTTTATTCAATAAGTACGTGATTATACAGTTAAACACATGTGTAAAACAGGAGCATATTTAATTTGGCAATAAAGTTGACTAAATGCACATCTTTTATTCAACCAAAATGAAGACAGTTTACTTTCACTCGCCTGACGGTCAGGTATTGGCCGTTCATTTTTCTGATTACATCTAACATCATCAAATGAAAAATATCTAGAAAACGAAGAGGAATAATACAATCTTTTCAAACGGTTCAGGATACCATGGAACGTTCTTAATTAAAAAACGCCAGTGTTACATGACAAATGAAAAGAGTTGGTTTAAAGAGATGTGTCAAAAAACTAAAAAAAAACTTGATTCCGCAGCAAATAACTCTTTGCAAAAACAAAAAATAGGAATTTTAGCCTAAAATTGATAGCTAAACAACACAACATAATTAAGAATAAAGAAAAGACCACATAAAATGTCAAAATCAACCATGGAGCCCATAAGAAAAGCAAAAGTTGGCAATGGGTTATCCACCGATTTCTGGTGTCTGTTCAATGTGTTCGTAACAAACGTGCAACTCCAGCTGTTTGAGCAAACACAATAAAAAACGAATTTCACAATGTTACCCTGTTAAATTTTTGTCATTTGTGCAGCAGTTTACTGATTGATTTTAATAGGTATAATTGATAAAAAATAGGGGGTTTCTTGCTCACAGTGTACAATCTCACAATCAGTAATTATCTTTTGATAATTGTAATATTAATAAGTACCATGTCCCTAGTTTATTGCTATGATATAGAACACAAACGGTTAACAACAGTGATAAAAGACGACCACCAAATATAACTCGATCCGCGCCCTAATCTTCGCATAAAGGCAATCACAAACCGAAACCCGTCCCAATTAGCGATAGGATATCATAAATCGAGCAAATATTAGCCTTATATCACCATAAACACGACAATATGGTCCGTATTAGGTAAATTAATTGGGCACGGGCGGACTGAGCTCGTACCGCTCGCAATAAATATCTTTGGCGCCTCCGCTGGTTTACATCAATCTCCACATCATATGCGCCCGAGTTATCTACAACATTCGTAATGCGCCCATAGGGAATTCTAATACACAATGCGCCTCTAAGCCTCTAATGGGACCTAAAGCCCTTGTTCCGGATCTCGATTTTGTACCGTTACGCACACTTGAAATTTAGTGAACGGAATAATGCATCCAAATAATAATCTGAAAACGCCGCTTGCACCTATTTGTAATTGGAAAACGTATAATACGGTGTTAGTAGCGGTTTCGATGTATTTGTTCTCCGGATACATTCTGTAAGTACAAAAGCCTCTGTGGGGATTGAAGTTTTGTACTGTTCTGAACGTACACAATACTAAATAACAAAGGAATTGAGGAATCGTGGCCAGCTAAACAAAGACATTACTCGCTCTGTTAAATATAGATTTCAAAATGCACTACAGAAAAAATTCTAATGGTGGGTCAATCCATCTGAAATGGTCCAGAAAAAGATAAGTTGGTCGCTTGACGATTTTAGAAAAAATTCATTTTTTGTTATTGAATTTGCCTATGTTCTGGGAGTACAAAACCATATTTTTTTTAAAATTATTTTACTCCGTTCAGAAATGGCGCCCAGTTTTGTGTCAGCGAATCCGACATTTTTGAGATTGGTATGTGTTTGCGTTAAACGAAATAACTTTCTTTGAAATTGTCATAGAGAGTTGAAATAAAAACCACTCGATTAAGCACCTTCCAAGCTATCTGTTAGGTATGTAATGCATAGAGTTTACGCTTAATTTCCGTTTAAAAAAATATCTTAAAATTTACTTACGATAGTCGATTTGGAGGCGTTTTCATGATTTTTTTTAGACATGAAGGGGTACTTAATTTGTCCTTTCAATATTTTTTAGTTATAACCTTGTATGCAAAGGGTTTATAACAAAAAATATAGCTTACTTACTCCGTCTCCCTATTGATGACAGGCTATTGAAATATCAAAATTTCTTACTTTTTACGATGTTTAATGTCAAATATCTCTGATGGGACCATGCCAAAAAATCTGAAACTTTCAAAATTAATTCATCGTTTTATAAGGTTTAATAACAAATAAAAACATTCTTGTGTATTGCACTGTGTTTGGAATAACAGCCCTTTAAAATGCGAGAAAAATCACATGACGGTAAAACAAATTTCATTAAAAATTCTCAGTAAATACAAAACAAAGCATACCAATTATGTCATTTTTTACAAAAGGACATAGGCTAAGTGAACTTCATACGTTTCTGAAGTCGATGTGATGTAACATATTATTATACCTTCTGTTGGTTGAGGAGAGAATTTGTGAAAACTTCTAGTTCCTTTTATCTGTTTGGATCTCTGAAATCTATCATAAAAAGTGGTTTTGTGTTCTGAAACCTCTTCTTTTGCCACTAAGATGTAGTTTACCCCTGGTAGGTGTCCATTACAAAAGGAGTACATATCTTCTACATTAAGGATTTGGCTATGAAGTGGTCTTTGAAGACTGGCTTTAGCCACTAGTCGCTTCGTTGTCCCCCCTATACCGTCGCAAGCGCTTTTTCCATGTGCAGATCCAAAAAAAGCCATTCTGTATCTAACCCAAAATCTTTTTTATAATACGATAAGTTTTTTGTTCTTGTATTGACTTGCTGCACCATCCGAGAAATATATAAGTTTTGATATGTTTGACAGATTTTGTTTTATATAATCAGTTAAATGTGAAAACAGTCACATACATATTATTAACTTTATTCAGCTTAAAATAATAGAATAATTACTTGATTGTACAACATACATATGTATTTCTAAATATTACTATACACATAATACCAGTAAGAATATGTTATATTACTGCTTCTATAAAAATATACTGTAAATAAATAAATAGTTCCAGGCTTAGATGTATTCGATATTCGATGTTGGCCACTACTGGACTGTCCCCACCGCTCCCTTAGTTGTGAGCCTGTTCTAACAAGCTAACTAATGACCTGAGCCAGAAGCCTGACTGTTTTCAGAAACATTTAACTGATTATGTAAAACAAAATCTGTCAAGCATATCAGCATTTTTTTGGACGTGCACCTGGAAAAACGCATGCGACAGTATAGGGGGGACAACGAAGCGGCTAGTGGCTAAAGCCAGTCTTCAAACACCACTTAATAGCCAAATCCTTAATGTAGAAGATATGTTCTCCTTTTGCAATAGACACCTACCAGGGGTAAACTACACCTTAGTGGCAAAAGAAGAGGTTTCAGAACACAAAACCGCATTTTATGATAGATTTCAGAGATCCAAACAGATAAAAGGAACTAGAAATTTTCACAAATTCTCTCCTCAACCAACAGAAGGTATAATAATATATTACGTCACATCAACTTCAGAAACGTATGAAGTTCACTTAGCCTCTGTCCCTTTTGAAAAAAATGACATAATTGTAATGAATAGTATGCTTTGTTTTGTATTTACTGAGAATTTTTAATAAAATTTGTTTTACCGTCATGTGATTTTTCTCTCATTTTAAAGGGCTGTTATTCCAAACACAGTGCAATACACAAGAATGTTTTTATTTATTATTAAACCTTATAAAACGATGAAATAATTTTGAAAGTTTCAGATTTTTTGGCATGGTCCCATCAGAGATATGTGACATTAAACATCGTAAAAATAAGAAATTTTGATATTTCAATAGCCTGTCATCACTAGGGAGAAGGAGTAAGAAAGCTATATTTTTTGTTATAAGCCCTTTGCATACAAGGTTATAACTAAAAAATATTGAATGGACAAATTAAGTACCCCTTCATGTCTAAAAAAATCATGAAAACGCCTCCAAATGGACTATCGTAAGTAAATTTTAAGATATTTTTTTAAACGGAAATTAAGCGTAAACTCTATGCATTACATACCTAACAGATAGCTTGGAATGTGCTTAATCGAGTGGTTTTTATTTCAACTCTCTATGACAATTTCAAAATAAGTTATTTCGTTTAACGCAAACACATACCAAACTCAAAAATGTCGGATTCGATGACACAAAACTGGGCGCCATTTCTGAACGGAGTAAAATAATTAAAAAAAAAATATGGTTTTGTACTCCCAGAACATAGGCAAATTGATTACAAAAAAATGATTTTTTTCTGAAATGGTCAAGCGACCACCTCTGGACCACTTCAGATGGATTGACCCTGGTATCAGATCACACGGACCTAGCACGCCATTCCAGTGGGCCAATTCTTCCTATTAGGGATGTGCAGTACCGATACTTTTGAGTAACGCATTGATACCGGTATTTTCTAATCGAGTATTCGCTACTTTATATTCACTACTTTGTATTCGTTAGTTTGTATTCGTTCCTTTGTATTCGCTACTTAAACTGATACTAATACTTTTCAAGTTAACAATCCTACATAAAATACGGCAAACTAATACCTTTAACATTAGCAGTAATCATTCGTGTTTCGTTACTGATACTTGGTGGGTACTTACACGTTTCGGTACCGTTACCAGACTTGATACTGAGTATCAGTAATCATTCGTTTTTCGTTACTTGATACTTGGTACGCGTTTCGTTTCCGTTACCAGACCGTTACTGATCGTGAAATTGATAATTTACTGTATTTAATTGTACTGTACTTGTGATACCAGACTTTATACTGATATTTTGTTTAATAGCAATTTTACGTATGGTGACTTGTGATTGTCGCATAAGCTGCTATCTTGGGCACCTTGGGCATCAAGGGTGGCGGTATCAAATTGATAGGCGTGTTGATTCCCGGAGATCTGATAGATGGAAGCGGTCGGTGTTGCGAGGAGTGATTTGCCGGCACTAACTGATTTCTTAGGGATTACGACATTACGTATAGTGGCGATTGTGATAGTGGTGTTCTATTTATTATTCAATTTTATAATAATATTTTTTTCCAACTTAATATGTATTTTATTTAATTACGGAAATTGTAGTTTTATATATTGCATGATACTAGAACTGATATTTCATTCCTTGTGCTTGTTGTGATTGATAGTTAACCTAACGTAAAAATTACTTTTTTAAATAAGTATTCGTTACTTGCAATATTTGAAAGTAGCGAATACGAAGTAACGATGTGAAACTATTTGCACATCCCTACTTCCTGTGCTTCTTCCTGGGAGATCTTCGTCCACATGACGCCGCATAATACCTACATGTAGTAGTTCAAACCGCAGAAAGTGGATGTATCTTTCACCAGTTCGGTTATTTTCGAAAAAAAATTCCCTACAATTCTGTCACCGACAAGTCCTGCCCACACTTTAAGCTGCTGTGGATATTGGGTACCTGCTTCCTGCCATGATTCGTTCACAGAACTCTTGGTTATGATTAACGTCTATTTCTACAAATTTCTGGATCAATCTAACCTTACGAGGATAACATGTTTGAATGATGTCAGGACCGAAACATGGCTTAAATTATGCTCTAAAGTGATGTTTCAAAGAGTTGAATGTGGATTATCTCCTCTTTTCAGTAAAGTCAAGCAGCACATCTTTGGTTAATTTTGTGTTGGGGCGGCTGCCAAGGAACAATGTTTCCTGTACCGTGTTCTAGAAATTTATTTTCTATTCTACTGACTATGGATTGGCTAATTTACCGATCAGAATACTGTTCTCTGAAAAGTTGATATATTTCTTGATGAGTTCTAATTTGATCTACATACACAACCACCATTAAAACTTTTATGTTTGTGGTTCTGTCAGCCATGCCACTTTGTTGAAGACGGAAATGGTCGATTTAGAATATACTTAAATATACTTATACCTACCTATCATATGCTGGTTTAGCAATTCCAAAATAGCAAAATAGATTGCTATATTTTTTTATGATAGATTTTTAAATGGAACCTGTACCTTTCAAAAACCCACACATTGCATAGGCACGCGGTACCTCGCCCCCCAAAATAAAATACCCCAATTTTGGGGTATTTGGAGTACAAACAAATACATTAAAAAAATCCTGGTTTTCCAACCTAAGATTGATAAAAAAAACATGTTTTGGAGTGTTCATTTCAAAAGTATCCACCCATAACAAAAGTATCCACTCTTGACCTGATGCGATTATTGCCTTGAGTGGAAACACGTCGATTTCGATATCGAGGGGAAAGTTCAAAAATGGTACCTAGAGAATTTTAGGTTTGATCCCTTCACCCCCCAGCCCCCACTTTAAAATTTTAAATGGCACCCCCTACCTTGTGTTACATCATTTGAAAGAGCAGAAAATTTTCTACTCAACGATGACAAAAAAAAAATAAAATCGATCTATTGGTTCTTAAGATAGACTGCACAGAAGATGAAAGGTATGAAGAAGCATAGCTACCTTCTCCCAAGAAACCTAACCAAACACCAACTTGTGCGCAGGAATTTTTCGCCCGACGGTATGTGTTTAAATTCTCTTATTGTCGCAATTTTTCATATTTAATATTTCTTTTACGTCTATATTTATATCTATGTTTGTCACTGCATATAGTTTATGCCATTCATTTTATTGCGTAACTTATAACCTACTCTGTTTGAGTGAATTAGTTCATTCTATAATCGTTCTTTTTTACTCATTTGTTCTCATTTGTTAATGACGTTTGTACTTTCAGCTTGGCCTGAAGACGTGTTGACAACACGAAACGTAGCCAAAGGAACAAATATCTAATAAATGTTGGAATTGTACTACATCATTGTTTGATCCTATTGTTCTTTTTAATTTCATTTTGCATTGTGATCCTTTGTTGAAGACAGTAGTATTACGACAGGAAAATAAAATTTATTTGATCTTATTAATTTTAGCTATATAAAGAAAAATGGACAAACTTCAATTAACAACATTTGTCCAAAATGTTCAGATATTTAATTATTTATTTATGTACCAAAACACAATCACAATTACAGTAAACAAAAAGTTACAATAACCGAGTCTTCTACGGCATCATAGCCAACCTAAGATAATTTTCGGTGTTTATCTTGGCGACTTCCCGGAAAATGCTCCACTGGAAATTCTATTTTTCCCTTCTTATTCCAAAGCACTCGAAAATCCTTCTCGAACTTTCTACGATCATATATTCCGTCACCTTTAGCCAATTCGCCAAGGATGAAGGTACAATATCTCCTAAAATCTGCTACCAGTTCTCCTGGTGAGATAACTTTCCCATTTGACCTCGCATCGAGACATTCTAACATACACCTCAATTTCTGTAGCTTCCTTCCCATCAGTCCTGTTCCTTCCATAACAAAAAAACCATCCTCGAACCTGATCGCTCTTGAGAAAGGCGCTTTATCGCTGATTTTGTTTAATAATTCCAAGGCTTCTCGTCTCTCCTTAAGATTGCAATAGTTTATCCTTCTGATTCCTTTAATAGTTGTCGCCAGTTGTCTACAGTTATACCATGGAAGACATTCCATTGTGTCTACTTTTGCGTTCCATCTCTCATATCGTGACATGCTGGGGTATCGCCACTTATAACCTGATGGACTTAAAATAATAAAATTACTTTAATTTTAAAAGAAATCCTTAATATATTTCTCCCGCAATAGACATTTAAAACGCTACAATTTGATGACAGATGCACTTGGATGCACCGATAATATGTCAATATCAGTCAATAGGCGATTTTGCGTGCCTTTTGCCTAACGATCCGTAACTCTTGCGTTGCGGTAATATAATATGATATTCATGATTCAGTAATTATTAGTATCCGTTTCGATATAATAGCAAATAGATAATAGTTCGAACGAAACTTTGCGAATTTTAAAAAGTGACGTGTGAGACTTACGATGCGGTCATCATGCGACCTTTTCTATTACATGTGAAATGATTGACATTAACGTTGGACGTACGTCTTCTCTGGCTGAGATACTACCTCAGATACCAATGTAACTGGTGACCTAAAATGACGAAGGACAGTTCGAATTTCCCTCAACAGTTTTCAACGTATTTAGTGTTACTAATATGGTATGCGTGCAGGATACAGTTCAGGATCACTGTCAGATACCGTAGTGGACTCGTCAGTAAGGGTTACGTTCTTCTACAACAATATTTTATTTCTTCGGGATGTGGTCATTTTTGTCAATTAACTTGTAAGTTAACTTACAAATCCATTAACGGACTCATTAACTTCCGCTACGTTCGTCATCCGTTACTTCAAATCCTTTAAATCGACTTGGTTCAGACTTGGTTTTGGTTACATGTGTAATGGACGACTTTGTGCGACGCGGCGTCCTGCGCGTGAATTGTTTTATTTATAGTTTCTTTTTGCAGTACAATCGCGGAAAAAAATTGTTTACTTCCTTTTTTCTTTCTTCTCACGTTTCCAACTGTGAAACTGCAGACTAAAATCTACTGAATAGTCTTTGAGTTATAACGCCGCAAAAAAATGAAGGATAATTACATACTATTTTCCGCAACTACTATTTATTATGTAATAATAAATTTTTAACTTTTTTAATACAGTTAATTTTTAATAAATACCCATTGTTTCAAATTGCATGTAAATTAAAACTTAAAAAAGCAACTGAAAATGTTTAACGACATAGTTTCGCAAAGCAATATTATAGGTGAATCATATGGTGACATACAGGCGGGAGAGCATTGTGCTGGAAACGCAAAGGTCCTTGCTTCAAATACAGGTTGTGGTAGTATTTTTTTAATTATTTACAATTTACATCCCGCCTGTATGTCACCATATTAATAACCTTAAAAAAGCAACCTTATAAAAATGCTATTCTTCTAACTCCAACCTCCTTAGTTTGTCTCTTCATTATCTTTTAGGAGCATATCGCAATGTAGTTATTTTAGTTACCACTGCAGCTAGTTTTCTTTAATTCCGTTGGTAATTTTAACTTATGCAACCGAAAAATCCGGTATTATTGGTTTAATTTCATAACGTAGTTTTTCATAAAAAAGTTAACGATTAACGGTTAACGTTTAGTTCCGTTACATTTATAACAAATTAACGGTCTATCGATTAATGAAGTTAACTTTTTTGTTAACGGATTACCGAAGTTAACTTTCTGATGTACTTTGCCCAGCTATGCATATTAGCATTATGCTGTATTCTGCAAGCCATATGCATTCACTCTCTTTCCATATGCAATTTTGTAATAACATCTTCAATATACACATATTTTTAAATTTTCGCGGCATGTTAGTTACTACAAAAAAAGATTTTTACTGCAAAAGTCACTGGTCCTCTAACATGTCAGCCCTCATTCTGATGGTATGGTATGGTAGAGTTGGGTCGTTTGTCATCTGTGCCTTTCGATATACTTTGACTTAAAAGATCTTTTGTTGGTCCATCATACATTACAGTCCTTCGATATTGAGCCTTTTCACGAAGTGAGTTATTGTTAGAGGACTAAGTTGTGTCAGCTCTGCTGGTTTAATAAGCGTCACATACGCTCAATAGGTGTACCGCTGTCTTGCGGGACCCCCCGCAGAATCTTAAGTCTGCATTGTTTGTCCGTCCAATTTTGTGAGATGATATCCCAGTGGACAATGTCCTGTAAGGAGACCTGTAATCAGTCGAAGATCTGTTTTTGTAACTGGAGATACTGTCTGGCATTGGATGTGGAGAAGGTTATGGTAGCCTTAGCTTGCCTCATGCCAGGTGATATTTCCCTGTAAGCTCGTTTAGCTTTATCTTCTCAGTTTTGCATCATCTTCCTGATGTGGTTCTTTGTGATACCGCAACAGGGTTCAGGTCCGTAAAAGGGAGTCTTAGAGCCCTCTATGGCTAGGATGCTGGCTTGTTCATTGCCTTCGATCCCTGAATGTCCTGGAACCCACATCAGTGAAACTTTGTTCTCTTTTGCTAGTTTTTCCAGGGAAATTTTGCAGTCCCAAACTGTTTTGGATTTGTGGTGTCTTGAATGCAGCGCTTTCAGTGTCGCCTGACTCTCTAAGCATATATAGATGTTTTCCCTTTGTAAGTTCCTCTGGGAACATTCCTGGGCACATAAGTCAATTGCGTGAACTTCCGCCTGGAAGATGTTTGGAGAATCGCCCATGGCTTTGAATAGGGAGAAATCCGGTCAACTAATGCCGACCCCAACACCGTCCTTGGTCTTTGATCCGTCTGTGAACCATAGTGATGCTGAATCGCTGATCTGTCTGAGCCTCTGAGGTGCATTCGCGCGGTCAAGAATTACCACTTCTACTGCCCCATCAAAGTCGTAGACAGGTGACATCATGTCCTTTCTACGGCATTGCCACATATCGTGTTGGCAATGCTTAAGTGAGCGTAGGCCTGGTTTGCCTTAAAGTTCTCTGCCTGAATTATTCTTATGGTGTCGAGAGCAGCCTCTCTTTTAACAAGCATGTGCAGAGGTGTGAGGTTTAGCATTGCCTCCATTGCGCCAGTAGGGCATGTTCGCATTGCCCATGTAATGCCCAAACATATAAGCCGTTGTATCTTTGTCGTTTCGTCTGAGTTGCCTTTTCCGATATCTTGTTCCACCAGACAATCGATCCGTAGGTAATGACTGGTCTGATCGCCGTGGTGTAGAGCCAGTAAATCATCTTCGGGGCCAGGCCCCAACTTCTACCGAACAGTTTGTTACATGACCATGTCGCTCTGGTGGCTCTAGTTATGGTCCTGGCAATGTGGGCTTTCCAGCTGAGTTTTAGATCTAGGGTGACCCCCAGGTATTTGACCTTTGTTGAAAAGCTAACCTCATTCTGATCCTGCGCTGTGGAATGCGCAGACTGTCTGTTATCACTCTATCCATCTCTGTGCTTGCATTGTCACTTGTAAATCTAAAATAGCTCAAAAATTTTCAACCATGATAACCAAAAGAATTTCTAATCACATTGAGCAAATGCTGGCAATAATAACCGGTAATTGTTAATAATAACTTAATTTATCACAATAATCGCAACACCGTAACACACATGTACATTGTACAGCCGTGGAAAATTCTATGGTAACATGCCCGCCGCTAGTGTACACCAAACATAGGTCGGAGATTGTCGGTCGTCGTAACCTACCTGGTAGTCATAAAACCGAAGGGTCACTTCTGTTTCATTTCATTTTAAGTTTTCTGTATATAGATGGTATGAATATGAGTTTCGTATTTATATATGTATTATATTTTCGATATTCAGAGCGACCGCTCGTAGCTAAAGATTGTTATTCGTTAATATTTTTGTTTTGATATGCAATTGCAGTATTATTCCATTTATACTAAAATACATAGTAACGTTAGTTATAATTGTAAACATTTTAATTAGACACATATTAAAATACTTCATCATCATGGCTACGTCGGTGTATGCATCAAGGCAAACCGATTACTATATGCGATATCCGCTGTCAATAATTTTTAAAGGAGGTAATTCCAGATAGGAAGTTCTTGTAAGTGAAAAAACTAGTTTTTCTCGGTTTCTACTTTGTCGCAGACCGAAATAATATACTTTTATCTCAAAATGTTTTATATTTATTTAATTTACGTTATGGGAAGTAATGAAAATTGCATATAATTATGTATTCAACAAAAATAATATAAATATAACATGAGTATAGTATAGATAAAAATAATAGATAGATGTATAACAGTAAAAAAATGATATTTGTAATAACATAACATAAATATATGTAATAACATAAAAACAAACATTTAATAATATAGGAATAACATAAGCATGTATTAAATAAGAAAAGTGTTCTGTTAGGTTGGAGGTTGATATAAATTTGCAGGAGTGCTTTTATTTCATATGTTGTTGAGGTTGGTATGACTTGATGTTTTCGGAAATGATACATTTATGACAATCTAAACGGAATATATGTATCGTCAATTTGTTGCACTAAGAAAACAAGCAAAATCCTTTGTTGTTGTATCAGCCAAAATCGATTTAATTGTGGTTGTCTATAGCTGCCTAGATTAATAATTGAAGTGTTTTTTGTTTGTTTCCTTGGTGTAACTCATTGTAACTTTTCGAAATTGTGTGTCGATAGCACGAAGTCACAGCGTTATGTGATACATATTTTAAATATTTGCCTAATTTGCGGAAAGGCCAGCAAAAAAGTAAATTGAGGAACAAAGCGCGACCCATAGTGTAAAAAATACCTACCTTTGTGCTTGATCGTCCGGTAGGTCGGCCGCAATACAAAATATTATACAAGGAACTAGTGGACTTGAACTTTTGCAATACGGCAAAAACGATTGAGTAACATAAATATAGATTGAAATTTCAATGATTTTATTATATAATTTTTCGTTCTGATGTGATAGCATTCATATTGGATTGTAAATCCTGCCCTTACATGTCACACATAAAAGAAAATTGTGTGTGGATGTTATTATAGAACGTAAAGATATAATTTTAATAAACATAAAAATAACAACATTTTTATAATTAAGCTAAAATGTTGAACAACACTGTAGTATCAGTTCTAAAGGGCATATCTGCAGCAAAGTCGAAACCGGGGCAAATACGATTTACAACTACATGCAAAAAATACATTAAATATTACAGTGCACTGTCAGTTTCGGATATAGGAAACATATAAATAGACGAAATTCGATTTCATTCCATAGATACAGAAAAATAAAACGAAACGAAACAAAAGTGACCCTTTGGTTTTATGACATTAGCAGGTAGGTATCCGACGACCGACAATCTCCGACCTACGTTTGGTGTGCACTAGCGGCGGGCATGATACCATAGAATTCTCCACGACTGTACCTACATATTATACCATATACATATATACCTATTATCAGTAGTTTCAGCGTTTTAGCATCGCCATGAAAATACATTTTTTTTACTGTAAACCTAACTCACTTTATCACCACAAACGCCATTTTGGTTTGGTCAGCAACCTTCTTCTCTACCAAAAATTGCCAAAAGCAATTTTGGGGATCTACACTTTGTTGAACAGTGGTACCTAATAAATATTAATAATAGTGATGGAAATGATCAAGATACAAGAATCGGTTCTGTCGATTATTGAAATAGGTATCTCGAGTTAATCAAGTATGATTTTAAAATTAGTAGTACTTATATTAGTTACTAGTTTGATTAGTACTATTTAACTGGTCTTCTGAATTATTGAAAGCATATCCGATTGCACTTTACAACTTGCCGGTACAACTAAACAAGAAGCGTTACCAGAACCCTTTAATATTAATATATAGGACGGATTTTTCAATGCTAGTTTAAACCATAAACCGAGTTTATATAGGATGGCTCTTCTATAACCAAATAACTAACATAAGCTTGGCATTAGGATTTCTAGAACCTTGGGCAGCGTATTCTATTAACCAGATAAATGATAACAAATATTTAAAAACATCAAATCATTTCAAATCGTATGCTAACTTAATTTAATAAAATTTATTTAGTTCTACCCGATGCATGCGAGCATATAAAATATTGCCCGGATTTGCACGCATGGATTTACTCTTTTCATTCGGAAAAATTTGTTTTCATCACGCATCGTATACTAAATCAGAGATAAAATACCGGTCTGTCCAGAACAAAAAATCAACCGCTTTTTTCTCGCTTGTTGTATTGTTGTACGATTTACGAATAAAAATTCATCTAGTGGTACGCAAGCAATAAATTCGGTTTAAATCATAAATTTGTCACAGTGTCGAATCGTGTTAAAATTTATATTTAGCGGCGTACAAATCGGTATTGATTGTTATATTGCAGTAGGCCGTGGGTTATACAAGCGTGGGGAATTTTGGAGAGGAGGGGAGACGGGTGAACTTTTTATGAATAGATTATTTTATTTAAAACATCATGAAGGTTGTCGCAAATATCTAGTTTTAATTTACGATAAACCTGTTAGTCTCTTTGACGGTTTTAATCCGAATATTCCAGAAGTACAAGTAATGAGCTTTTGACAACTGGAATAGAATTTTGTTCAACTACAAAATGTCAAAAATCGGTATACTTTTTAGGAGTCATATTGTAGCTTGTATCTCTGTTGAACTAAAAAGCGATGTGCAGCTGAAATTTGTTTGTTATTATAGCCTTTTAAAAACAATTTACCCACGGCTTGTAGACAGTTCCTATAAGCAGGCAAATTTAAGGTTCTTATATTTATTTAGTTTCCTTGCCCCGTTGAAAACATTGTTTTAAGTGGCGTTAATCCTTCATTAATATAGATCTTGGCACTTTTTCCTTTAAGTCCACATTCGGTCGCTTCTATTGAGCTAGCAGTTTTCCTGGCTTCAAATATCGGTTTTCTTTCATTCGATTCTTTCAGCGCAAAAATTATTTGTTGTTATCCTTTCCATATGCTGCAACTATATGCATTTGCTCACGAACATACTCGGTGTTTGAAGTATGTTGATACAGTTAACTATACTAAATGTATGACATCATTATTTGTTTGATTTTCGATTGTTGCGATACTAAATTTAATATTATAAAAAAATGTTAGTAGTTAGGCAACGTAGTTTGTTATGTGGAGAAAAGTTCATAATTTTTGTTATTATCTGACAACGAATATAATATCTCCATCGGTGTAATAACCTGAGAAATAAGGGAAAAACACACAAACATATGTCGCCAGAGTGCGAAAAGTTAGTCCAAGTTAGTCGCTCTTTATGTCAAGTCAACTCAAGTGTACGAACTTAACCTAGAATTTCCAGAGATAGCGCGTAGGGTAAACTATAATTTTGTTATCAACTCCTGCGTATGGGCAAGAAGCACCCCTTGAGTCCCTTGACCGATGGCCACAAGAAAACGCCTTATGTCATCTTTGCCCAACTTGACATTATATAATGTTCATTATTCTGTATCTCACTTCTCTCGTGCTTATTTTCGAATATAGAGTATCTATGTTTGATATATCCTTTTGTAGAAAGAAAAGGAGAAATGGAGAGGGAGAAAAGGAGAGATGTTAAATTAGGAAACAAGTTTCCTCATTTAACATCTGACTCAATTCACCAATTTCCCGCCGCATCTTCCACATGAAGGCCACAGATTTTTAAGTTTGTGTGATCTTGGTCATTGTTTTTTGTTTCGTTTATTTCCTCTTCAAATCATTATCTCATTTATCATATTATAAATCTTTGGGGGTACCGGGATTCTGTACTTTGAAACGTGTTGTCCCGAAAAACGAACGAGGACGAAAAAAAAAACTCGTTGTCAGCTCTCTGTTTACTTTGGGCATTGACACACCAATATTCAGATGTCCGCAGCAGAGTCTTTAAATAAGTTGTCATAGTCATTTAGAAAATAAATTTTTCTGGGTTATGCCGAACGTCAAACTTCGTAATTGCCGAAGCTTTTCGACCCATGATGTTGATCTCTGTAGGGACATCTGAATTATATTTATTATTATAATTATTATATTTTCCGTCGATCGTTTATTAATGAGTCAGTTTAGTGAATAGGAAATCGTTTATTAAACAACTGTATTAATGCACGATTTCTATTAATACATGATTTGTTATAACCAATCACACGACGTAAAGACGTCGTTTGATTGGCCAATCGAAGATATGTGAAATGTAATCTTTCAATCAAAACATACCGCCCTCTAGAACTGTCACTGTCAAATTACATAAATTGTCATATAACCTAAAAAGTCATTGGCGAAGAAAAATCTATGTAGGCGACGCTAGAAGAATACGATCGACGACAAAATTTTGTAACCAACTCGAATATTAATCGGCGATTAATGATCTCGACAATTAACGCTCTCGCTACGCTCGAGCGTTAAACAGTCTCGATCATTAATCACTCTTTTTAATATACTTGTTTGTTAAATAACTATTATTATTATTAGTTCACAAGTAGATAACCAATAAAATAATCACTACCGTATAACAGCCAGTGTAGTAAGTACTGGCCAGTAAGTTTAAGAATATTTATTACTGTTTATTATATTTTTATATTTCTCAAGAAAAAAGCAATTTTATAAACGTTGTTTTTAAACCTCATTTAAACATTTAGAATGCGCTGTCAAATAGATCGATTAGCAGTATTCCACCCACTGTTCATTACAGTAAAATTTTCCACACGTTTCTCTCTGTTCGTAGAAGCTTATGATCTTAACTACGGGCAAGATATTATATTAGGAGTACCTGTTTTGCGTAAGATATAAATTAGCTTAGCTGGCTAGAGTTGGCAGTAGATGGAGGTGTTGATATTAGGTTACACAATTACCGGCTGTACCGTACATCATGGTATACGGCCAATTAAATCGCGGTAATGGTTCTCGTAAAGGACGTACGTTTAGCTATATTTTCGCACGTAACGTCCTCATAAACATGATATTACGACATTCGGGATCATACACCACTTCATAGCTGCACTATGCGGTCCCAAGAGTCTATATAAAAGCGGTTCGCGTTGTTAGTGTTGTTTTTGTGCGCTCTAAAATTAATTAACAATTTAAATTAAGAATTAAAAAAAATAATACTGAAGAGCTAACTGCATTGCAGATATTTTATGCTTCGCTACAGGAAATTTCTATGAAATGGTTAAAATATGTTTTAATATTGCTCAGACTAATTAAGTTAGAACGAGCTAGCAATAACATCAAACATTTTTATGCTTTATTCCTTCCTGGTTTTGATAAAGTATTCTTATATTACGTAAGTACGTAGGCGTTGAATTTTAAACCGTGACAGCGTTTTAATTGGTCGATTTTCTAATCTTTTTCTATTCTTGGTATTGCCGTATATGTACTATAATTTCAGCAGATAAAATAAATATTATTTTATCGTTTATCATATGCATACAAAGTTTGTTATAGATTAAATTATTCTCTAATTATATTTGTATAATTATTACAGGTTTTGATGCTATTATGAATGCTATTATATTTTGAAAATATGTAGAGGACTAACCTACAACGTGGAAACTATCCCAAGGTTTAAATTTCAACAGTACTACATTTTATACATGGTTTTAGCTTTTTGTTCATATTTGTTTATTTAGTTATTTGAGACGACTATAAAAAACTTTTTTAATTACTTTTTATTTTGCAGCCTATTCTCAATATCTGAGATAACCTGGTTAACAATTTATGCAAGACAAATACCTTTGTCTCAACAGTTTTGATACATTTTGGATTAGTTCACAAAAAAACTAATTGATAGCTGGTAGACGAAATAAATGATGATGTTTATAACAATTGTTAACAAAATGTCCACACAAAAGTTTATTCTTTATCAAAGTTGATTGGGCCTTTAAAATGAATGGTGGGTGGTATCAATAAAAATGAGTATGTACTATCGTGGCCATATATTATAGCCCCTCTTTTGACGTCCATTTTCTCGCAAATCTAGTGGCGAAAGAATTTGAAATAATTCTGATGCTGTCCTTGATTAATATGCTACAACTCATAAAAATTAGAAAGCTGTATACGTTGGCATTTTCGAGATTTTTCCAAATTAAGAAGAATTGGCGCTGTTTTTGCCCCATAATTTTCATTCCTTTAACTTTAGCAATTAATTACTCCAAAAATACCCCATAGATTTCAACGAATTAAAAAGCAAAATAACCTGCGGAGTGTGCATTTTTCTAAAATCATTGGATTAGTGCTTGACCCACAAAAAGCTCTATTATGCAATGCCAGCAATTCCTTTATTAGAAGAGCTAGAATAATGAAATATAGACTATAGGCTACCCACTAATTCATAGGTTTAAAGTTTATTACATAATCATTGTTTATCTTGCATTTTCCCTACTAAAGCAGCATCTCATGATTGCTGCAATTGACGCGGCGCTCTTCGGTCTTTGGAGCGAGCGTGGGAAGGGGCCGACAGTGACGCTGTCAGTATTGGGGGATCGCACGTGCATTAGTTACTAGAAGAACAGTATTTACGGACACAATGTAACGACACGGCGATTATGCCTTGCCAAAGAAATTTGGATATCAGGCGACAGACTACCGAATTAAAAAATAATGGCAAAATGAGTCAATAAGATAACAGAACCACGAACAGGCATTTGGTAGTCCCATGGGAATTCTTGGCAATTTAAATCACGTGTCGGGATTACCATTTAAAATTAATGAGTGATCTGCAAACAATTCTACGTGTCTACAAATTTACGATGCTAAATTTGTAAAAGTTTTTTTTTAATATTTTTATGTTTTATACGCTCAGAGCTGACGTTTGTAATATAATATGTAATATATCAACAGTTGTATTTATTTTATATTGTTTATGCATGTATTTAAATATTATTAATAAATAAACTGTTGAAACTCTTATAACAGTTTGAATATTTATATAACAAAATCGGGCATAGTTTTTAAATATTTTTTGGGTTTATCAAGCAAACTTAATTTAGTATTCACCGCTAATCTGAAAATCTGCTAACTCCATATTATTAGACCCATCAAAATCTCCATCAAAATCTTGTTTACAACCTTATTGTATAAAAACTGAAGAAAACAAAAACGACAATCGATAAAAGAGATTTGTCTCGTACCGGGTCACATGTTATAATCAAAATTATGCAAAAATTAAGAAGTTAATTGTTAGTTAAAATTACTACCTTGACAAGTTATCGTTCTTTTTGTGTATTGATAATAAGCTGTGCCGGTTGTCTGAGCTGTGTCAGTTCTCTCCGACATCGCTAACGCCTGCCTTCCCCGCAGCACACCAAAGACCGTAGAGCGTAGGAATTCACTCGGAGTTTCAGTACGATCTTTTGTATGAAAAATACAAGATAAACAATGATTATGTAGTAAACTTTAAACCTATGAATTATTGGGTAGCCTATAGTCCATATTTCATTATTTTAGCTCTTCTAATAACGGAGTTGCTGGCATTTCATAAGATAGCTTTTTGTGGGTCAACCACTAATCCAATGATTTTACAAAACTGCACATTGAAAGCTAGCATTCCGCAGGTGATTTTACTTTTTAATTCGTTGAAATCTATGGATTATTTCCGGAGTAATTAATTGCTAAAGCTAAACGAATGAAATTTACGGGCTAAAAACATCGCCAATTCTTCTTAATTTGGAAAATCGGGAAAACGCCAACATATACAGCTTTCTAATTTTTATGAGTTGTAGGATATTAATCAAAGACAATCAGAATTTTGTCAAATTTTTTCGCCCCTAGTTTTGCGATAAAATCGACGTCAAAAGAAGGGACACAATATATGGCCACGATAGTACATACATACCTTATGTTCAATATTTTGAAGTAAATACGCCGTCATAAGAATTATAATATATTGGTAATAATAATAGTCAATGTACAGAAAGAAAATGGTGATACACATGCGGGACTTAAATTTTAAATAAATAAAAAATTACAGCCACAACCTGGATTGAACCAGGGACCTTTGTGTCGCCAGCACAATGCTCACACCAACTGAGCTATTAGGGATTATGACATATGTTAAGGAAATATGGCATATCAAGGAAAGCTCAGTTGGTGAGAGCATTAAGCTGGCGGCACAAAGGTCCCTGGTTCAAACCTAGGTTGTGGTTGTAATTTTTAATTTATTTAAAATTTATATCCCGCCTGTATATGACGATTTTCTATACATTTATTAGTTCATCATTACGGTATCTCCGTATAATACGGTATGTCCGTACAATACGGTATGACTATTTATTGCTCATTAATTAACAATAATAGTAACATTTGAAGTCTGATGTAGGTGTCATGGCGGAGCTTATGTTTAATTTGTGTTCCGCGAAATCTGTTCTATTCGATTCCATGAAATCTGGTTCATCCGTTATATATTTTATACATATAAAAAATAGCAGTATTAAAATCTTGTCCAACAACCTTGGACGTATAGTAGGAGCGCATGCTCATACTCGTACTAACTCGTACCCCAGTAGGAATTATATTAAAATTTCAAATAAAATTTAAAAAAAGATTAAACCATTTTGTATTGTGGTAGACTTAGATCGGTGTTAGTACTAATCTGTATTACACCAGTATGTAATCAGTCATTACATAGTTATCCTCGAGTTATCAACCAGTTATCATCCAGTTAGTTATTAGTAATCAGACCAATGTAAAGTACTACTGAATAAATCCATTGTTTATCCGTTGTAAGCGTATTTATCCCTTCGGGGAAGCTACTATCTCGGCTACAACCTCACAGGAATTCGTTAATTTGATTAGATATTCCTGAAAACGTTAAAATATTAAAGTCATTGACCTCAAAAATATCCCAAAAAATAATCTCAAGCTTCACAAACAAAAATTACGTACCTACATATGACTTCCCTAGGAATTTTATTCAAATATATTTTGTTAAATAACTATACTTTGAGTAGACAGTACCCAATTTTTATTATACTTTCAAATAATTACAGTAAATAGCTTAAATAGACTATAAATCAGGGCTGTGGAGTCGGAGTTCAAACAAATTTCAGAGGATTCAGAGTAGTCGGAGTCAGAGTCGGAAAAAATGTACCGACTCTGACTCCGAGTCCAGGTTTAATTACTGTAGAAACTCCGCAGCCCTGCAATAAATACATAGACTGTAATGGGGATATACATGGGAGTACTGTTTCGTTTATGCGGTGTTCTCACCCGTCAACTATATGGAGCTACTTGCGTTCAACTACAGTTGACAATACAATAGGCTCACGCAATTGATTGACGACGACTGGTAGCGTGCTATGTAAAGTGTCGTTCTCTGGTTACTATAGTTGATGGACATTACACGTTTGAACGTTTAACAGTGGTCGATAATGTGAATCTAGCCGGTGAAAATTACTAGTGATGGGCATAATCGATATACAATAATAGAATTAGTCGATTATTGAAATATCTCGAGATAATCGATTATTTATATTAGTACTACTAATTTCGTTAGTACTACTAATTTCGTTAGTACTATTATTTTCATTAGTACTACTATTTTCATTAGTACTATTAATTTTATTAGTATGTACTACTAATTTCATTAGTACTACTAATTTCTTTAGTACTACTACTTTCGTTTTACGTGTTCGATTGCTTAGTTGAGAGCCCACTACACTTATTTAATTTTAGTTTTAGTTTTTAATTTTAACAACTAAATTAGTACTACTAATTTTAACGACTATATTAGTACTACTAATTCTAACTACTAAATTAGTACTACTGATTTTAACTACTAAATTAGTACTACTAATTTTAACGACTAATATAATCGATTATAAATATATCTCAACTACTAATAATCGGTTATTAAAATATCTCGATTATGCCCAACACTAGTAATTTAAAATTACTTTAGTGTTATGGTCCAATTTAATCCAAAGTGACATGAACATGTTCTTAGATTACCATATGACTTAACAGCAATCAGTTTATCTAGATTGTAGACTTCCGCGGTCTGAGTCAATGATATATTGATTTCCGGGTGGTTAGATATTTTAATAAGAAACAAAAAGCGTTTTTAAAAAGATACTGATGTATTACGTATAGCCGCCACCGCGATACAGTGGGGTTGCAATCGAAATGAGCAGAAAGCAGCACTTATATATAGTAATTAATGTTACAAATCATTCATGTTTTATATTTTAACGCAAATAAATGACATTAGGTCTTTCGACGCCTTCAAGTTAGCAATTTTCCGAAATAAGTCTCTAGGAACGTCATCTTGGCAGATAAATAGGCTAAATATGCCCTTGGCTTAATACGATGTAGCAAGCACACTACTGCTACCTCCTTGGTAAGTTTTATTTCCTTGGCAACTAAACTAGATGATAAGTAGTAGCAGCGGGCCTTAGGGCCGTTTTTACTATAGGGTTTTTGACTATTATTGGAAAGCTAACTTAGTGAGTTTATTCCTTCACTCCACTTTGTAAAGGCATTTTATAACCATTATTTCCTGAATTTTTAACAAAAATCAGCGTTAAAAATTGACCACAAAAAGTCCTGCCAAAACGATACTTTCTGTTGTACGTAGATCACGTGATTCTTGTGACGTTAAACCATACGAATTATCCACTCGGCCCATAGGGTTTATAATCATCGGTATCGTCGCTGTTTGGTAATTTTATTATATGATGTGTTGTTTTCACAATGTATACATAAAAATGGGTTATAAATGGTGTGTTCCAGAATGCACAAATAGGTGAGTAAATACTCTGGATAAATTATTTGTAGCTGTTCCGCAAGATGTGAAACTGTGAAATAAATATCGGCCAATACAAGTGTTTTTGTTGTGAAGATTACTTTGACATAAGTAAAATAGACTAGAATAAGTTATCTATCGTGTTTTAAATCCAGGTATAATCTAACAATTTGAAGTTAGGACTTATTACCAAACCTACAAAGTTATGCTTACGTTGCTGTTTTTACACGTTACTTAGTTCCGTAGCGTAAAAATAATGATTCTTTTTAATGAAGTATCCCATGATCAAAGCGTTAACCTTCGATGGATTACCACTATCATCCGCTTTAACAAAGTTGCTTTCCATTCGTTGTAATTTAAAGTAGTAAAGTCAAGCGGCAGAAGCACAAGCTTAATACGTTGTGAGGTCACTGGAGACTAAGCCAATTACAGAGCGTTTTCAATAACGTGATAGAACGTGAATAAAATTCAATTTTAATTTTGGTTTTTGATAGAAATATTAGGATGACTATAATACATACCATATTTTTATTACAGTCAAAAACCCTATTGTGGTATAATCACTGGAATAGCTAATCCCGGACGAGTAGTAATACGCATGGACTAACACTTAAGTTCTGTGAAATTATTTCAAAGCAGCTGTAAAACTACTTGTAGAAAATGTGTTATTCTAGTATATCGATGAGTATCTGCTCTACCAACAAAAATAGAGTGTTTGCTACACATATTTAAGGATATTACATTTGACCTTACTTTTGTTTATTTTAAAGAGGAGATAAAGTTTGTTTATATTTATGTTTCACAAAAAATAAACATATTTGGCATAGGTTGCTTTTACAACCACGCTACATTATTACTTATAAATATAATCGCCAATTATAATAATAATACTGCAGTGACAACTTCACCCTCACATACCATCATAGACCATCATAATATCACATATTCTATCTACATTAACGGAGTGTAGCAAATTTGCAGGAACAGGCACAAGTAAACACTTGCGGCGCCTCCACACGTTAGGATAATATATGCAGTTGATTAACATAACAAAGAGAGACGAGAGATAGGGGTCGTACTGCGGTTAGTACGGTTACGTATTTATATATGTGCAATTTCGGTACGGAATGGGAACAGTACATGTGACAGAAGAATAGCTGCGCCGCTAATGTATGTCGGACGTCCACAGACCAGCACTGACCCACGCAATTTTCTCTCTTTTTCAGTGGACAATTACAATGGAAGTAGCTTGTACTTCTGGAGACTGGATAGGAGGCAAATGGGAGCGTATCTCTGCATTGCCAGCAACGATGTACCACCGGCGGTCAGCAAGAGGGTCTCTTTGAGCGTTAATTGTGAGTAACTTTTAGCGTTTTTCTTTTTTAAATGTTCGTCGTTGCATTGTAGTAAAGTTAAATGTGATGGTTAGTTGTCCAGGATATGTGTTGTTGTATCACGAAGAAAACAACAATAAAATATGTTTATTGTGTAATAAACGTTACTAATGGAGGAGAAACGTTGAATTTTTCAAGCATTGTTAAATTTCTATCATATCTACCTCACTTACCATACCGAAGTACTTTTATTTGTCACTTGGTATTTGTATAGTATTTTTACTTTATCATACGCAGTATGATGAAGTATTGTAATCGTGCCGAAAAAAAAAATTGAGATTTTAGCGGAAATAGGTCTTTATGGGTCCCCTGAACATTTTTCATCAAGGTACAAAAAAATGTCTGTGTGTGTGTGTGTGTGTGTATGTGTGTGTGTGTGTGTGTGTGTGTGCGTATGTGTGTACACGATTTTTGTGACGTCGATTCCGGAGAAACTACTAAATGTAACGGGACCAAAGTTCATATTTAGAAGTTTTATGACCAAACTTAGAGCTGAAAAGCTTTTGGTTCAAAAGGGTCCAAAGGAACTGGTAGTTTATTCTAAGCCTTTTTCAAGGATTTTGCAAATGAGCCGCTATTTCTATAATTTCGTCAAAATAGTTAAATAATAAATTAAAGAAGAGGAAGTTTTGAATAATTTATGCCTATGAAATTTTTTGGTAAAATGAATAGTTTAGCTTTAAGAGTAAATTCTATTTGATCGAGATCGGTCGCATCTGCATTGACATGAAATTACATAGTAGCCAGGATTTTTCAAATTTTCGGTCTAATGCATGTGTAATGACAGTACAGGTAGTGTCAAATGCTGATGTTTTGACAATATCGCACTACATCTACTGTCAATAGTAAAAAGATTTCATATTGTGATACCGTGTACGGTCCTTGCCTGACGGCGTCGGATAGGCAGCGTGTGTTCAGTGTTCAGTGTTCAGCGTGTATAAACTGTATGTGTTCTGTTTGTTTTTGGTTTGAGGAAGTATGATCATGTATCGAATGGGCTGGGCGACTTGGGGTGGTTAAACATGGATAACACTAGGGTGTTTCATGCAGCAATATTATCTCATAGGTTGCTATCCAAGAGAATCCCACAATACCTCATGCGGAAGATACGCTGTAGAACGGATGTCCATAACCTTAATTTAAGATTCAGTGGTTTGTTTGCTCCACCTGCCCATCGCGCTGAGCTGTATAAACGGCCATTCTCTTAGCAGGTCAGTCACATATACACTGGGTCTTAGGGAAGATATGAAAAACTTATCGTTAACCAGTTTTGGGGGAAAGGTGAAGTGTTATCTGTTTGCTCAACAGGGGGGACTTTAGGCATTGAGCGCACATCGCAGGCTGTTTTAATTTTTATTTTTTATGCTCGTGTGCGATGTTTTGTTGAGTTAGATTTGCTGCAATTACGCGTAATTAGACTCTAGAGTAATTTTTGTTTTGATAAGTTCTCGAAATAATTGTTATATTGATACAACTATTTAGTTCTAGTTTGCGTAAGGGGTTGAGTGGACGAGCAAGGCAATTTGGAAACAAGTGTGCTGATCGCCCTAAATATAAATATTATGTTGTTGCATTTAATATTGTTTACGTTAATAAAGGAATTGTTTATTTATTTAATTATTTATCAGTCAAATCCTGGCTAACTCGTTTTATTTTAATGCAGACACGACTGATATCAATCAAATAGATTCTCATGCAGCGCAACTATTAATTTTATATATTGTATGATAAAGTCATGTGCCTGGCCACATCACATTTTTACTTTATCATACGCAGTATGTAAAGTATTGTAATCGTGCCGAAAAAAAAATGAGATTTTAGCGGAAATAGGTCTTTTTGGGTCCCCTGAACATTTTTGACCAAGGTACAAAAAAATGTCTGTGTGTGTGTCTGTGTGTATGTGTGTGTGTAAACGATTTTTGTGGAGACGATTCCGGAGAAACTACTGAAGGTATCGGAACGAAAGTTCATATTTAGAAGTTTCATGACCTAACTTAGAGCTGAAAAGCTTTTGGTTCACAAGGGTCCAAAGGAACTGGTAGTTTATTCTAAGCCTTTTTCAAGGATTTTGCAAATGAGCCGCCATTTCTGTAATTTCGTCAAAATAGTTAAATAGTAAATTAAAGTAGAGGAAATTTTGAATAATTTATGTTTATGACATTTTTTGGTAAAATTCATACTTTAGCGTTTTAGTTTATTCTAAGCTTTTTTGAAGGATTTAGGAAATGAGCCGCCATTTCTGTAATTTCGACAAATTAGTTAATTAATAAATTAAAGTAGAGGACATTTTGAATAATTTATGCCTATGAAATTTTTTGGTAAAATTAATAGTTTGGCTTCAAGAGCAAATTCTATTTGATCGAGATCGGTCGCATATGCATTGATATGAAATTACATAGTAGCCAGGATTTTGACAAATATTTTTTTGTGTTGTCACATTCGAAAACAGCTGATCTCATCAGAGGTTGGAAAACCACTATGGAACGTTGCCGCTGTACTGCGGCAAATTATAAAATACAAATTTCAAATAAAGTAAGATCACCAATTTGATTGTTTGTTGATAAGAAATATCAACCCGTCTTTATATCTAATTCTAAAAACGATACATTGAGAAAATTATAAATAAAGTTTAGCGATGAGTTTAGTTTTATTTTAGTATGTTGGTAGGGATGTGTCATGAACAAATATAAATCTGTCAGAATTTGAATTACCCTTTTAAGGTGCGTTTTCATTAGTGACAATGGCAGTGGTAGCAGATGCCGTTATAGTATTTCCAATAGAACATTGATAGTGAGTCATGTTTATGTACATGCAAACTAATATGTGTCATTATCACGTAATGTAAGAAATACTATAATTTCGTATTTTACCACCGCCATTAGCTACCATTACCTACCAATTGGAACACACTTTTAAACTTGACGTTTCGTCAAAGTGGAACCAACCTAGCATTTACTATACAGACATCATTTATTTTTTTAAATACGTATTTCTTAAAAAGCAACACAATAAACGTTGATGTCGCTCCTGCCAAAAAGTAGATAGCCGACTCGCTCCTATGCGACGGCGACTCTCCGCCTTCGGTGACGCGCCGCATCACCGCTCGTCGCGCTATTCCGTACTTTCGGCATTAGTGACATAAATAACTATTATTCTAACGACGTAGTGTAGGTAGTGTCAAATGCTGATGCTTTGACAATACCTACGATTTATCTCAATAGAATAGATTCTCATGCAGCTAAACTATTAATTTTATATATTGTATGATAAAGTCATGTGCCTGGCCACATCAGATTTTTTTAATTGCATGCTAGTTTTTAAGGGAAGGGAAACAAAGTAGAAAGAACATCATGCATTTAAAGTTCTCAATCTTCAAATCTTCAATCACCCATTGCATGGATCTTCATTTCAAAATGCAAATTTGAGTCGCCAATCGATTAATAGCAAACTGCCAATACACAATAACCTTTTCCTTCACACGATAACCGATGTTTCAAACTTGATACTTTTCCTAATTATCAGGACACAGACTTAATCATAGGAGTCATGTCCGAAACTGTTATACTAGAACTGTATTTAGTTAATTACTATACTATTAGTTACTACTACATGCGCTAATATGATTCAATAATCAGATAGAGGTATGTAATTATATTACTTCAACGATTGCATTGCAGTGCTTTGATGTTAATGAGCTTGTATGTAACTGCAGCCTCTTGTCAATTCCATAGTTCACATCGTTATATTGTATTATTGAATGCGAAGCTGAGCGCAAAGGCGGTAATCGTTATTTAATTAACTTTTTCGTTAAATATTTACCTTTTAGGTAGGCTTCCCATACGTCCCGGTTTGAGACATCGGTCCCGGCGTCCCGGCCGGTTTAATATAATGTCCCGGTTCAAATTCTTAACAGGCTCTTATATCAGTAAGGAATCACTCAAATCAAACGATCGATCGGTAAATGTCGACATCTAGGAACAATTATTGTCAAACTGGTGAACCAGGCTTAGTTTTAAAAAATGTAGCCTGTAAAAGACACCATATAGCTTTTAAACCAGCAATGGGTAGAATTTTAGGAATATAAAAAGTCGTTCAGAGATATTTTCTTTGTCAAGAAAATGTCTTCATGTTATAAGACTTTTCTTTGAGATCGATACAAACTGACAGTAAAACAAATTATCATGATTTAGGGTTAACAGAGAGTTAAATGGTAAGTAACCGATTAATTATTGTGACAATATTGAGATTCGACTGCTGCAAGATACACATCATTCCGAGGTGCTAAACATTGTACAGGTCCTGCAACTCAGCTTCCGTCTTCCGTAGCACAGTTACTAATTAAACTAAGAGTTTGACATTTTGCAGGCTTACCCTGTACTTCAAGGTACATTTCAAGAAATTATTTTTGATTATACAGGCTGTCCCAAAAATGTGCAACGCCATGGTAATATATTTTTTAAACTGCATGCTATAAATTTCTTTACACATGTGGAAGCCTTTTATGGTTGCCTACATACCACTAAACTTTTATATTATATTATTATTATTATTATTAAATTATACAGGCTGACCAAAATCTAGTGTCAAACTTGTCAAACTTCAAAGCGTGTAATTGTTCTTATTTTAAATTGGAACCCATACATTTTTTAGGTGAAACGATTAAGAATTAAAAAATAAACATTGTGTCCAAATACAACCCCATCACAATTCCCAATATTTTAAAAGTTATTCGCCAAAATCTGCTGTTTCAACGGTTCCAACGGCAATTTTAGGTAATAAATATCGTACAATTTATTTCATAAATTATAACGCAGGCAGGTATTTTAGATTTGAGCGTACCAAATTAAGTAATTGTTCAATTGCCAAATTTACTGCAAAATTTATCTATAGCGGCAAGAGCGGAAATGTGGCTGCAACATGATGGAGCTCCAGCACATTACTCGTTACATGTCCGGGACCAGCTCAACGAAATCTTCCCAAATCGGTAGATTGGAAGAGGAGGACCAGTTGCTTGGCCTCCTCGATCACCGGATTTAACGAAACTGGATTTCTTACTGTGGGGCTACGTTAAGGGCATTGTTTATGCTGAACCTCCAACAACACCAGAAATCATGCAAGAAAGAATTTCAAGAAAGCATTTCAAACTATTACGCCCGACCTATAAAGAGCAGTGGCGAGGTCATTTCATACTCGTCGTCGTTTGTGCCTCGAAGAGCACGGAAGACATTTCGAACAACTACTTAATTAAGTACACTCAAATCTAAATTACTTCTCTGCGTTATATTTTATGCAATAAATTGTTTTTCAACGCCACGTACGATATTTATTACCTAAAATTGCCGTTGGAAATGTTGAAAAATGAGTTTATGACGAATAACTTTTAAAATATTGGGAATTGTGATGTTGTTGTGTTTAGAAACGATGTTTATTTTATAATTCTGCATCGTTTCACGTAAAAAAAGCCAACGATGCAAAATCAATTGTTTTTGGTTTTTATGTTTTTGCGCTGCAGTCACTCAGCTGATTTCAATAAAATTTTGGTGGTATGTAGGCAACCAGAACAGGCTTCTAAATGTGTAAAAAAATATATAGCATGCAATTTAAAAAAATATATTACCATGGCGTTGCACATTTTTGTGACATCCTGTATAAGCAAAAATAATTTCCTGAAATGTACCTTGAAGTACAGGGTAAGCCTGCAAAATGTCAAACACAGCTTAATTAGCAACTGAGCTACGGAAGACGGGAGCTGAGTTGCAGGACCCTGTATATCTTCTTACAAAATTTGCTGCATGACGTTATTCCAGGTTTTAAAATATTGATTATCTCGATTCGATTGTCACCGTTCTGTAGCGAACAAGTCCTAAATCACAGTAATTTGCTTTGACAGTCTCTGTAGGTTTTGAAGTCATTGTAGCTAATTTCAGTGTTTTAAAGCTGTTTTGTGCATCTAAAATCATTCTTTTCGGGAATAGGGGCCTTTCCATATCCATGCACACCTGCCATAAAATCCAAAAACGACATCTTAGCAATTTTTATCACCAAGATTAGCAAACCTCATTTTTGTTGTGTATTGCTACAATTAATTATAATATTAAAAATTTAGGTTAATAAAAAAAATTAAACAGCGTTTCCTTAGGCGCACACGTAAACTGTATGTACTACATTATAAAAATAAACAGAAATTCATTTTGAGTAAGTATAAGGAGAAACTGTCTACATATTCAAAAAGTACATAGTCTGATCTTTACAATGAGCTATAATCCTAGCCGGGGATATGCGGAGAATGTTACAAAAGTCTATCGAACTTAAAGTTTATAAAATTATTGCTACGTTGTACTAAAAGTTGCAAAAAACATCGTAAATTATGTAGCTGCATAGAATACATTTTAAAACATATCTGCATAGCTTGAGGAACACTCTTCATGTTAGAAAAATAATAATACACAATAATAAGAAGTTATTGTCAACAAGCCGACAGAAAATTACAATTGCATTAGTATCAAACACCAAATAATACGCTTTGCGCAAATCCAAACTTTGGACTGATAGCATGCTGAATCAGCTTAGCGGAAATTTTTACTATTTTGACTCTTATACACAAGTGATCAAAGAGTTGTTATGTAGGGCCAATTCAGTTTATTTTAAAAGCAATAAAACATGGGTTTGAACAGTTGTTTGGAAATTTTTTACACTGTGCGGCGTATATTTTCGATATGACAGGGCGAAATTAGGCTTTTATACAGAGAATGTCCTAAATTTTGTATACCGGGTAACTATTTTTACAGATTAATCGATGGCAAAGGGGTTTCGAAAAAAAAATTCTACTCCATAATTACAAAGTACAACGCATTAAAAATGTAGCAGTCTTTCTCCAAAAGTCTACAATGGATCGCACAATTACCTGTGAAATAATAACATACCAGCTCAGATATTTAGCTCTAAACACTCGACGCCGTCGATGGGGCAGGTACTTATTATTCTAGTCAGACGTGACGTGGACTCATTTATCATTAAATTTGGTAAGAGAATGCTGTGAGTAATGATTCAAGCTCATCACGTATTCTTCGCGCACCGCTAAAACTTCCACAGAACACTACTAACAATATTTGAGCTTAACTACATACTTGGCCATAAATGACGAATAATTATCGCTCGACATTTCACGTATCCAATGTTCAACAGTGTTCAGTAATTACGAAGGCAACCGGGGCTAAAGGCTGATTCACATTATCAGATAACTGGTTTTACTTCTGTTTAATAATATTTGCAGGGAACATAAACCATAGCCTAGCAGATAGGAGTTTGCAATTATAAATAATATCTAGC
>OZ030397.1:14819372-15007872 GCA_964023965.1 Melinopterus prodromus
ATAGCTGGTTCTTATTGTATTCTGGATTGCGTTTATTTGTCTTTACGTAGTGAAAAAGTATAAGTAGTATTGTATATTTCACTGAGATATAACGAAATACACGATGTAGTATATCTTTCAGGGTCTCAGTGCTCTACTAATGGTGATTTCACAATATATTCCACTAAATCCTGCAGAGCAATGCATACTGCTAGATAATAAGATTTTATATCAAATGCAATATATTTATGTTTGAGTGTCAAAAGTATGCTTAACATTTAGTAGTAGCTCTCTATTGACGAAAAGATACTTATTATTATACTGACATCTAAATAGATGATTACCCTATTTGTTTGTTTGTGGAGATAGAAAATAAATCAGTAACTAATAGGTTTATTGCAAACCAACAATAGTAACATTATAGTTATTTATGTACCAAGGGCATTACATTGTTTATGCCCCGAGGGTGACCGTTTAAAAAGCTCGTGTTATTAAAAAGTTCGAGCTTCGAGTTTTTTAAGTCGTCCGAGGCTATAAACATCAAGTACTGCCCGAGGTGCATACAATATTTTATGTCCTACAATGTGTTTTTTCCTTCGTTTGAATATTTATATATATATATATATATATATATATATATATATATATATATATATATATATATATATATATATATATATATATATATATATATTTTTATAATTAATAAATATTGTGACGTTATCAAGTGATATATACATCTAAGGAGTTGAATAACAATTCAAACAATTCAAAGTTGTGTGACAATATAGACTATTAATTGTCAAACTTATAACCTTAATCGCCAATAATTGGCATTGCCGAGTGACAGTACAGACAAGTAATTGTCAAACTTATAACCTTAATCGCCAATAATTGACATTGATGACTTATAATTTACAATTTGAATGACAAATATTTGATATATTTGACATATAACCATGGCAACCCTTAATGCCCGCGTTGGCGCTAAGAATGATTAATGGCCTCGCGGGCGTTAAGAAGCAGTGTTTGCCCCGGTATCTAAGATGTAAAATGTCACTTTATGATCATGTAGGACATAAAAATATATATGTTACCGGCAAAGTACGTTATGCAGTCATACCTAGGTTTACCTAGGCAAAGTCCGCATTGCCGGCCTACTTTAACCAAAGTCCGAAATTATTCGATATTTCGGACATTGTCTACACTGTGGTACGACAATCTTAGGTTTGCCAAATATGTAGCAGGCAAACTCCGAAATGAGATGATATCAAAGCCTAACATTTAAGACATTTAAGCCTAACATTTAACATTTTTTAACATTTAAGCCTAAACATATAAGACTGGCCACTCCGCGCAAATTCTTTGATCTTTATGACCTGCTGCTCACGGACCTTAAACCGTTGTCCCCTCTCATTTGATTTAGATTTTGGGCGGGAAGTTTGAATGAATTATTTTCATTTTATTTTTTTGATATCAAATGTTAATTATAATCATTGAAATAAGTGACGTACTCACTGGTCTAATGCTGTTCGAGTTAACTACTTGAAAACACTTGACAGTATGATAGTAATCAGTGGCGTCCCTAGAGGTTTTGCCGCCTGGGGCGGTCACCAAGTCATTCAAAATATGGTGGTGGTTATTAACATTATTGGACACAAATAAATAAACAAAAACAATAATTTCTTTTGTTTAAACAGATTGCACAAATGTAAAATAAGGTGCCGATGCGGTTCTATTTATTCTTGCGATTTTTACAGTTTAATAGCCCATGGTATTCTCCGGTCGAAATTTTTGAAATTCGTGTGTTCTTTCAATTGCCGATTTTCGGTAATGGCTTCAAATAGGATTGTGAAGTGTAGACGCCGCGCCGTGTAGAAAAGGAATAGATCTAGGTAAATTATTATATAGTAAATTATTGTATTTCAATGAGTACATATAGAAAATAAATTTTAAAAAGTATAACATTGGTACCTTTTCTTGCAAAATATAGTTTATTACACAGACACAACAACGCATTTTTCTAGAAGGATGATTTTTCCAAACTGGCATACGCGTTTGCTTCTGAATCGTTTAACGGATTGAATTGATCTTTTTTCCCTTAGATATAACAAATTTTATTGGAGGCTGCACCTTATAATAAGTAAGTTTTACAAATAATTACATTATTTATAGCGATTTGAACACATAAAGTTGCAAAAATATCGTTCTGAAAATTTAAACAGGAGCTATTTTGTAAATGTATACTTTTTTATATAAATATTGGTTTAGCGTCCAATTAATTTCATCTCTGTAGTTACACAGCGCTTTTGAAATTTTGACTTCTGGTTATTTATACAGAAGCTACCGTGCACTTCGTTCAGACAAACACTCCGCGCAGGACCTGATACTTCCTACAGTATCCACTTCTTGCATTCTAGTTTTTTATAGCACATTTTTTTTACACTTTTTGTACACATCTCTTACAATTTGATTGAAAAACTGTCCCAAACTTGAGCAACTTTTTAAGTCTCTAAGTCAGAACCACCTTCTAACAATATTACAATGTTTGGAATAGAGTTTTTCAACCTGTATTTTTGAATGAATATTGAACGTCAAGAGGCCCTTGTCCGGTTCTCCAACGTAGCTCAACGTTCTTGTAGAGCCAGGTATGGGCATAAAATGTTTGATCAGTTTCATGATATTAGACAAATACTGGGCGAATAACTAGTCTCTCTTTGACAGTTAATGAAAGTCTCCCATTTGCCCGCGACAAGCCAAAAATGCCACCCCAAAATGTGTCAAAAACGCCCCCCCCACCCCTAACGCCCCCTGATATTAGTGCGGCAGGTTATTTCGTTTGCCTGCTACACATTTGGCAAACCTAAGATTGTCGTACCACAGTGTAGGCAATGTCCGAAATATCGAATAATTTCGTACTTTGCTTAAAGTAGGCCGGCAATGCGGACTTTGCCTAGGTAAAACATGATTTTGCATTGTTTAATTCTTAACTCAACCCAATGGAAGTTAACATTTAAAACGCAGATACATACTTTTTTATTCTTTTTTGTTGAGGGTTATTAGGGCCATTACTATCGAAACGACAGATGTCAGTGTGGTCGATTTGATATTCCGGGGCACATATACAACTTTTTTTAACCATTACCGCAAGAACATACATAATTAAATTAATAATCTAAATCAATTGTCATCAGCTAGATTTCACAAATCTATAGACACACCTATAGGTAACAAGCCCCAGCCGGCACTCTCGATAATTTTAAAGATGCATATAAACCAAAACGAAAAAGCAAAAGAAATTCGCTGTATTTTATATTATATACGGTGAAAGGAGTAGGGGTGTCCCCGCGTCCACGAAATTTATGCAGTATAAATATTTCAACTTGTAATAAAACTTGGGAAAACTCTAGAGTTAAGCCTTCGGAAAAACTTTGGAAGGTATTATCGCGGGCCTTTTTGCCCCACAGACAAAAATTTATCGAGGCATTTCTCGCCCGCCAGCCGTTCGAAAAGCAAAAAGTCAAACACAGGGCAGTTAATCTTAATACCGCCCGAGAAATAAGTTCAATACCTTCGAGCAAATACATACTTCAAACGCGAATATCTTGTGTAGTTCAGGCGGTGGAGAAGTTAATTAATTTATCAAAAGTCGACTTCTTTTTTTGTGTTGTAGAGTCTGAAATCCAGCTCGAAGGACTGTTTTATCTTACTAGTTGTTGAAATATGAATGAAGAAATCACGCTGCGTGCGGATTTTCTGTTAAGTTTGTTTGATACAACATGGCTGGTTGCGATTATAGAAAAAGCATACCCTCCATATAAATCTAATTGTTTTATTGTGTTTAATTATTGAATGTATTTTATCGGACTATATTGTTGTTAAAATTTTAATTTTAATTATGCAGATACGATGAAATTTTGTTGATATTTGTTCCAAATCGGTTTTCATTTTTGTTGACAATAATTTATTATTTCATTGGTCACTGTAATCAATTAGTTCAATAAATATTCTCTATTAATTTAATAATTTTAATTAATTTTGTTTGACATGCGTATGACATATCGTTAGCGCTATTCATTCAATTAGCTTATTAATTACATTATTTAGACTACAATTATTACTATTTACAAAATCTAGAATAATAACCTATTATCTCCCTCTATTCTAACTCACACGTTACGATCAATCCCAATCTTCAAACTTCCTTAACTTTAAGATGCCTTCTAATTTGTAAAAAATTAATGGTGAGATAACACCAAAAAATGATGTTTAGAAGAATAGCATTTTTGCCATTGGATCTTATAGGCCACAGTTTGCCGTTTGAGCTTGACTGTACAGTAATATCGACAAGCTGAGATGTTCAACTGGTTACCGGGGTCCTACGGGTTTTCGTCTCTTCCGAAAGACGGCGGACGAATTTTCGGCTGGACCTGGGTGTGAACCCCGGACCTCCTAGTAGTCAGTAGGCCAACGCTCTACCACTAGAGCCATTCGCCCCACGAATTTGTATATAAATCCACAAACTACACTCAAGTAGTTATTTTGTACGAAAAACTATCGAAAGAACCACGATGCACCCAAACTCACATTAACAACACAAGAGCTCGAAGGATAACACAAGAAACATAAGACAAATGTAAGAACTACCGATTTTTATTTTGCCTGGAGGTGCCGGTAGGAGTGGTAAATCAACGACGAGGAAGGATGAGAAAACACTGATTATAATTAAAAATAAAGATTTTGTTTACTATTCACTCTGGCTGACAAACTTGTTAAATGTCATTGATCAATATTGTGATATAATAATAATAAAAATAAGAAGGTAATTCTAAACACCAACTGGAACCTTGCCATAGTAGTGTGCATCACGATCAACAGCAATTATATCCTCGGCCACCAGGATTGTCGATCATACGCCTGCACCTTCGATAACCCACTATAAGCACCATTTTGTAGTGTAATCAGTTATTAATAACATATGGTGACTAGTTGTGTTCTTGTATTCAGTTATAATGAATTAGTTAATTAGTGAATCCACTAAATAAACTGTATAACCAGTTGCGAGCGTCTTCATTCCATCGGAGAAAGCAAGATGTTTAAAACAAAAAACGGTGGTTATCCACAAAGGAAACCACCACGCCTATGATGTAATATCAGTAGCAGCGTTGGTATTCTTTTGGTCAATACCAGGAGCGGTACAACATCATCTGCAACTCCAAAGGCTCCAAGGGTAGAAGTAGCACAACAAGAACCTAGACGAATTAGGATGACTAACAAAGAGAGCGACCACGAAGAAGAACGAAGAAGAAGCGACTAAAAAGAAGAAGCGACCAAGAAGTTCTATTTCTTTTTTTTGCAATTTAATGGTGGCATACGCTGGTGCGGCTTGCCTCCCGTCAGAACCTGAGGAAGATAGAAGTATCGGAATTTCTGGCAGATCAAGCGGCAACAATGGGTCAGAATGACAACAACAACCCGAAGGATGAATGAGATTATAGGTGTGGTATGGTATTGTATAGTTAAGTCGTATGACATCTGTGCCTTTCGATATACTTTGACCTAAAAGATCTTTTGTATTTCCCTCATACAGTCCTTCGATGTTTAGCCTTTTCGCAACGTCAGGAATTGTTTGAGGAGTAAATTGTGTCAGCTCTATTGGTTCCATGATAGCGGCTCCCAAGTGGTTTTGTCTTTTGCACATTAGAGCGTCACATTCGCACAATAGGTGTACCGCTGTCTCGGGGGGACCCCCCGAAGAATCTACGGTCTGCGTTGTTTGCCCGTCCAATCTTGGTGAGATGACATCTTAGTGGACAATGTTGTGTAAGGGGACCTGTAATCAGTCGAAGATCCGTTTTTTGTAACTGGAGATACTGTCTGGCCTTGGAGGTGGAAAAGGCTATGGTAGCCTTGGCTTGCCTCATGCCAGGTGATGTTTCCCAGTAAGCTCGTTTAGCTTTATCTTCCCAGTTTTGTATTATCTTCCTGATCTTCCTTTGTGATAGCGCAACAGGGTTGAGGTCCATAGAAGGATTCTTTGAGCCTTATCTGGCTGGGATGTCGGCTTGGTTGTTGCCTTCGATGCCTCAATGTCCTGGAACCCACATCTGTGAAACCTTGTTCTCTTTTGTAAGTTTTTTCCAGGGAAATTTTGCAGTACCTGATAGCTTTGGATTTGTGGGCTTTTGATTGCAGCGCTTTCACTTCTACTGCCACATCAAATGCATAGACAGGTGACATCATGTCCTTTGCCATATGGCAATGGCCACATATAGTGTTTTCAACGCGTCAGTGACAGTGGGCCTGGTTTGCCTTAAGGTTTTCTGCCTAGATTATTCTTATGGCGTCGAGAGCAGCCTCTGTTTTAACATGCATGTGCAGAGGTGTTAGGGTTTGCATTGCCTCCGTTGCGCCAGTAGGGCATGTTCGCATTGCCCTTGTCATGCCCAAGCAGATAAGCCGTTGTATCTTTGTCAGTTTCGTTTGGGTTTCCTTTTCGGATATCTTGTTCCACTAGACAATCAATCCGTATTGATGAGTGGACTAATCACCGTGGTGTACAGCCAGTAAATCATTCACGGGGCAAGGCCCCAACTTCTACCGAACAGTTTGTTACATGACCATGTCGCCCTGGTGGCCCTAGTTACGGTCCTGTCTATGTGGGGTTTACAGCTAAGTTTGTGATCCAGGGTGACCCCCAGGTGTTTGACCTTTGTTGAAAAGTTAATGATCGTCCCTTTCATATTGGGTGCATTTAAGTGAGATTATGGGTATAGAACAACTGGTATTATATAGGGTCTAGGGTCAGAATTTAGAAATAAAATGGGAACTGTACAATATAATTATAAGTCAGAACTGTATTTAATGACAAGACGTTATGACTTATGATTTACATACTTGTATGATAATGTCTGTAGTAGTCAATAAATACATAATGGCGATAGCGGATACCATAACGGCGTGGGGCGGCAATGAAAAGGAAATGATACTGATTAAGGAGGTTCTCATCTTCATAAAAAGAAGGGCAACTTTGGGACAGCCGTTTAAGCGAATTGTAAGTAATATTAATGTGTTTTATTTTGTTATAAATTTAGTATACTTTAGTGTACAATATAAATTTATTTCGTAAAAAATATACGCAGGCAGTGGATGCTGTTGTAGACAGTATCCGCCCTGCGCGGCGTGCTTGTCATAACCGGGAACATTTTAGCGGCTGTAAAATCATCAGAAATAATAAATTCAAAAATATTGTGAAAACTAGAAGAAATTTATTGGACGCTAAGCCAACATTTTGTTAAAAAAGTTCAAAATTTACAGAATGGCCGCTGTTTGAATTTTCAGGTCGACTTTTCACGCCTTTTTGTTTTCGTTTTCAATTCGTGATAAAAATGTAATTATTTCACTTATTAGAAAAACGTTATTATATAACAGAAAAAATAAAAAGAATCTCTCAGGAAAAAAAGTTCAACTTTATCAATTGAACGATACAAACCTTAGAGCGTGCCCCAAATTGAAATATCGTATTTCCAGAAAATCACGCGTTTGTTTTATCTGTGTAATAAATCCTAAGAAAAACCAGAAAATTGTGATTTTTAAATTTACTTTTATGTATGAATTCACTGAAATATAATAATTTACTGAACGTAAGCACCTAGATATATTCGTTTTCTGCACTGTATCTAAGTTTCATATTCAAAGTTTAAAGCGTTGCCGAAAAAATGAGAGAACAAAAAACGGTTTCATATAATTTATTTTATTTACCCCCCATTAATTTTATATACTTCAAAGTTTCAAAATATGAAACGAAGAAAAGTTACGTAATTCTGTGCCAATAATGGGAGAATACTTTGAAATACTAAAAGTAAATAAAATAAATTAGCAATCACTTAAAATGTCTGGAGCACATAATTAAGTAAAATAATGGATGAAATGAATAAAAATGAGTACATACTTTATGCTCAATATTTCGAAATAAATACGCAATGCCACATGCATAAAAGTCTGGAGGTGACTCTGAGCAAGTACTTCTAAATATATTCTTTGTTAGTACATACTCATATTTCGTATGAATAGAATAATGTCCATTCTTCAATCGCCGGAGTACTAATCCATATATTTTGTGAAACGAAGCTGTCATGGCAGATTGTATGTGTATTTTGCGTTTATTTTTCCACGACTATAAAGTTAAATATGGCATTTCTAAGCAGAATGTAGGGTGGCTTGCAAACAAGCCTTTTTGTGAACAGTTTTTTCTGATGAATTTCATGCACTTTCATTTTGAATTGAGAGGTTATTTAAGAAAAGTTGATAGTTTCCGACTTAAATTGTTCACCTATTTTGCATTTTCTTCAATTTTACGTCATAAAATGTTGTTAGCTAACCTCAGATTTGGATTCAACACCCCAAAAAAAAAACAAAGAATGGAAAACGTAAAAACTACCCCACAACTTTCCTGGTAAAAAGACAATTTTACTGGATCATTATGTATATACTAATAAATTTGTTTTTTTTTGGGAATGATACGGTTCAAAAAAAGAGTGTTCTTTGTTAGACCTTTTTTTATTGTCCTAGGACAATAACTTTTAACGGACAAACAAAACGGACAATTTTTGAGCCGTATCATCCCAAAAAAGCAAATTTATTAGTGTACAATCATTGACAAAAAAGTATTTGGATTTACTTGGATTATGTATATAGTACATTCCCAGCAAAAGTGCAGTGGTAAAATCTTGTCCAAGAACCTGAGTTTATACTTTTTTTCTTCTTTTCTTTCTCGAGTTATTTACTCATTTCTTTTATTGTGTGTTCTCATAGATTAAAGGAAGTCCGAGCTTCTTGGTGGCTAAAGTTTGTCGTCAGTTGTGTAGTCATTCCTTTGTCGCTAACATCGAGATTAGGGAATCCAATCCCGCAAATGCTGGATCCCGCAATTGCGGGATCCCGCAGGGATTTCGCGGGAACAACGTTGCAGAATTATCTGTGCGGGATTCGCGGGATTTGCGGGGCTCGATATTAAATTTCTGAATTCGTCAATAAAAGCGAAAATGTCTTTCATAGCGCCGCAGAAAGCAATAAATTACTCATCATAAATTACGGAGTCGTGCCAAGTCGGTTCGAGTCTGGATTCGTTCCTTTGAATCAAATACGGCCGACCGATACATTCCTACTCACGGTCCAACACGGTCTGCTCACGCGCATCTACAAGTGACGTCATTGCGAGAAGTTGCGATCGTTGCCATGGTAGTCAATATGTTGTTGTGACGTTCAAACTTTATTGACAATTAAAACGTTGGCATGGTTGTGAACTTGTTAACCTAAATCACCTACAAACGTCCAAAACTTAAGGATGTATTTGGTTGCCTAGGTGTCCGTGTCAGCATCCTTCTCGCAGTGACGTCATGCGCAGAAATGAACGAATTTGAGATACGAAGTGAGCAGACCGTAGTGGACAGTGTTCCTACTGAGTAACCGAACCACATTATCTTATAAGCAGAACGGCAACTCTCGCGCCATTTTGTGTTTGGACTATCAGGACCGAAATAGGTACTAAGGCCCTATATATTTCTTATATATAGGTACCCCAAAAGTAACAGATCGTATTGATAACGAATTTAGAAAAAATCTGGTTTAAAGTTGCCGATTGGAAATTACTACCCCACTTTACCAACGACGTCGGCTAGCAGCAGAAATCTGAAGAATCGAATAGCAAACGAATTTTTTTTTCATCGGGTAGAGAATACAATACTTAAAATAATATTTTCATGAAGTGTATTTATTGATAGTACTTTTAAAACAAATGTTTTAGGAAAAGAGAATGAAAACACGTACTGCTCTATTTTTTTATTCGTTTTGCCAAATAATTAAGTGGCTTCTACTTTTGTTGGTTTTTATATGTTTATAAATTTTAACAGCATTTGAAAATATAAATTTAACATAAAGTCATAAGGGCAATCTTGACAAGGATGAATCATAAGCTTTGTGAACATGTATCTGTATCTACCGTCGTTCAACGCCGTTCAACGTATAGGTATAATCAAGAAATGCAAAAGATGAGACATTATATATGTTATATTTTTTCCGAAGATACTTCCAAAATCAACGTAAAAAGTACCTTTTAAACTATTCCGACTGTTGTATTTTGTATTGTATCTATATGCTAAAAATATCTTCCTGCTACTATACACTGTTTTTAATTGCATAAAAACATTTATTACCATATTTAGTAGGTTGAGCACAAAGAATATTAATATTGTTTGCTATCCCGCAATTTCGCGGGATTAAGGTTTATTTGGTTAAATGGTAAACCTAACGCTGAGGGCGCCGCTTGATTCAAGTGCATTTTGTTGGCGTTGCTTGGCAACGACTCCGGCGGTCTGTAACCAAGCTTCAGTTGGGTACATGAAGGTTTTTTTGATTATTACACCATTATTTTAAAAAATCTGATGTGGCCAGGCACATGACTTTATCATACAATATATAAAACTAAGAGTTTAGCTGCATGAGAATCTATTCTATTGAGATAAATCGTAGGTATTGTCAAAGCATCAGCATTTGACACTCCTACACTACGTCATTAGAATAATAGTTATTTATGTCCCAAATGCCGAAAGTACGGAATAGCGCGACGAGCGGTGATGCGGCGCGTCACCGAAGGCGGAGTGTCGCCGTCGCATGTGGACGAGTAGCGCTATCTAGTTTTGGCAGGAGCGACATCAACGTTTATTGTGTTGCTTTTTAAGAAATACGTATTTTAAAAAAAAAATAACAAAAAAAATTCTGTATAGTAAATGCTAGGTTGGTACCACTTTGACGAAACGTCAAATTTAAAGGTGCGTTCCGATTGGTAGGTAATGGTAGCTAATGGCGGTGGTAAAATACGAAATTATAGTATTTCTTACATGTCGTGATAATGACACATATTAGTTTGCATGTACATAAACATGAGTCACTATCAATTTTCTATTGGAAATACTATAACGGCGTCTGCTACCACTGCCATTATCACTAATGAAAACGCACCTTAAAAAGGTAATTCAAATTCTGACAGATTTATATTTGTTCATGACACATCCCGACCAACATACTAAAATAAAACTACACTCATCGCTATACTTTATTTATAATTTTCTCAATGTATCGTTTTTAGAATTAGATATAAAGACGGGTTGATATTTCTTATCAACAAACAATCAAATTGGTGATCTTACTTTATTTGAAATTTGTATTTTATAATTTGCCGCACTACAGCGGCAACGTTCCATAGTGGTTCTCCAACCTCTGATGAGATCAGCTGTTTTCGAATGTGACAACACAAAAAAATATTTGTCAAGATCCTGGCTACTATGTAATTTCATATCAATGCAGATGCGACCGATCTCGATCAAATAGAATTTGCTCTTGAAGCTAAACTATTAATTTTACCAAAAAATTTCATAGGAATAAATTATTCAAAATTTCCTCTACTTTAATTTATTAATTAACTATTTTGTCGAAATTACAGAAATGGCGGCCCATTTCCAAAATCCTTCAAAAAGGCTTAGAATAAACTAAAAAGCTAAACTATTAATTTTACCAAAAAATGTCATAGGCATAAATTATTCAAAATTTCCTCTACTTTAATTTATTATTTAACTATTTTGTCGAAATTACAGAAATGGCGGCTCATTTGCAAAATCATTGAAAAAGGCTTAGAATAAACTACTAGTTCCTTTCGACCCTTTTGAACCAAAAGCTTTTCAGCTCTAAGATTGGTCATAAAACTTCTAAATATAAACTTTCGTCCCGATACCTTTAGTAGTTTCTCCGGAATCGTCGTCACAAAAATCGTTTACACACGCACACACACACACACACACACACACACACACACAGACATTTTTTTGTACCTTGGTCAAAAATGTTCAGGGGACCCATAAAGACCTATTTCCGCTAAAATCTCAATTTTTTTTTTCGGCATGATTACAATACTTTACATACTGCGTATGATAAAGTAAAAAAGAATGGTAACATGTTATACATTGCAGAAATGAGAAAAAACATGACTAGCGGAAAATACCAAAATTCAACATGGCGCCCATAAGAAAAACAAAAGTTGGCCATGGTTACGCCGCCATCTTTGATGTTATTTCAAATTAAAAAGTGACACTGCATTCCTTGTTAAAAAGTACCTATAGACTTGAGAACATTGATGTAGATGTAGAAAAATTCAATAAATTCGCACAACAAACTATAGTTATGCCGTTCTGGTTCTGTAACCTACACATTGCAACTAAGCGGTTAACGCAATTAACAGGTTGGTCGGTGGGTGCGTCCATCTGTCGGCGACGATGTTACAGTAGGTGTCCGGACAAAGCTGGGAACGCGGACACGTGACAATAAACTAATTAGGAAGTTGAACAAGTGTATACGATCCGAAACGGATGGCGGTACGCCGCCAACGACGGACGCGCCTCCTCTGACAGCTGCCGGACATCCAACAGATTACCAACTTCTCGCGCTCTGGTCGAATCAGTGCGCCAGTTAATCTGTCTTACTCCCCCAACGGAAACTTGCCCTGAACAGTAAACAAATCCGATCCGCCTAAGTGATTCTATCGGTGCTTTGCGAGGAAAGATATTCTTGTGGTAGGCCAGGAGATCGTGTGGACTTTGAAAGTTTGATTGATTGCTAACGAAAGGCATCAAGCACCCTAATCTGTGGTTTCTAAAGTTCGAAGTAGTCCAGTCAAAATAGACGAAAAAATGTGCAAACTTAAAGAAATGACGAAAAAATCTGTAAATTAAATGATAGAAAACAGAAAAATTCCAACCCGGGTGGATTTACACCTAAGGTGGGCAATAAATAAAACGTGAAGAAACTCTCCATCGATATAGTGTCTCCGTTGTGAAATTGTCACGGTCAAAAATGACCGACTCGAGATTTTTATTAAATCTTGGTTTCTGTTGATCGACCAACAATAGACAATTCATCATTTAAGAACGTGTTGGGGTTTTCAAATTATACGTTCGAAAATACGTTAAAGGCACGTAACTTGACCATTTCACAGATGTCGTTCAAAAGGGTTAAAACTGTTTTATGTAATATCCTACTTGTTGTTGATGCTTTTCAGCTATATTATATGTAAAATTAGTTTATTGAATGTTATTGTCACTTTCCGAATACAGAAAATTTACAAAGGAGCTTAAGGGGGCATATTTTATAATAGAAAATCCAGTAATCATTTGTCAATAAGTATGTGTTCGTCAGGAAAAAGGGTTTTTGTTAAATACCTCTCTTGTTTACTATGGCGGAAAGTGGACACATATTTTTTTCTGCGAACTTTTGATTTTTAATGGTGCCTATTGATGCATTAAATTTAAATGAGAAAATGCATGGGAAAAAGACATTTTTTGGTATTTGTCGAATAATTGTTCGGGGTTTGGGAAGATTAAAGATATAAGACTTGTAGAGGACTTTCCAATGAAGTATTCGAGCATACATATGGCTTTGACACCCCCAACCCACCCCCACAGTGCCGTAAAAACTACCCTTAAATGAAAAATGTACATTCTTCAGAAAATTTACCCTTGTTATCACTTTATTATCTTTTTTCTCATAGAAATCATTACTATAAGTCTAGTTGAATGTTTGTAAACATTAGTCCGCAAATTTCCATTTGTTTACATAATTCGCTTTTCTCGAAGCTCCGGGACCTGGGACCTGGTTCAAATCATTATTAAGTAAAATATTATTCGTTTTCAATATCATTTATTCGAAAAAAATGAATTGATATCGATACCCGAATTTGAACCGAATAAATGCGTGCCAACTCGAAAAATCGTGTGTTCGGTTCCATTACGAAAAGAACGAGCTTTACTCGGCTCGAAATTCGAGACTTCAAATTGACATCTCGGACAGCCGAATAATATTTTATTATTTAAATTATAGAAATCATCCAAAAATATAAATGATGTCACTTGAGAACAACTTTGGCCAGAATAACGGTCTAAAAACTAATAATTTTTTGTGAATTGCAAAGAAAAATTTTAAACAAATGTGGTTTTATTAGATAATATAGGCAAGATATCTCGAACATGAAATTTATAAGTTAATTTCTCAAAATAAGCTGAATTTTCTACCATAATTAGAAAAAAGTTGAAAATTAATAATAATTCAGACGGATTTTCGGAAAAAACGAATTATTTAAACAACTAAAATTTGTTTAAACAAATGGAAATTAAGTGACAAATGTTACACTTACAGATAAATCAGGTTAGCCACACCAAGTTATCAGGAAAACATATATCTCCTTCTGGTTTGTTGTGAGGGTACTGATATCCACAATTGTAGATGCTAATTAGCTTAATTAAACATCGCTTTGGACAGAATTGCTTAATTCGATATTGATTTTACTTTTTCTCCATAACATTTTATCAGATTTAAAAATTTCAAAGTGATTTTTAGGGCGGGTATGTTTTTGTTGACTCTCACCTGCGAGGAGTATAACGCAATTTATTTATTTTTTCGTTATTATGTCGTTTCAGAGTGAGGAGCCTTCAACACAGGGTTCAATACTTTTGCAATAAACAAATATTTATCAAACTCACTTCGAAAATCAAACTACTTTGTAATACCCCGTAATAAATCTACACATTTATTAAATGAAAAATTAATGATTTTTGAGCATTAACTCATAATGAATTATCTGTTTCGACGCGTTTTACGGGTTCTGAAAGATGTAGTAAATAATGAATTTACTAAGTTTCAAACAGTTTCTGATAGGAAAAATAATAAATAGGAATTATGAACTAAAATCAGTGCATCAGGATTGATTTATCAATCCCATCGCCTCCACCAAAAATTCAAACTCGCAATTTTTTGTTATCGAGAGTTGATGATGATATAAAATGCGAAATTACCTGCATTGTAGTTCGTTCGGACAGTAATCCGTAAAAAAATAATTGAATGTGTGCTTTAATATCACAAATTAGTTAGCGTGGAGCTTTTGTTGCGTGAACACACGAACAATGGAAAAGCACTACCTATAATGTGAGTTTTAGTGCATCAAGTGTAATCGCAGACTCGTTTGATTATGCAAAATGTCCACGGATTTCATTGCATTATATGTGCATGGAAAAAAATGATCGGAAATGAAATTTTGTGATGCTTTTAGCCAGTTACCAACTCAATAAAACTAGTTTTAAAAATGTTATGACAATATGCTCTTCAATTTTTCATCATTTTAGTTTTTTATCACAAATGTAGATGTAGAGTTCGTATGTTTACATTGTGTTAAGAAGGTACGTAAGCCACACACGTAATGATAGATGAGATAAGAACATAAGATATTTATTAAGCCCATCCTTGGATAACACATTGTTGCATTTTACATTACATACTCAAAACACAAAAAAGCTAGAAACAATAGTTAAACTTTACTTAAACGCTAATCACACTAGAACTACCAAAATCATTCGAACACAATAAATCACATGAAACACATGAAATCACATGAAACACAGACGTGCAGAATACATGTATGTATAATTACCATTCACAACATTAAAATCAGTGCCAATCATATACAAGAAACTCGTCCAGTGAACAAAATGCCTCAGCCCGAAATACTCTCTTAGTTCACATCGAAATGTACCTATGGGCGTTATAATACGTATGCGCGTGGCATGCAAGTTGTAATAGAACATGGCCATATAGAACAATAAGTTCCTGCAGAGGGCCGATGTTGGCCTAGGCAAGTTAAGGTCTGCGCCGTCTTATGAGAATGGCATGTGCCGCTCACATTCATGCCATGCCAAGCTCTATGGGTGTCTGTGAAAACCTCCAGCAAGAATACGAAGTGCACCGTGGTCTGACGTCGTCTACACTCTACACAACAAACGAAGAGCTCAATTTTGGAGCTTGAATAGGTCCCCGAACAAATTCAAACCAGCGAACCCCCAAGCCCCAATGCAGTAGCGCAGCCTAGCCTCAAACAGGGAATGGTACACCACCTTTGCCTCGTCAAAACCCACATCCCCCCTGACAACTCGCACCGCAAAGCACACGGAGGCCAGCTTGCTGGATAAACCAGCTATGTGGACACTCCATCCCAGTTCTGCATCCAAAACGATACCCAGAAACTTAGCCCTGTGAACTCCGTCGATACGATTGTCTCCAATCTGAATACTCAAATTCTGGAAATGATTTCTGAATAGCAAATATTTAGTTTATGTTAGATTTAGGGTAAGCTTGTTGGCGTTGAACCATGACTTTATTTCATCATGGTCATATCCCACATGCTGTTAAAGGCTCTCTACTTCATCCCCACTCCACGTGAAAGTGGTGTCGTCGGCAAACAATGTGACGGTGGCCCTCAAACTCATTTGTACCAAGTCGTGTATGTACAATAAGAAAAGCTGCGGGCCCAGGATTGATCCCTGTGGCTCAACCAGTTGGACTGTCAAACTCACCACTTGAGTACGTTCAGTTAGATAAGAACGCATCCATTTCTCATCCAGACCCGAAACCCATACCTATTCAATTTATCTAGGAGTATATCGTGAGAGACGCAATCAAATGCCTTTGCTGAGTCGCAAAAAATTGATACCCCTGCTCGACCTAAACCCAAACTGAGAATTAGACAACAACTCATGAGTCTCAAGGAAGTCACACACCCTGCTGTGCACAATGTGTTCTATAACGTTTGAGAGGGTTGGCAACAGAGAGCTCGGCCGGTAATCGCCCAGAGTGAAAGATCGATCACCCTTATGAATTGGGACAACACACACCGTTTTGAAGAAGTCCGGAAAACTTCCCTCCGAAAAAGATAGATTAACAAGGTCGGCAAAGACGTTCAAAATGCTATGTGGCAGGGCTTGTACGACTCTAATCGGAACTCCATCAATTCCAGAGGAACTTTTATTTTTCATCTTCCCTAGAGCTGATACAACTTCATTCCGATAGGCCCTCAGCCTCTGTACAGAAGTGATCATTAAGCCTATTTGAGATCAACACCGGGTCATCAATCCTATGATCATCCATAATCAGATGCACAACATTGTCCGAGTTTAACGATGACCTCCCGGTTCCTTTGGTGAATTTTTTGAGTCCATGATTCGGCTGGATGTGGACCAACGCTTTGCCGTTTTGATAGTTTGTTCGAGAACCCTTTTGTATTGCTTGCAATAGTTTTGGAACCAATCATTACAAATAAACTTTTTCAAATAAAACAGGGAGCGCTTATTTTGAATAGATGTCTTTATGCCCTCAGTAAGCCTTGTTTTCTTGTTTTTATTTCTCACCTGTAACAAGGGAAATTACGCGTCAAACACGGATGTTAATGTGTCGGAAAAGTGTTCAAATTTCGCATTGAGGTCCAATGAGGGACAAACCTATTCAACACCCTGGCAACTGTCAATAAGACCGAAGAAGTTTCGACGACTATAAATCGTAGCGATTTAACTGTGCAGACCGAACTGCGCTGATTTATCAAACGTGTGTATGGTAAACCGTACAGAAACATCTTCACGATTTATCGACACAAGTTAGAAAAAACTGTACAGTTTGGCCTGCACAGTAAAATCACTACGATTTATCGTTACGTGTGTAGCTGGCATTATACGGTGCATAGAATACCCTAATGCTGGTGGCAATCTTTTATAACTACAGATGTTGGGACAAATATTGACAGAGAGACAGCGTAGTGACCTCTAACGGTCACATTTGTATTTATTTTGTTTTATTTTTAAATTTCGTTTATATTCCGTAACAGATGGCGCCACAAGCGTTTTTAACCGTCATTTCGGCCGTGTGGCAGCACTGTTATATCGATTTCTCCGTAGCGAAGAGTCGCATAAGCTTTTGTACAGTGCACATGTATTACCTCAAGTACAACGAATACAGTCTTAAAATTAGTTCAACTGCATGTGTTTTATTGAACACACCATCAACGAAACAACATCACATCACTCTACAACATACAATGCTGCAAGTGGTAGTACTGTACCAATCATTGCTTCTACTACCACTAAACCCTTCGCAATAATTAGTAATCATACCTACTTTTAAAAGTTTAATTTCCCCATTCAATATAATATTTGAAGTAAAATCAGAGTATTTTTTGTTTAATTTCCGAATTATCTGATTTATTGTTTGACAATTATGTTTCCAGCAGCACCATTTCAAGAAGTTATATTAGGAACAGAATTTTACTATTTCTTTGTAGAATTTTAACATAAAGACATATATCGGTTTTAAAAAGCTAATTAGGTACTTCGTTCGCCAAAACTGTAATAATCGAATATCAATTAGTAGTAAATGTAAAGGGTCATTATAAATGATTGTCGTCGAAGTAAGTTATGCCCGTATTACTACATATCTGCCGATTTACACAAACAAGCTTACCTTACGTTATGCAACCAATTTAATACTAGCGTATAGAACAATTTGTATTCGTTTCTATGCAGCGGCACACACAAATTTTTACATATGATTTCAGTGCCCACTTTGACTACAATCATTTATAAAAAAAACCTGTAGAATCTGAAAAACTAGACTGGATTCACAGTTTTTGGGGCTGAAATTGTGTCTGATTCAGATACAACAAATGCGTGTTCCCTATTTGTACATTTTGCGTTATGAGCACTGGTTTTCTCAAAAACAATTTACAATGTTTGCTGTCAGATTGAGAGTTGATGGATAAAAATAAAACTATATTGTTTGTCGTAGGTATATTTTTTTAATTTTTTTATTTTTTTTTAAATTGAATTGTTGGAAATCTGGGAAAATGTTTGGTGTTGTCTCGAAAAGCTTATTGATGTTTTTTTGATTCAGTTAAAAATTATTATGGAGTGCAAACTTATAGCAACTTAAAAAATATTTTGAAAATTTAAGAATTTACTCTTACACCGAGTTTTTTGCCAAGAATTTAAAATGCTCAATTACCAGTTACTCTAATTTTTGCAGTTGGCAACTCTAAACCAAAGCCAATCACCGCTTTTAGTTTTGCACACCCTGGAAATATTTCTGCGGGCGCCCATGATCATTACTCTTAATTCAAACAATTGCGCGGGGCAAAAATTGCAATTAACGTCATTTTTCAAAAAAACATTCTGTCGTAGGATAAAGATAGAAAAGAATTCATTTTGGATAGTAAAAGTATCGCACTTTTCGACAGTTATTATTGGTTTGCGATTCTAATATGACTTATCCCGAATAACTGCAGATTTGCTAAATGTCAATAGATTTTAAATAGAACATATCTTAACATATCTTAGCATATCTTAACTCTATAGGTCTATCGTCAACAGCTTAAAATGTATTAAGCATGTAATTTGATATTATTTGTAACTTTCACACAATAATTTATAAATTAATATTACATATCCAGACGGTTCGGCAAAATTCAACAAGCTTACAAACTCACAAACTTAAGTTTATCTTTAGTTTAGTTTAGTTTTTTAATAGTATTTAGTTTAATGCAGTATTCTGTAATTTTGAATTACACAAACGCATAATTTTTGATATTGATTTTCGTCAAAGTCAAGAAAATTAGTAATTTATGTACCAGTCTAAAATAGTTTAAATAATATTTATCAAAGACATTAATTTGTTCGTTATACGTCAACGCTTTGGAAAATCAGGTCGCCTCTTTTAGGCCTCTGGAGGCACACATTCAAGGGGATGTTGCAACTATGATAGCCGAACATGAAGAATATAAAACGGTGACGTTTTCAAAATACTTTTATGGAAATCATGGACAATGTAATATTTCCACAGAAAATTTACGCCGAAGTTAGACTTAAACGCATTAACCTATGCAGTATTGACAATCCTACCGAAATAATTATTGTTTATTCGGTTTACAATAATCCATTTATTTAATTATTATTATATTTAAGTATTACTGAGTGTTATGGTTACAGAAATATTAGGATTTCGACAGAACACTTCATTTCTACCAAAGCATTCCTTGTTTTGTTATCTGTAGTACTTAGAACACTGTTTAATGCGCTCGCTAATCGCTCGCGCGTTAACCAGTTCGATCATTAATCGCTCTTTTTAATATACTTGTTAGTTAAAAAAGTATTTATACCAGCAATTTATAAATTTTACAGTCTAAACTCATAATTATAAAATAAAATACTGTAATTTATTATCGACTCACAAAACAACAACGTCCGGTTTCACAAACAATGATCACATTTTATCCGGATCATTAACATTTCTTTTTATTATGAATTTGATAGTAGGTAGATGGCTTCTGATTTAAAATGAGCATTATTGGCTCCACTGAATTAAGTAATTAATTTAGTAATTTACCCGATAAATTACGCTCTTACAGCACTTGTCGACTGCTTAGGGGTGGTGGGGTACATTCACGCAAGTACTTGTGGAAGGAAGGTTTGTAACACAACTGTAATTAAATTTTTTGGTAAATTACTGGTAAATTACCAACGGTAATTTAAATTGACGCAAATTAGCATCGGTAATTTAAGGGGTAAAGTACGGTTATTAAAAATCGGTAAATTACCATTAATTACGGTAATTAATTTAGTAATTTGCGCGGTAAATTACGGTTTGACATCCCTGGTTGTAATATCTGTACTCATGCACAGATGGCATCAACAGAACATTGTGCCCGCGGTAAAATTGTAAAGCCTCCCCCAGACTGAGTCGAATTGTTTTTTTCGCAAATCGTTGTATTCTCTGTGGTATCGTAACCACCCTTTTGATATACATAGCAAAATTGTCTCGTCGCTCTCGCGGCGACAAAATCGCCTAAGGCTGGGGAAGGGGGTAACTTGTAACCTTGGGAGGCAGTTAGCGGCACTGTCTAAAGTGCGGGGCCGGGGTCCGGGGAACTCGCTGAACCTGCCTCGGGCCGGCCCTGACACTTATTCTAAGTTCATCAGAACAAAATAGACGTAAAACGGCATAGAAATAATGAGTTTACACTCCACTGAACCCATACCGCCTTCACACACATCCTAAATTTCGAACAGAGCAAATTGAACATGTGTAATATTTTCGCAGGGTTCATCCTTTACAAATACAGTATATGTATATCCGAGCTATCTGCGGAATACCTAAATACCCGCGGCTGTAGTCAGCCAATCCGTTGGCAAACACTAGTAACATTATACCGCGTTCCTTCGCATCTGTTTGCCTGTTGACCTTATCTGTTGAACGAGGTGGCTCAGCTACTACTCTACTACTAGCATAGCAACCGAGGCGTCTCTCCGAGACCGGGTAAACTAATTCGGTTTCCGTGTTTCCATTGTTTCCAGTCGCACCCGCCGTCAAGGTACCGAACCAACTGCTGGGGGCGCCACTGAACACCGACGTTCAATTGGAATGCTACGTGGAGGCCTTTCCCAACACCATCAACTACTGGGTAAAGAACAGAGGCGAGATGCTCCTAAACGGGTAGGCGGAAAATGTTAATTCGTTATTTATGTTAATTAGAGAATGCGCGAACGAACGAGCGATGGAGTAATTAGTCAAATTTGTAACACGTGCATAGGTAACAGGTTTTATTTTCAGAATGTATAACCTGGCAGAAAATTTGTTACGTTCGCTAAATAATTATGTTCTGTATTCAGGAATATCTGTATATCCGCAGTAACTCGCTTTATATTTGTTTTTTGGTTAAATTATTTGTTCTGTCAGCTTAATTGTCACACCCTGTGATCAATAATGTATCCTCGCTACAGTAATCAGCGTGTATTCAACAGATTTTGTTCATAGTTGTTTCATGCACTGAATGCATACAATTTGATTATCTGTTTAATCATAAATGTGTTTGCGAAAACACTAAAATTTTTTTTATTAAAAAGCATTATTGAACATATTTTTTTATGAGCAGAAACAGTACAAGAGTTTAATCGTCTCTACATTAATTTTTGTTGAATAATGTGGGGGAAAAGGAGGATATACGGTGTCCGGCAAAAAGTTGGATACAAAATTTTATTTATCATAAACTTTTCAGAAAAATTGTATTCTTGATTAAAATTTATGGGTGTCTTAAACCTAAAATGTCAATTATAGAATGTAGAGATGTATTAAAGTAAGAAGACTTTGGGGTGTTTGTAAATTCATCCATTGTTCACGATGACTTATTTTAGATTTTACTGCTTTAAACGATATTTCCAAGCCACGATTTTCAGCAATTTATCAAATAGTTGTGTTAGTGTTTTTCTAATTAGGAATAAATATATATGTCGAATAATCGGAGTGTGCCCACGGGAAACCCATGAAAGAGTGACTTCTTGGCCAAAAAAACAATAATTAAATCAAGTGTTTATTTGACGATTTTTTTTCACTTATAGATTCAAACATGTCGGTTTCTGAAATGAACTGTAGTCATATTAACTTTAAAATATTCCATAACATGGCATATTTGTCTAATAGCGCACCAACTTTATTTCGTTTATTCTATTTTATTTTATTTCGTCACAAATACAAAATAAAATATAACGGGCGTACCTTTGGCGTGAGTTTTCATGGTATACTCCTTTTATTCCAAACTATTATTATTATTATTTGCGATTTGTGGATACAACACTTGTATTGGTTATACAGGCTGTCTCAACAGTGCGATCTCGGAAGATTGTACCTCTGTTAATGAAGATGGTTTAAAACTGACTTCACTCGTATATACAGAACTCCGAGGCGCACATTTTAAAATTATTAGCGTGTATACAGGGTGTTCCATAACGTAGTACCAACCCAAATATATGTTAGCACTTATTGATAGAAAAATCGATTTTTTTATTAAGAAGACTACTTATCTCAGCGATGGTTTATTTTAGCACTAGTGTGTACTAGTACTTTTTTGTGCAGAACGATGCGTAGAATTCAAAAAAAGAATTAGATAGAGGCTGTTCCATTTAAAAAAATTAACTTTCTTAGGAAAACCTGTTTGCTTTATTTTGCTGCAGATTATGACCAACCTGTACACAATTTGGATAAGGTGGGTAATCATGATAATAGAACGCTTCTTACTTAATCATAATCTAAGCGTGCGAAATAAAATTAAAAACAGTTATTGAGAGAAGCAGTTTTTCTTAGACCACTGTTTTTCCATGAAAATGCCAATAAATCAAAAACTATAAAGTTTAGTGTAGGTAATAATATGTTTCATTGGTGTAAAATTTAGCGAGGAATTCAATATTGTGCCGAAACATAGGTTGATCCATTTAAAAAAGCATAAGTTTGGGTTGGTACTACCTTATGGAACATCCTGTATACACGCTAATCATTTTAAAATGTGCGCCTCGGCGTTCTGTATATATATGAGTGAATCCGTTTTAAACAACTTCATTAACACAGACACAATCTTCCGAGATCGCACTGTTGAGATACCCTGTAAAAATTAAAAAGAAAAGTATATACTGTGAGAATCAGACCATAATAATTTCTGTCAATCCTTGTTCACAGGAAATTAAATTAAAAAGAAAAGTATATACTGTGAGAATCAGACCATAATAATTTCTGTCAATCCTTGTTCACAGGACAAAATATCATATCAGAGAGGACAGGAGAATATACAAAATATACATGTGGCTGACGATTCTAAAATTCGCGGAAGAAGATGTTGGGACCTACAACTGTATATCAACAAATTCCCTGGGGAAGTCTGAAGGAACCTTGCGTCTCTACGGTAAGTACATTTTTAGGTTAAGTTACGTGTATTCCGCGGTTGTCCACATAAACACCACACAGCATTTTCCTCATGCATTATCAAGAAAACTCTGTACGAAAATGGCAAATACATTTTCAGTAACGCTTATATCATCCAGGCTTCCTTCTAAAACTATTTATTATTATCACAATTTTTAAATTCATTTGAGCAATTTATCACAATTTTTATCAGATTAGCCCTTTTAGTAAAACAACAAATTTAGATATAGGGAATATAATCAATATACTGGTTAAGTTTAGAATTTTAAATTAATTTATAAAATTTGTCATGTTCAAAAGACGTATTTCCAGTGTAATTTAATTATTTTTGTAAATATTTTATCTGGTAGTAAAAATGGCGATTAGCGATATTTGCATTACAAATCCGTTGTTCTAGCGCTGCCGTGCTGAACGATTACTGCCAAACTTCGACGCAATTTGCAGTTTAATGAGAGCTATTAAACCTCTTAAGCACTTCCGGTACATAACTTTACTCCGCCCCGATTGATTAAAGTTATACTTTACGGGTGATTTTTATGATCTATTATGAGATTTAAGTTCGCCAAAGCCACCTACCGAGTGATCAATAAAAACTGATAACAAGAGAGGTATATATAGCAAATCTAGTCTCTCAAAATGATCAAAATGTATGCTATGTAATTAATATCTTAAATGGTGGGACCTCAATTAACATGAAGGACAACTCTAAGGTTCAAATAAAGAATAATTATTAAGAATGTAACAAAAACTGTGCAGAGGTCAGTTACAAAAGGAAAATAGTAATTTAAGGAAAATTTCCCAAATAACATTAAAATAGTAACATAAAATAATAATATGAGTAAGAGTAATATAAAGCATAATAAAATGATTAATTATAATACATTATCATACAGGTTGGTTGCAAAACAAGAAATTGCTAAATATGTCCAAAGAGAAAACTATCCGTTTTTAACCGATAAATTAAAAATCGCTTAGGAAAAACTTGGTTTAAATTAAATTGAATGCTGTATCTCATTTTTAATATTTTAACTTATCGTCTTAAATTTCCAAGTCAATATTTATGATTAATAACATATTAGATAATGATTTCGATTTTTCTTTAATAAAGTTGACGGGTTGTGGTGTCTCTCGTCTAAAAAACTTAACGTCAAATTTATATTAATTGTAAACTGTACAAATGTCTTCGAAGGCGGTGGCTGTAGCTGCGTGTGCGTGTTGAGAGTGTTCGTGTTTTAATCAATAATTTTTAAATCAAAACGTTTTACGACCTTTCAAATATTTTTGTAAAGCATTTTTTATCGTAATCGTGGTTTGTTTATAAAAATTTACCCGCCAATCTGTTTGCTCACTGGCGGGTAAATCGTAAGATTTCATCTTGTTAATATAATTTCGAATAAGCGCCCACGGCGCAAAGCACCGTTTATAGTAGGTATTTGAAATTATGTTAATTCATAATGTATGTTTTTAATTAATATATTTGTGTTAATGGTTAATGGTTAATGTAAACATGTCTGAGATTATATCTGTTATTAAATTTATTTTCGTAGTAACACTTAAAATAAAAATTACAGCCACGACCTAGATTTGAACTAGGGACCTTTGTGTCGCTAGCACAATGCTCTCACTAACTGGTCTATTAAGGCCTATGACATTTGGTCGAGAGAATTGGCATATCAAGGAAAGGAAGTAATCAACACACAAACCGTAATGATGAAATAATCTTGAAATGTTCAACAAATGTTTAGTTTTTACAACACGCCGTTTGATTTATCTACGACTCACATATAATAAGTTCATTGCATACGTATCTACGACTATTTAATCCCCTTCGTGACACACGCCAATGATTCTAATGACACTAGCGTTGTATAATAATGACAGTTCGTTCAAATAACGACTTCATTATTTTAACGAACTGTCAGCAGTATACGAACGTACTGTCAAAGTCTGCCAAAACCTTCGTGGATCACTATTATTTGACAGTTCGCCTCGCCACCATTGACAAATACATTTTACATATACGGGATTTATGAGTAGTAGATAAGACGTCGTATTCGCTCATACATAACTGATATAAATCGCTCGCATGATTATAAGCTCGCCTATTGCTCGCGAATAAACTTCATGCTCGCGATTTATATCCTTAATTATGTGCGCGTCAATTAATATACTATTACAATTAACGTCTATGTCACGCAAATGCAAAAAACTGCCACAGTATGCTTGTCCAATCTCAAAATACTTCAAATTCAATACATATTGTTAATTTTCTCTTTTCTCATTCGTTGGAATGTGATTTGACATTCTTGGCCATATTGGATCGCCATATTTTGTTTCTAATCTGGATCCAGGAAACTTGACATTCATGCAAATCCGATGACCTGTTTATATTTAGTGGCCATATTGATTCACCCGTTTTAAATTTTAACAATTTTAATTCCAATTTCGCATAAATGATATGCAAATCTCACAACATAACATTTATGCGAAATCAAATTATGTACTATCGTGAGCAAAAAAAAGCGGGGACAGCAAACTGAAATGTATTCTGTATTCTGAACAATTTTGGTTATGTTACATTTACTTTGAACGTATTTGTTAACCTATGAAGCCTAAACTTTGACAGTATCTGCTGGACAGCATGGGCAATATCAATCTCAGCAATCGGTGTTATGAAAAAAGACTTTGAATGTGATACCATCGATCTGTTAATTTCCGCCAAATTGATCTCGATAGAATCAAATATACTCGACAAGAGATTATCAAGTAATGAAGTAAAATGATTACTAAACAAATTACATAATTTAAAATAATCATCACTCTCAGGCACGGTCACGTGCATCGAGAAATTTGTACGTTTCTTACGGATAAGATCCCACACAGCCTTTGATTTATTATCTGAAGAAAGTATGTAAGTGTCGGTCACCTCAGTTTCCTTCAATTTCATATTAAGCTCATAAATTTACTTTAGCTGCAAGTATTCATTTGTAAATATAGGATACCTATCACTAAGAAGCTTCAAAGACAAAACGTGGTCTCCCATTCTCAAAATATCCCGTGACATCCAACCTGAATCAGACCGCCTCAATATCTTGCATCTAACATACGGGAAACAAAGATCCATATAGTACAGAAATATAAATTCAAAAAACTGAAAAGGCAACATTGGCGCACACCTGCTGTTTGCCAGGACTCTGCCTCCAAATACTCGACAAGTCTTGAAACGGAAGCGGCCCAATATCTACGTTTCCAAACACTTTGATCCTAGATACTGCGCTTTTTAGGCAGCACCATGCTGAGCAATTGAGAATAATGATCAGATAAATCAAAATCATCAATACAATTTACATGGTAGTCCTCATAAAGAAGATTCACAAATATATTGTCAATGCATGTTGCCGTCTGCTTTGTTACTCGTGTTGATATATCCAATGTAATATGTAAATTTACATTGTTTAACAGATCTCTAATTAATTTAGTATTTGCAGAATCTTCACAAGAATTTATGTTAAAATCACCGGTAATAATGGCACGTTTATTCTCAGAGTTGAGTAAATCTACAAGTACTGACAACTTCTGATAAAAAAATTTAAACTAAGAAGTTGGAGAGCGATACATAACAACAATAACAATTCTAGTAGTGTAAGCAAATTAGCTCGAAAAACAAGGAATAGAAGAAAAAATTTATAAAGTTTTGAAATTTTGGTTATGAACTCTCAGTAAGGACCCAAATACAGATCCGAAGAGTTCCCACCTCTCCGGTGGGAGCTTCATCCCCTTTTACCCAAAAAACTACCCCCAATTGTAACGTCGCGGTCTTTTTCGGCGTTTTGCTCGTAAACCGCAATTTTTACGAAAAAATGTTACAGGACTTTTTATATTCTCCATTAAATTCCCTATAAAAATGTCCCTTACTGTTTTTGCGTATCTCCCACCAAACGCTCCTAAATGACCTTGCAATATAGGCATAGTTTTCAGCGCGAAGTCTAAAATGAGCCCAGCGCCGTTCTTTCGGTGATTATGTTTAAAAATGTTAGTCTAAGCAAAAAATGTATAGAATCAAAATTAAAGAGCAGTTTTTTCTCTACAAGGTGCATATAAAATAAGATTCTTATGATCAAGTGTTAGTGTTCATATGATGATTTTATTATATTTATGCATTCTGTACTTTGACCCCGTTTCCACACCACCTTTGAGGTAGAGCTCTGGGCGCGCTTTTTTACGTGGTTTCCCCGGTATGCTCATTCCACTAATAAAATATATCTATTTATTAATTTTCCTCTGCAAAGTCGCTCTCCTCGATCGAATTGAAACAACTTTGCCCATGACAACTAGAGCACGTTGTGGAGTAGCGCAAACCAACTTTTACACAGGTACATCGCTTTCCACATCCTTTTTTACAGCCGCAGGATATATGCTGAAGAATTGAAGTTGGAGCTGGCGCTTCAGTCATAACCACTGGCATTAGAATGGTTTTTACTTTTTCTCCAGCCCCATTCATTTGTCGTTAAAGTTTTTCCTCGCCACGTCTGAATTTGATGAAATTATGATATGAATGTTGTGCTAATGCAGGAGATGTGGGTGGTAGTCTAGGCAAAATTACTGCGTGACTGGATTGGCCAACTAACTTATTAAATGAAATGAACCGGTAATGATTCAAAGATGTCTCTTTTCGGGGTGCTTTGTATAAGGCAAATGTAAATTTCTCACCAGCTCTTGCTATCTCATCTTTCGCCAATGAAGGATTATTGAATATTTCAACTACTTCTTGTAAATCCTTTCTTGATTTTATTAAGGTTGTAGTCTGCGATTTTCCTTTCCCAAAAAACGGAGACGTGGTGTCGCAGCCACTAAACGCATGAGCAAATAAAATGTTGTCTTTGCAACCGTTTAAAACTTTCGAATTTTTTAAGTCATGGGAACTATATGCCCTTTTCTTAATATTTCCTTGAGAATCTCTCAAAAAGCGAATGCCTTTGTCCGATGGAGAAAGAGCGATGAGGAGTGTTAGCAAATCAATATCTTGCCCAACAACAACAGATTTTTGATGAGCACATTAGAATCAGCAGGTATTTCCACTTTCGCTGCTACCGATTATGCGGACTTGCTAATTGTTCAGACTGCGATCGACGCAGCCAACAATTTTGAAAACTGTTGTTGGGCAAGATATTGATTTGCTATCACTCCTCATCGCTCTTTCTCCATCGGACTAAGACATTCGCTTTTTGAGAGATGCTCCAGGAAATATTAAGAAAAGGGCGTATAGTTCGCATGACTTACAAATTTCGTAAGTTTTAAACGGTTGCAAAGATAACATTTTATTTACCCATGCATTTAGTGGCTGCTACACAACGTCTGCTTTTTTTGGGAAAGGAAAATCGCAGACTATAAACATAACAAAATCAAGAAAGCATTTACAAAAAGTGGTTGGCATATTCAATAATCCATCATCGGCGAAAGATGACATAGCAAGAGCTGGTGAGAAATTTACACTTGCCTTATACAAGGCAACCCGAAAAGAGACAACTTTGAATTATTACTGGTTCATTTCATTGAATAGGTTAGTTGGCCAATCCAGTGACGCAGTAATTTTGCCTAGACTACCACCTACATCTGCTGCATTAGCACAACATTCATATCGGGTTTTTAATCAAATTCAGACGTGGCGAGGAAAAACTTTAACGACAACTGAATGGGGCTGGAGAAAAAGTAAAAACATTCTAATGCCAGTGGTTATGACTGAAGCGCCAGCTCCAACTTCAATTCTTCAGCATATATCCTGCGGCTGTAAAAAATGATGTGGAAAGCGATGTACATGTGTAAAAGTTGGTGTGCGCTGCTCCACAATGTGCCGTAGTTGTCATGGGCAAAGTTGTTTCAATTCGATCGAGGAGGACGAGTTTGCAGAGGAAAATTAATAAATAGATATATATTATTAGTGGAATAGGCCTACAGGGGAAACCACGTAAAAAAACGCGGCCAGAGCTCTACCTCAAACGTGGTGTGGAAACGGGCTCAAAGTACAGAATGCATAAATATAATAAAATCATCATATGAACACTAACACTTGATCATAAGGATCTTATTTTATATGCACCTTGTAGAGAAAAAACTGCTCTTTAATTTTGATTCTATACATTTTTTGCTCAGACTAACATTTTTAAAGATAATCACCGCAGAAAACGGTGCTAAGCTCATTATTCAGTTCGCACTGAAAACTATGCCTATATTGCAAGGTCATTTAGGAGCGTTTGGTGGGAGATACGCAAAAACAGTAAGGGACATTTTTATAGGGAATTTAATGGAGAATATAAAAAGTCCTGTAACATTTTTTCGTAAAAATTGCGGTTTACGAGCAAAACGCCGAAAAAGACCGCGACTTTACGATTGGGGGTAGTTTTTTGAGCAAAAGGGGATGAAGCTCCCACCGGAGAGGTGGGAACTCTTCGGATCTGTATTTGGGTCCTTACTGAGAGTTCATAACCAAAATTTCAAAACTTTATAAATTTTTTCTTCTAAAAAAGCTAATTTGCCTACACTATAGAGTGAACCAGCTCAACCGCATTCAAAACTACCACACACAGCCACGTTATTAATATCATCACGATTTTTGATAAAAGTAGATAATTTACTATAAATAGCAACCCCACCGTGTTTATTTAAGGTGCGACAATACCAAGAATTTAGTCTTTGTTTAGCCAATGTTCAGTCAAAAGTAGCACGTTAAGTATCATTTGAGCGTTTTGAATTTTTGGTTGATTCTTCTGCTATACGCTTGGAGGTCTCTTTGCAAGATGGAATAAAAAATCGTTCACACTCACATCTTGTGGCTAAATCTCGGCTCTTTTCTATTCTGTTAAATATTTTGAAGGAACTGATACCTTAAAGGATGAGTATTGCTCTCGATGTCGACTAAGCAGTTTTTCGCATTTAACTTCACTTACATTGTTCGATTTAATATAATTTTAAAGCATTTCTTTGGCAATCTTTGTGTCCAAACGAAACACATAGAGATGGGAAAACCTAATTTTCCCCTAATATCGGCACAGACGGCACTACCACGAATCACCTCAATTGGTTTAGATCTTCTTCGAGTTATAGGCATCCATCCCTCCGATGAAGATTTATTTGAAGTGATAACACGACTAGCAGGTGCATGGTTGATATCGGAATTCACAGAAGTCGCATATGTTTGTTGTTGTTTTTTAACACCCGTATCACGACCAGTATTGCCAACTCCTTTCGAGACTTCGGTATTTGACAGTTTTCTGGTTTTGTGTACTTCTCCAAGTTTAGGAAACTCATTATTTATTCCAGCATGGTGTTTGGAAATATCTGACCTATTTGATTCTAATAGATGAATTAGCTGGATGTTACATTCCTTCAAAATCGCCACCTCCTCTCTCAACGAACTAATTGATTGCTGCAGTTGCTCGGTCTCTCTAGTCACGATATTCTTTAACAAAGTGCAGAATTCTTCACTTTTTAAGAAGTTTACCACTTCCAGGGACTTATCACCACTTGATTTTAAATCCGGTGGCATTTGTCAATTATAAACCACCTGATAATTGCACTACAAAGCAGGAAACTCACTAGGCACGTGGTGAACACGATGGACACTCTCACCATATCCAATATGATACCGAAAACTTTATACGTTATATTACATTTGGAATCTGAAATCTTCAGTTATTACGGGAAATGAGTTTCATGTAAATCCAACATAATTTACATCTTTTGTCGCCATATTGGATATGACAATTTGAATGTTAAAATTCAGATATCAGATCTCGAAACTAGATTATGTCACCTATGATTCTATCACCTAAATGGACAACCAGTAAAAAAAGTTAAATATTTGTTTAATATTCTCATTCTCTGTTGGTAATCATAGCACAAAAATTCTTCATGCATATAGAATTTTGTAGCAAACACGCCATCAACATTAACGAGTAAGTTGGAGTAAACCCACATTCTTTTGAAAAAATTAAAACAAAACTCAAAGTCACCACAACAGCTTATATTAAAAAATACCAAAGGTTAAGAAAAACTTTTAGATTCTTTATCATTGGAAAATAGATGACCAGCAGCTTAGCGAACTACGATCAACTTATATAACAGTATAAGACTATCGCCCCAGTTATTCGGTATTTCGTCCAGTAGCTTCGCGAAAAATTCCTCCTTGGAGCGTATATAAAACTGGCAAGTAAATATTGGAGGAACAACGGGAAACGGCTGCCTGCCTGCACCAAACTAAAAGTTTCATTTCAGATTTTATACTCCGCTGCTAATATGGAGGAAGCAGTGGATACTGAAGTTTGCTAAGGGGCAATAAACGTCACGCTGTGACATTGTAGTATTCTGCGTACGCCAGCTTACGTCGTATGCTGCTGCATACGTCCCGTTTATGACACTTGACGACGGCCCGGATTTGCTACCTTTGTCACGTAATACACCTCCAGAAATTATTGTAGCCGAAGTTGGAATTATCCGACAGGCATAGTTTGATGTGATTTAGTGGCTTGTGCGGTATAGTAGCGGTGGGTTTAATTGTTCTGGAAGTTTACAGCGATATGGGTGTAGTTTTAGGTTTATGTGGTTTGGGTTTAATTTAAGGGTTTTGAAAAGTCAAGCTTGTGTCACCTTTGTTTGAGCCTGGCAACTCAAATTCATGAAAATCCTGAAAATCATGAACCAAACAAATAAAAACTATCAACGTTTATCCGTATGCATATATCACGTCATCCTATAGATATACATAATTCATATTGATATCAATTGATGGCAGCAATATTAGCAAGGTGAATGATTCCTCTCCACCTCTCAATTAACAAACGTACGATAAAAAATTAAATTTATAAATCGATCAAATCTTCTGTTCGCTCATTCCAAATCATCGAAAGTTTTCAAAAGTATTTTTGAAGGGATGCCTTAAATATTTGGGCGGACAGACAGACAGACGGTTAGACGGACAGACGGACAGCCGGACAGACAGACGGACATAGCTAAATCGATTGAATTTTCAATGGTGATCAAAAATATATATAGAAGTCTATACCTGCCACGCTTCCTTAAGTGTGTTACATATGTCGTGACAAAGTCAATATTCCCTACTACAGTAAATGGGGGTGTAGTCTATGAACGTATTTTTATTTAGACTAACTTTATTATATTACGTACTAGTAAAGCGACATGCGTCTTGCTTGAATCTATTTTTTAATAATTCAAAAACAATATAAACAACCATAACGTGGCAACCAGACATTATATAGTCACGGCGTTCTATATACAATTTTATGTTGTTTGCTGTAGGGTGTGCGCCGCCACAGATACTCCCCCTCTCACGAAAGATAACCAGACAAATAGAGAGTTGAAATTTATATGAAATTATACGAATATGTTTACAAATGTATTTAAAATAAATGCAGGTTGAAGACGGTCAATGCTAACACTATAATTGCGATTATTACGAAATATAATAAAATGTTTGTTAAATTTTTTGATAACTTTAAAAGGGCCTTCAAATCTTGGCGATAATGCCTTCTTCTTACCTTCTAACTTAAGAAAAACGAAATCTGATTGAAATAATTGTTTGTGAACAAAAGGTTTAAAATTACAATGAAAGGAAGTTGAAATGGGTTTTAAATCTGAAAAGGTTTGTCTAAGTCCTATAAGCAAAGGTTCTGTTTCTAACAAATTGTGGGATTTTAGAAAAAAATTCTCCTGGCAACCGTAATGGTTGACCATACAGTAACTCGGCCGAAGAACAACCAAGATCTTCTTTTAGAGAGCAACGAAGCCCCAAAAGAATTACTGGTAGCTCGTTATTCCACCGATTATTGCACCCTCTAGCGACAATGGATGTTTTTAGAGTTCTGTGGAATCGCTCTAAAATGCCATTACTCTGAGGATGGAATGATGAGGTATGGATTTGTTGTGATCCCAGTAATTTGTTGAATTGCGAAAACATTTGGGATTCGAATTGTCTACCTCTGTCGTGTGTAATTGTATGTGGGATTCCAAATCTTGAAAAATAATGACGGAACATTGTATTGACAATTGTAGTTGCAGAAATATCTTTAATTGGATATGCTTCGGGCCAACGAGTAAAACGGTCGATAACTGTAAGCACATAACAACAACCTAATGAAGGAGTAAGGGGGCCGATGATGTCAATATGAATGTGTTCAAATCTGCCTCTGGGAACTGTGAATTTTTGTAGAGGTGATTTGGTATATTTGTGTATCTTAGATCTCTGGCAGTCAAGACATGACCTTGTCCAGAGACATATATTTTTATTCATATGTGGCCAAAAATATCGTGATTTGAGTATGTATTGAGTAGATCGAATTCCTGAATGGGAAATGTTATGAAATTTATCAAATATAGATCGCCGAAATATTTCGGGAATATAGATTTTCGAAGTGGAAGAAGAAATTTCACACCAAACTTTTGATTTGGAAAATGAAGTTTCTTCTTGTGATATAATGAATTTATTATTTCCTAAAGATTGTTTGTGTAAAAGATGTTTTAACTGTACATCATTCTCTTGTTCTTTCTGTATTTCCTTAATGGTGAGTTCTGAAAGCTTCAGCGATTCGATACGGGACAAAGTGTCTGCAACAATATTAGCAGTGCCTTCAATATATTTGATATCTGATGTATATTGAAGAATATAGTGTAAATAACGAGTTTGTCGTGGAGATTTATCAGATTTGGAATTGAAAGAATTTATTAAAGGTTTATGGTCTGTATAAATAGTAAATTGATTTCCATGTAAAAAATGTTTAAAGAATTTTATTCCTGAATATATAGCTAAAAGTTCTCTGTCGAATGTTGAATAATTTACTTGTGCTAGAGTAAGTTTTTTTGAGAAAAAGGCTATTGGTTGCGTAATATTATCAAAAGTTTGGGAAAGGACAGCGCCAATGGCTGTATTTGATGCATCTGTAGTTACAGATAATTTGGCCGTTTGACAAGGATGTGCTAGTAGAACTGATTGAGCAAGAAGTGTTTTGGCTTGAGTAAATGCATGTTCGTGCTGTTCTGACCAACTATTTATTTCTTTTTGTTTATTTTTATATAAATAGTTGGAAAGAGTATACAGGCAATTAAGAATTTGGGAAAAGTTAGGTACGAATCTATGATAAAAATTTATCATACCTAAAAATCTTTGTAGCTCTTGAAGGGTTCGAGGTCTTGGATACTCAGTGATAGCCTGAATTCTACTCTGGGAAGGTTTAATTCCATCTGAGGAGATGTTATGGCTAAGGAAATCTATTGAATCAACACCAAAAACACATTTAGACGGTTTAATATTAATGCCATAATTGTTAAGTCTTTCGAAAAGTTGTTTTAAATGTAAAAAATGTTGATCTTCATCTTTACTTGCAATGAGTATATCGTCTAGATAAACAAATATAAAATCTAACCCAGTGGTAATTTCATTAATAAATCTTTGAAACGTCTGAGCTGCGTTTCTAAGTCCGAATGGCATTCGTGTAAATTCAAATAACCCAAAAGGAGTTGTGATTGCTGTTTTATAAATATCTTCTTCTGCTATTGGAATTATATGATAAGCTCGGACTAAATCTACTTTGGAAAATATTTTGCAACCATGTAAATGTAAATTAAAATCTTGTATATGCGGTAACGGATAGCGATCTGGAACAGTAATGAAATTTAACTGACGATAGTCGCCGCAAGGTCGCCATTCATTAGCATCTTTTTTAGGTATCATGTGTAAAGGAGAAGCTGCTGAAGAACATGATGGCCGACAAATGTCTAGAGAAACCATTTGTTCGAACTCTTTTTTAGCTAGCGAAAATTTTGTAGAATCTAAGCGTCTGGGTCTGCAAAATGGTAAATGAGAATTTGTGATGATGCGATGTTGTGTATTGTGTTTGACTGGTAATGAAAAATCGGGCGTAGAAATTAAATTAGGATAATTTTTAAGTAGTTTTGAGTACTTAGTTTCAATAGAAAATAGTTTAGGAGATGGAATTTTTGTTTTTATTAAAGGACCCGGTGAAGTTAACTTAGTAGTTGCATCAATAAGGCGACGATTTCTAATATCAACCAAAATTGAAAACTTTTCGAGGAAATCGGCACCTATAATTGGTTTAGTAACATCCGCTATGGTAAAAATAAATGGAAAATTCCTTCGTAAATTTAAAGAGACTGTTAACATTTTTTTACCATAGGTATGAATTACAGAACCATTTGCAGCTGAAAGTGAAGAGTCTGCGTTCTTTTTATGCATGGGAAAAAGTTTGTGTGGAACAACTGAAATATCAGCACCGGTATCAATTAAAAAATGTAAATTAGTTTGATTATCGAAAATAAAAAGACGAGAACTAATTTGATTAATTGCCGTTTTTGGCTTAAATGCTCCTAAACTATTGTCTATTGAAACATTTATTCGTTTTTTGTGTCTGTGCTACAAGAATTAGTTTTATGGTTTTGATTATAAAATTTGCACCACGAACCTTGACATCTAAAAGCTTTGTTACCAAATCTGTCATGGTAAGAACATATATTTGCCGAATGTCCGCGTGAATGTGAGCGTTGATGTGAACCAGAATATGATCTGTTACGGCGGTGAATACAATGTGAACAACACTGCGGAGAAAATTGTGAAGGACTATTAGTGTTTAATTGTTTTTGCATTGAACTAATTTGATTTTCTATGTGTAATTGTTTTTGAGTAATATTCGTTAAGATAGATTGACATGTCAAAGTGAAATCAGAGAAAGCTTTTATAATGTCAAAATTGTTGTCATTTTTCGACTTTTGTGAATATTTGTCTACATCTGCAATTTTATACATGTGGGATGAGGTAGTCATTGATTCCCAAACTTTATCTGCCACAGTTAACAAATCCTGAACCTCATTTTTTCCAGACGCTAGAAGAGCAACCAATATTGTATTTGGTAACCTACGTTTCCAGAGTTTGATAAGTAAATCTTGGCTTACTACTTGTGAACCACCAGCAGTAGCCATCATCCCCCTAAAAAAATCAGAGGGTTTTTGATCTCCCATTTCAGTTCCTGATAGAAGGTCATCTAATCGTTTTTCTTCACTTAGAGATAACCGATCTATCAAAGCTTGTTTTAAAAAATTATATTTATCTATTTCTGGAGGATTGCTTATAATATCGTAAACTGATGAGATAATTTCGATAGGTAAACTTGCTACAATAAGAAAATATTTTGATCGATCATTAGATATACGAGAAATTGTAAATTGAGCCTCAACTTGAGCAAACCAAATTTCAGGTTTAGTAAGCCAAAAAGGAGGAAGTTTAATTTTGGTTAAATTTTCAATAAAATTATCACCGTTAGCATCTGTTTCATGTTCCTGCATATTATTTTAATTGTTAACCTGATTAATAAAAAAGAATTAAATGTCAGAAGAAAAGTTGACAGTGACGTCAGAAATATTTGTCTGGTTTATCCCGTAAAATGGCAGTAAATGTGGTTTCTCACCTACAGCTTACAATAAATCGAGATTTGTGGTAATAATAATTTTTGTCTGGAACTTGTAGCTTGTAACTTGTAACTTGTAACGGCAACTTCGGTGGAGATGGAATTTTACGTCTGCAGCTACTCGTAGGAAAGGGGTTTAGCGGATCAGGAGTAACGTCAGGGAAGGGTACTGCTTGTCAGGGATGGTATTCTGCGTAGATGATTTTGACTTTCTAGGGAACGTCTATCAGAAGCGTAGTTCAGGAACGACGGTTTTATCGGGGTCACCAATGTAGTCTATGAACGTATTTTTATTTAGACTAACTTTATTATATTACGTACTAGTAAAGCGACATGCGTCTTGCTTGAATCTATTTTTTAATAATTCAAAAATAATATAAACAACCATAACGTGGCAACCAGACATTATATAGTCACGGCGTTCTATATACAATTTTATGTTGTTTGCTGTAGGGTGTGCGCCGCCACAGGGGGTATAAATATTCATAAAAATTTGTTACATATTTTTGTTCCTATTTCCAGAAGAAAGTATGTAGAAATAAGTGGAACATATCCTAGATGAAAAACAAAAATGTAAAATATTTACTAACCAGAGACGTTAAAATTTTTGTTTTCACTAACTAACTCTATAAACTTTTTAATTATATCTGGTTTGTAGCATTTTTGTATTCATAATCTGTATTTATAATTTGTTGGTCACTATTCTAAAATAAATCACCACAAATATAAAAATGGATAAGTAAATTATTATTTCATTAAAATTAAAATTAAAATTAAAAAAAAAATAAAATTTAATTCATTCAACTGTTGCCCTAGAATTTACGACTTTGTCTGATTTTCAATCAACATTATTGGCTTTTTATTGTTTATTATTAGCTAGGTAGTTTTTTTTTTATTATTTGCTATGAGACCATCAAGCCAGAGGGTTAATGTACAATGAACAATTGCCCCCTATCTATTGTAATTTTATTATTGAAAGGACTTTGATCGGGGGTGAACGTGATCACAGTTTTATATTTTGCTCAGTTTATCAATATTCTTATTAATTTCGGTTTTAAATATTATGTTTCAATAACTCCAACTAATATTGTCGTCATAATCTTGTGCCTAATCTTGTAGCAAATTAATAAACATTAGAAATAAGACAACAGAACGGCAAAAAGTTTACTGATTTACCAAATTATGGCGACAGAATGTAAACCGAAAAAACAAAGATAAAATTGGTATGGTAAAATCTAATTTAAACCACAAATTTATAAACAACATACAAAATTGTTTTTATTACTATTATGCTGACACTTGAATAATAAAGATACAAATTAATCCTGATATATTTAACTGTAAAATGAAACCCAAATTTTACCAAAAATGATTTGCTATTAATCGTTATTATTAATCTTTCGATGGTTGACACCAATCGAACGAACGATGTTATTACTTGTTCCGATTTCCAAGCTTCTTCCAGTTTAAGGATTTTCACTTAAACTAAAAAACGAAATAATGAAGTGCGATGTTTCTCAGTCGTGGGGTGCGTCTACGCCGTAGATTGCGTCTCGGTTAAAACATATCGCGTTTGTGATGAGCTGTGACAGCGGTAATATGGTCATTTTTTCTTTTCTTCATCGCACAGCTATCACTCTTTTCTCTTTTTTAGTGGAAAAAGGCGTTGTCAAATAATGCTCTTAAATAAAAAATATATTTTTATAATGTGGGTTGGGCTATTTGAACTATATTTGACAATACACGAAAAACGTACAAGTAATATTAATATTGTTCATAACAAGAAACTAAATATATAATAATCTAAGAAGTTGCACTGAATATTTCATTACTTTTGTACAATAAAGAATGGTTTACTTGAAGACGCGTTTAGAAATGAGTCTAAAAGCCATTGTACCTATCTTTTTTGTAAACAATAATCGTTTTACTTAAAATGCAAACAGTTAGTCTATTTGCATAATAAGCATCCATGAGGTATGAATTCTAAAGTTATTCAATTTTATCTTGAAGAAGAAAACAAAAAATCATCAAAATGTTTATTGGTATTAATATGAAAAATTGAAAATTTGACACGATCTGTTTCTTTTGCCGCCACTATTCTTAAAACATTTTACAAAAACGTAAAATTCTTGAGCAAATTTAAGATGGAAGAGCAAGTTTCACATACAAACTATTTGGGTTAAAATCAGTTCTAGTTTGTGACACTTTACCTTAACTAATTCCTAATCCAATTTCGAAAGTTGGTACCCACTCCGCTGCTCTGCAGATCCAAAACGGTGTGTTTCCGCGCATGAGTTTATTATCAAAAGTAGATCTACTATATGTACTATACATAAAATTTGGGAAAATTTGATACTGAAAACTTTTAGAATTTGAATCTGATAACAAAAATTCGGAATGGTGGGAAACAAAAAACAGCCTCAATTCAGAATTGCAGCCTTCCGGTTAAGATTCTATGAAAAAAGAGTTTACCTACTAGAAACAATTTTCACTAGTTTGATTTTGTTCATTAGTGGCCAAGACAATCATTTATTTATTGTATTTTTAACAAATTAAGTACTAATTGGGTAAATATGTGAAATGCTGTGACTCAGCAAAAGACTCAAGACTCAACAAAGTTAATTGATTATTTTTTTATAACTGTGGTGTGTAAGTTATTAAAATAAAATATAAATAAACGGTTTTTTGTTTTTAAAGAAAATCTCTTATTATTTTATGTTATTTATTAATTACAAAAACCGCCCTGTAAACAATCACCAACACAAAGCATACACCATCGAAAACTTGTACCCCGCCGGCATCTGATGAATGTCGCATATCACATTTCCGAAAATGTACTGTTTACACGCATGGTACCATCTTTAGAAACAGCATAGAAGAAGTCTTTGAAAAGTGCTAACAAGAATAAAAATTTTGTCATTTTAGTTTTCTAAGAACCAATTTTATCTTTAATTCTCTGTAAATAAATTAAATACAAAGGAGTTTCACCTACAAACAATTTGGGTTAAAAGCAGTTCTAGTATGTGATACTTTACCTTAATTAATTCCTAATGCATTTTCTAAAGTTGGTACCATATTCCGGTGGTCTGCGGAGCCAAAGCGTTGTGTTTCCGCGCAAGAGTTTATTATCTAAAGGTGATCTACTATACTATACAAAAAATTTGGGAATATTTGCTACTGAAAACTTTTAGAATCTGAACCTGACAACAAAAATTCGGAATTGTGGGAAGCAAGAAACAGGTTCAATTCAGAATTGCAGCCTTCCGGTTAAGATTCTATAAAAAAAGGGTTTACCTACTAGAAACAATTTTCACCAGTTTGATTTTGTTCATTATTGGCCAAGACAATCACTTATTTATTGTATTTTTAACAAATTAAGTATTAATTGGGTAAATATGTGAATTGCTTCGACTGAGCAAAAGACTCAAGACTCAACAAAAGTTAATTGATTATTTTTTTTTAATAACGGTGGTGTGTAAGTTATTAAAATAAAATACAATTAAACTGTTTTTACTTTATCATACGCAGTATATAAAGTATTGTAATCATGCCGAAAAAAAAATTGACATTTTAGCGGAAATAGGTCTTTATGGGTCCCCTGAACATTTTTGAGCAAGGTACAAAAAAATGTCTGTGTGTGTGTGTGTGTGTGTGTGTGTGTGTGTGTGTGTGCGTGTGTAAACTATTTTTGTGTCGACGATTCCGGAGAAATTACTGAAGGTATCGGGACGAAAGTTTATATTTAGAAGCTTTATGACCAAATTTAGAGCTGAAAAGCTTTTGGTTCAAAAGGGTCGAAAGGAACTGGTAGTTTATACTAAGCCTTTTTCAATGATTTTGCAAATGAGCCGCCATTTCTGTAATTTCGACAAAATAGTTAAATAATAAATTAAAGTAGAGGAAATTTTGAATAATTTATGCCTATGACCTTTTTTGGTAAAATTAATAGTTTAGCTTGAAGAGCAAATTCTATTTGATCGAGATCGATCGCATCTGCATTGATATGAAATTACATATTAGTCAAGATTTGACAAATATTTTTTTGGGCTGTCACACTCGAAAACAGCTGATTTCATCAGAGGTTGGAGAACCGCTATGGAAGGTTGCCACTCTAGTGCGGCAAAGTACAAAATTCAAATTTCAAATAAAATAAGATCACCAATTTGATTGTTTGTTGATAAGAAATATCAACCCGTTGTTATATCTAATTCTAAAAACGATAAATTGAGAAAATTGTAAATAAAGTATAGCGATGAGTGTAGTTATATTGGAGTATGTTGGTACTTGTGACATAAATAATTATTATTCTAATGACGTAGTGTAGGTAGTGTCAAACGCTGATGCTTTGACAATACCTACGATTTATCTCAATAAATTAGATTCTCATGCAGCTAAACTATTAATTTTATATATTGTATGATAAAGTCATGTGCCTGGCCACATCAGATTTTTTGTTTGTTTTTAAAGAAAATCACTTATTATTTTATGTTATTTATTAATTGCAAAAACCGCCCTGAAAACAATCACCAACACAAAGCATACACAATCGAAAACTTGTACCCTGCCGGCATCTGATAAACGTCGCACATCACATGTTTTCGAAGTGTTCGAACGGCCGCTAAACCGCCAAACTTAATTAACGGCGAATATAAATCGGGGCGCTCGCGAAGGCCGAATTTAACGCCGCAGTTTATCGCTATCATCGCCGGTGCGTTACAGTTTTATCGGTCCTCGGTTTCGCCGCGCCACCTATAAATTCAATCGCGTAATAAACGAAATTTATAAATATCCGCATAAAACCGCAAATTCAACCGCAAAACCGCGCATGTTCCGTTCGCAAAATCGACCTGACCGTAGTAATGGACAATGCCATAACCTATACGTTTAGGGCTTTTAACAATCCGAAATTTATAGAATGGTTGTTGTTGTAATCGCCTCTAAATCGAGCGCGGCCCTAATGGGTGCCTTTTATTAATTTATAATGTGGGATAGTTTAATTATTAATTCAGTTCGTTGTCCGAACGGGTGGGACAATGATTGTGGAAACGCGCAAATAATTCACTATTATCTACGAATCTCATATAATAAGTTCATTGCATACGTATCTATGACTATAAAATCCCCATCATTATACGCACCAATGATTATAATGATACTAGCGTTGTATAATAATGACAGCTCGTTTTCATCATTATACAACGCTAGTGTCAAAGTCTGCCAAAACCTACGTGGATGACAGTTATTTGACAGTTCGCATAAAATGGAATTTATGAGTCGTAGATAAAACGTCGTATTTGACTCGCACATAACGGTTATTCATCGCTCGCATGATTACTCGCTCGCCTACGGCTCGCGTGCGCCTACGGCTCGCGTGTCAACTTCATGCTCGTGATTTATATATTACTTAATTATGTGCTCGTCAAATAATATTCTAATTATCTACGACCTACCACTCACATATAATAAGTTTATTGCATACGTATTGATGACTATATAATCCCTACCATTATACACACCGATGATTATGATGACAGTAGCTTTGTATAATAATAACAGTTATGTCATCATTATAGGAAAGTACTGACATTTCGGTTCGCCACCAGTGCCAAACATATTTAAAATATTTGATATGAAATGGAATTTATTAGTCGTAGATTAAACGTCATATTTTACTCGCACATAACGGATATAAATCGCTCGCATGTTTATCTGCTCGCGTATAAACTTCAACCACGCGATTTATATCCTTAATTATTTGCTTGTCAAAAAATATACTTTTCCGTCGATCGTTTATTTATGTGTCAGTTTAGTTAATAGGAAATCGTTTAATAAAGTACTCTATTAATGCACGATTTCTATTAATACATGATTTGTTATAGCCAATCACACGACGTAATGACGTCGTTTGATTGGCCAAACGAACGTATGTGAAATAAAACCTTCCAATCAAAACATACCGCTCTCTAGAACTGTCAGTGTCAAATTACATAAATTGTCATATAACCTAAAAAGACATCGGCGAAGAAAACTCCATGTAGACGACGCTAGAACAATACGATCGATGGAAATTTTTTGTAACCAACTCGAATATTAAACAGCGATTAAAGATCTCGATCATTAATCGCTCGTTTTAATATATGTACTTGTTGGTTAAATAACTATAATTGCAACGGCAAGTGAAAATATATTTGGTTTTCTGATTAATAACGGGATATTCGTAGTATGAAAATATGAACCTCTAAACCCAATTGAATTTTGGCTAAAAAAATATGCTGTTTATACAGGGTGTTCCACGGAACTAAGGTCTTGAAATTTTAAATTAAAATACTGTCACGTTGATTGCCACTTCGGTTTAGCGGAAGAAGATACAATTTTTGATTTATTTACTTTTCCCAATTCGTTTTTTTTATTTTTTTTTCGAATTGAATTGGTTGGTTAGAACATAATTATAATCTATACAGGGTGTTTAAATTTCGTAATGCATGTGTTACATAATATCTTCAACACTTTTTACTCCGTTGTGTATTATAATATTTTAGTATTAATGATGTTTTGTATTTGTTCTACATTTATGTTGTTGAAAGTTGTATGTAATGTTCAAATTTGACCCGTTTAACAACCACACACACATATATTTATATGTTAAAAAACAGCACAGTTGAATTTTTGGTTTCGACAGAATGAATGTTAACCAGTAATAGAAATATTTGCCCCTACATTAGGATACAAACGCAAAAATATTTTTTAATTTGGTTTCCATTTTCAATAAGAATAACAGAACTACTTGTTATCGCGTATAAATGGGTAAATATTTGCCTCGCTTAGCAACACTGTCATTTTAGAAAACGGAATGTGATTTTACAGTACAGCAATAAATTTACAAATACTAGACAGTAAATAAACTGTGCTCAGTAGAACTACTATGTAATGCTACATTTTCATCATTAAATTTACCTTGTATGCGCAATACATCAAAGTATTAACATTTCTACACAACATGTGATGACATAACCAAAATTAACCTATTTAACCCTTATTAACCATTGTCATTTAATTTCTTATAAATTTTTCTTCAATCTTATTTTAAGGAAAAGATCAAAATATAAGTGTTTTTTTTTTCTTTCCATTTCAATAAGAATGTGATGAATACATTTTTTCCGTCGATTTATGAGTATGGTTACTGAATAGAAAGTCATTTATTAAAAAGGTTTATAAATTCACTACTTCTATTAATGCATGTTTTATTATAGCCAATCAAACGACTTCATTATAGGCACTCGAACATACATAAAATAAAACCATCCAATCCAAAATGCCGTTATCCAGGAAAATTAAATGGCCTTTAATGATCTCTACAATTAACGCACACGCTAATCGCTCGTGCGTTAAACAGTCTCGATAGTTAATTGCACTATTTAAAATACTTGTTGGTTAAATAACTATAAATACTCTGTATTTAAAAACAAATATTATGAGTTGGGAGGTCAAGAAGCGAGTTCGCAACGATTTTCTTAAAAAATGGAGAAAAAACGAAATTTCTGACTTCTTCAAAAAATCATAGTCCATCTGTTGTCTTCTTTCGATGTTATCTGTTATTATCTAGTGTAATCCTTCACCCATTCTTGTCCTTGAAAATTAAGTGGAAATCTGAGGTTAATTCGATATAGCACTTAAAAGATTATTATTGATTATGCTAGTAATTGTGGTATTGAAATGAATAGACATAATGTTATAGCTTTTTTTAATAAATTATTCTATATAATTCACTAATACATTTTAGAAGACGGGGGCCGTTGTCTTCAGTTCATACAGCAATTATCACATATAAAATGTTTGTCACGTATTAAAATATTAAGATATTCAAGTATTGTAGGTGCGAAACATGGAACCTTTTTAATAAATTGCCACTTGAATAAAATCGTTTGAAGATTGATTTACATTGTATTACTATATAAGAAAGACGATTAGATTTTTATCATTAATGTCTTTCTGCTGTTCTTAAAGACTGGATGAGATGAAATATATCCCATAACTCGTTACAATCATCAACAGCAACCTAATTATTATCATTTTACTTCATGTATCATCAAAACCAGAAATAGATACACACTAGAGGGTACCAAAATAAATATGCCAAGTATGATTCCACCGGTTTTTGACTAAACAAATTCAAAACTAAAATTAAAAATATTAGATATTTTTTGTTGATTTTCATAACAACGCTAACAAAAGATACTTCTTAGATATTTGATAATAGCGAAAGGTTTTTCTTTGTTTGTGTTAATCAACGATCGAAAATACTCCTTCCGATATTCCCCGCCTACCATCAATAGAAGAAAAAGCGACTCTAGAACGCGTTAAAGGCCTTTGGTCTCCTTTGGTCTCCACGTCAAGCGCAGCACTAGCGATTAGAACATCTCGATCAGCTCTGCTCACGGCCTATAGAAAAAAAAAACGCCTCCAGCAGCGCGCTAGCTTTTATTTTAATCGCTGGATCAACACCAGGAGTCACGTCGCCGGCGGGCAGGAGAGAGAAAAAAGGTTCAATAAGAAATTCCGCAGGACATCGGCCGGGAACGACTTGGGGTCAGCTTGATCGATGTTTTGCTTGACCGATACTATGACAGATGACAAACGTCCCAACTTTCGCAAGCGTCCCTGCCTTCGGCATTATTGATTGCAAAATCAATGCGACGACAAGGGACGTTAATCTGTTCCTAAGATGCTGGAGGTGGCCGTGCCCGAGACAGGTCCCCGACCCTCCGGGGACGGGAAGTTGTGTCGCATTGTTAGGAGCTATCAGCGGTTTTTTTTTCCTCTAGTCCCCTCGCATCCTGTTCGCATTCTGGAGTGAGTTTTGAGCGGTAGGTTTTATGTGTACGAAGGACCGTCTGCGTACGTGTGCGTCTGGGGCGGGTTTATTGCTTTGATTGGAAGTTTTGTGGGTGTTTTGACCCTGCTATATGTGGTGGAGGCGCCGGGAGAATGTTTATTTTTTTGCTGGTTGCATCTAAATGTCGTATTGCTAAGATTATTTAGCGCCTTGTTTTGCTGTTTCTAGTAGATTGATAGATAACTAAAGAATAGTGCATAATTGAATAATAATAATCAGAACAAATATCTACAAATAACTTATAGACTATTCGTTTTATTGATTGTAATATTAACAAGAAAAATTCAATTCGTTTACAGTTTGATCATTATATTGAACGCCGTTCGACAGTCCCAAAATAACTAAAGGATTTTTCTTGCTTTAATATAGAATAATACATGACTCGCTTCATCTTGGAACGCTCAGTTTAATGCAGAATTAAGAATTATTACGGCGTAGACTGTGATATAGCACCCGACTAAGGTTATTGCTTGATAGAAAGTAAAGTATTTAGAAAAAACCTGATTGGTTTTGTTTGTAAACATTGATTTTGCACAGAATCTATACCAGATGCTAAATTGAGAACGAGCTAACCAACAAAAAAATTTTAAAATAAAAAAAACTGCTTTTTGTAGATTCCTTGAATATGGATTCGCCTGGATTCTTCTTCCTTGTCGCCAATAAATCCTAAAGATCGTTTCAATATGCCAATGCAAGAATTTTGTTTAGTAAATGGTATTATCATGCGCGGAAGCAGATCTTTGATACCAACAAAATTACGGCACCAAGTTTTAAATGAATTACATGACTCACATTTTGGAATTGTGAAAATAAAATCTTTGGCACGAAGATACAAGCTCGAAGTATAACAAAAGATATTGAAGACTTATGCAAATATTATTTTAACAGCAACCAATACCCAACTGGAACTTTAGGTTGGTTATTGCATGGCTAAATCGATTCAGTTTTCATTTCTGATCAAATACATCTATATCCGCATCTATATCCATTATCCAGTCTATATCTGCCACGCCTCCTTAATGGTGTTACAAATGTACCAAACTCAATATACCCTCACCACCTTAAATGTGGGGGCATAAAAATACATAATACATTAAGTATTCATTAAATAGAGCTATTATATAGTTTGTATTAAAAAAAAAAGTTATAATTCAGGTCTCTACTGAATTTTTGGTGAAGGGCTCTTGACTTAATAGTTTCGCGTAATGCGACATAAAATATAAACCCGATTTCGCTGCTACACCGGTTTGGCCAAAAGAAGAGATTAATATGTACAATTTGTTGTGAAATTAATGTAGTTTTATCAGAATCTAAGCTGTTTTTTTTTAATTACAACGCATTCCATAAAGTAAGAAAATTTGCTCTTCTTTCGCGCGCTGTAGCGGCCAAACCATTCAACCAAAAAATACAGTTGAGGGTGCCTTTTATAGGAAATTTAGTGTACTTCATTTTTGTATATAGTGGTCTACGTCGAAAAGTTCATAGTTTTATGATCGTTTCGCAAAAAACTGAAGAAATATCCAGAACTTTGAGGTGTTTTGCGATTTTCGTTGTGAAGCCATATCCGTGGGAAGTAGCAAAGTTGAAATTCGGATTCAGCACCCCAAAAACATATAGAATTAAAGAAAAAATACTTCTATATTTTTTTCCAGGAACAGGCACGCTCGGAAACGATTTGACTGGACTAGCGGCATCTCCGATATATCAGTGGGTGAATTTTAATCATAACCCTGAAGATCGCAAAACATCGGGAAACGTATAAAATAGTAGTGTATTTATTGACACTTGTCTATTGTAGATTCCCGAGAGGTACGCAGAATAAAAAAAAAACTTGAGAGATCAGCAGAGTAAATCATAGTACTTCCCAGTAAAAAGTAACTGTCTAGTAAATTGCTTATTCGGCTGTTATAATAACCGGCCTTAGTAGATTAAAATTAAAACCTTACAATTTTTGGGACGCGCCTAGTTTTATTTCGGCCTACGTAAGAAGAAAGTTATAGAACATGTCACTAGACGGGCACCCCAGAATCGCCAGACAAAAACCCTGAAACCCGAACGATAAATTGGAACATATTCATGAAGGGGTAATGCTACACTAGATTTTTTGAAAAATCGTTTTTTTTGCTTAAATGATATCTTGATATCTTAGAAATAAGGTACAATACGTTTCATACGTGGTGTGAAATATAACGTAAAGTCGGCGGTCCCCTTCCGTTGGAGTTGCTGGCTGGGGAGTTTCAAAAATTTCAGTCACAAATGCTGCATATGATGGAACATCTTCGGTCGCAAATTGAGTTGAACGCTAAAAAAATTTACAAATTGGAGTGTTACTCCAGAAGAAATTGCTTGGTGTTTCACGGTGTTGCGGAGTCGTCGAATGAAACTAGGAGTGAGGTTCAGAATAAAATTCTGTATGTCTTAACTAAGCTCAAAGTTGCTGATTGGAGTCCTGATGAATCTATTATTGACCGATGTCATCGTTTGGGTAGCGGAATTAATAAAAATACTAACTATAATCGGCTCGTAATTGTAAAATTTACATCGTACAAACATCGCTGTAACGTGTGGTTTAATAAAAAGAACCTGAAGGGAACAGATATTATGGTCACCGAATCCTTGTCGAAGATACGTTTGGATTTATATCTGGAGGTTGCTAGAGTGATCGGTGGTACCAATGTTTGGACGTCGGATGCTCGGGTTTGTTTTAAATTGGAAGGTGAAATGTTCAGAATCCGGAGTCATAGCGAGTTTCAAGTTCTGAAACCAAAGCTCCAGGCTTCAGTGACTGCTGGTATACTCACAAGGGCCAGGGCACGTAAACAAAAGGGAGGATAGGAGCGGTCTCCATCATTAAGTTAAGTTTTTCGTGGTTGAATTGGATACACTTGTTTTATTTAGTTAGTTTACTTTTCATATCTTACTAACGTTACCGTATTTCTGTTTTTTTTACTTTATTTAATATTGAAGGAAATTATTATATATTTTAGTATTTAAAATTTTTCTGTTTGCTCTACTTGGAAATCTTTCATTTCATAATAACGTTGGTTTGAAGCTTTGCCTTAAGTTTTTTTTTAATTTTTTTATATATATTGTTTGTTGCCCACTTGCTTGCATATTTAATTTGCTTTGCTGGTGTTGTAGATTCAATTTTGATTAATTTCTAGTTTTGCAAAAGATATATTATAAAGATCAAATATACATCCATATATATATTTTTCTTTTTGCATAGGTTTAATTTTTGCGCTCGTACAATTAGATTATTTTGCTTTAGTGATGTATGCATATATTATTGTTTTTACTTTAGATTAATTTTGCATAGACTAATTTTTCTGTTATTATCATGCCGATTGGATTTGCTGTTGCGCACCTAAACGTTCGGTCGCTGTTGCCGAAGCTTGGCGATGTTCGTCATTTGTTTTGTTCACTTCACATTGACATTTTATGTATATCAGAGACTTGGCTCTCGGAAGATGTGCCTGCTGAGATGGTTGGAATTGAGGGATTCAAATTTATTCGGGAGGACAGGCGCGGGCGTGGTGGAGCAGTTGGTATTTATATTCGAAATGATCTGCAGTTTTCTGGTGTGGGTTTTAACGGTACCTATGAGCAGGTATGGATTCAAGTAGCCTTCGGTACTAGTAAAGTTTTGTTCGGTTGTATTTATAAGCCACCCGCGCTGTGTAACACGGTTTTTATTGATCAGCTCGAGGAGCAGCTGATTGAGTTTAGATTAAATTATGATGTGGTTTTTTGCCTGGGTGATTTTAATATCGATCTCTTAAATACTAGTCACAGTGATACTATGAAATTAATGGCTGTCTTTCAGTCGTTGCATATGATTCAGTTGGTGAAGGTTCCTACTCGGGTGACCGCGAGTACTGCTACTCTTTTAGATTTGATCGCGGTATCTGATGAGACCTTAATATATGAATCAGGTGTCGAGAACTCGGCCATTTCGGATCATGACTTGGTGTTTTGTCGATGTAGTTTATCCGCTAGTAAAAGAATTTCTTTTTATACATACCGATACGTTTCGTCATTCGTTTGTGAGGATTTCCTCGCTGATTTAAATAAAATTCCCTTTAATCTAATGTTTAATATGTCTATTGATGATAAGATTATGTTTTTTAACAAAGCTCTGCTAGACATATTTCACGAGTATGCTCCCATCAGAACGGCGAGGGTGAGCAGACCTAAAATGCCATGGTTGACAGATACTATCAAGCTGCTACAGCGAATGCGGGACAAAGCTAAGGCAAAGTTTACGTAATTAAAAAAAAGTAAAATAAAGTAATTACGTAATTACACCACTCTTGCAATTCGAAATGAAAAAAAGGCGTATTTTCGATTCTTACAGGGCCGTTGCGATAGTAAGGGGTTATGGAGTGCAATTAGGGATGTTGCCGCGGTTCCGCGCAAGTCAAGGGAGAAACCTTCTTGCCTTAGAGACGCAGATTGCATAAATCGGGCTTTTGTTAACAGTGTACCGACGTTAAATATCGATTTTCTAAGAATGATTGGGACGCATCTCTGAATAAAATAAATTCAGATCTACAGGATTTGCGGTCATACGCTGCAATTCACACATTAACTTTGAATCCGGCTAAGAGTCTGATGATCTTGTTTGGTGGAGAAAGAGACCTTGAGCAGTATAGGGACAGGTGTGATATCAAGCTCGGTGACAACAGGATTAGCGTGGTTACACGAGCAAAAAATTTGGGCTTGTTGGTCGACAACAGTTTTCGTTATCGCGCGCATGTAACTAAAGTTATACTTTCGGCGTTTCTTAACCTTAAGCTACTGTATCCGTTCCTTCATGTTTTCAGCATAGGACTGAAGGTTATGCTGTGTGAAAGCATGGCTTTGTCTCGGTTTAGTTTCTGTCTCTCGGTATATGGTCCGTGTTTGGATGCTAGCGATGCAGCGCGTATTCAGAGAGTTCAGAACGCCTGTTTACGGTATATTTTTTATATCCGGAAATACGAACGGATAAACTTAAAGACCTGAAATGGCTGAATATGAGAAATCGCATGCGACTACACACGCTGGTATTATATCATAAAATACTCACTACGGGCAATCCTCCATATCTGCTGCGCAAAATAACATTCAGAGGTGATATTCATACTATCAATATCAGGAACAAAAATCTTATAACGCCACCTGCTCATAGGACTCCACTGTTTCAGCGATCGTTTACGTACAATATTTACTCGCAATTTAATGCAATACCGGAATCCTTCAAGTCTATGTCTATACCGGCGTTTAGGTGTGCTATACACAGCTTTCTGTTAGAGACACAATAGTGCTCGTAAATTATATTTATGTAGATTGTGGGCTATATGGGTGGGATAGTTAATTGATGCATAACATTTATTGCTTTAATTTATATTCGTGGCATGGACTTCTTTTTTGATTTTTAATTTTTCTTTTTTGTAATTTACTTTTTTATTATTGGTGTTCTTTGTGTAGGCATTCAGCTGTTAACAGAACAAATATCTGTTAACTTTAAGGTTTCAGTGGAAGAGCAGGGGACGGTTTATCCTTTCATCTGAACTGCACCTTATGATTCTTTAACATGTTATCTTTGTATTACTTTCTTATATTTATTTATTTATTTTATTAATTAATATAAAATACAAAGTTTTTGCGTAAATATCCTCGGTACGTTCGTTGAACGTTCGTTGACGCTAACCGCACAATGTTATAGCTGTCTGATGTAACGTGTGTTGTTCTTGATTAGTTGGTAAAAAATAACACAAATAATTAGTGACATTCCCGGAGTTTATCGTGATCGAAAGGAGTAGAAAGGAAGTAGCAGATTTTCAAATAGAACTAATATGACAAGCATTGAATCGTTTGGAACTAGTCCACACCTGCAAAACACTAATGTCGGTTGAACATTTTACAACGGTGAAGTGGATGACGTATAATTATCATCTTTTGAGCTTTATTGCTGCGATTTCTGCTATTTCACAAGTTGTAGTGAGTAAAACGTGCAAATCAAATGCGAAATTGGCCGAAAGTGGCAACCGCGACTTAGGATTTCAAATCGTGGTTTCTTGTGAGAATTTTGATCAAACTTTCATTCCGAGTTGCCCATTTGTTCAAAAACGATATGAAAATAATAGCGGAAGTATCCTTGCCATGCGCATAAGATATAGGTGTAGAAGGAATTGAAAAGTTTGCGCATTCAGGGACCTTCCTCGTTAGATTCATTTTACGACTCATTCTACGATAAAGGTGTTCGCACCATTTCAGTCGCAAAAACTAATGACACTCGGCCTCACCATTTGACAAAAGCCAGTTATGTCAGTTAACTGAGAACCCTATAAATGAGCTTTGAATTAATGATGGACTAGCCATTCGTCGTAATCATGATTCAATTAATAAAGTCCAGAAAATAGATCTGGGCGACACTGCTCGATACATTCGGACCGATGAAATGCCGCAGCACGAAGATTGTCCACCTGATGATTTTTTTTTTTTTTTCATTTTCTGTTCAAGTAGCATATTAATTGTGGATATTGCAGCAAGTATAGCCATATGTGTTGTTAATGATGCATTATCCAGCTTTATGAAGATTATGGAGGTATTATGTATAAGCATCGGGCCAAACTGTAATAATTTGTGCGCGAAGGCTGCCGCACGGCGCATCATGTTTTCAGAGCCATCGCTCACTGATGCTGCAAAACAGGCCCGTCTGTCGTAAAAATCAAACAGAAAGAAAGAAGAGGAGGAACATATTAATTTGAAAAGATAATTATATGGTCCAGGCATCGCTGAGTATAGTCAAACATAACAATTCTATACATGAAAGTTACACAATACTACCGTATTTACTCAAAACCGCATTTTTCAAACTGGCCTCAACTGATCTCCGTCAATTAACTTAAAATTTTATATGCTGCCTCAGAACAACATTATCTAGAGACGTACGGGTTTTATGAGAAGTTCGAAACTGTTTTTGTTATAAACAATTTTTAACATAATTTCTTAGTTAAAAGTGATAATTTGTGTTCAAACGTGCACTATTTTGTGTTAAAGCTGAATTCTCTAATTTCCGTATGTACTTCCCGAGATAATCTTATATAGAATCAATTTCTTTTTTGTTATTATGGCTAAGTGAAAATCTGCGTGCAAAATCTTTCCGGCCGTGCAACCCTGTCCGCCGGGCGATGTTTCCTTCGATTTGTTCTAACGCTCAAATTTTTTATTTATTTTTATTATGAATATTCCTCAAAATATGAACAATATAGTGCTTTAAAGAGATTTTGTAATTAATTTACTATATTGTAACAATGTACCTACAAAATAGGCTATTTTTCCTCGCGCTAGAGTGGCATTACCCCTTAAGCTTCCCTCGATCAAACGCTAAAGTTGTTATGTAGGTGGACGAATTTTACCGATTCACCCATTCATAACACGATTACTAAAAAGCTTATGAGTCTAAACCCAGAAATATCACATCCTTTTGTATAGAGGGAAATTCCAACATACGACAACAATTTACTCTCACTCTGTACCTTTTCCCATGGTTTTCTGGATCGTAGATCAGTAGCGTCGCACACTCCGGCGCAACGATTTACCGCTATGATAGCGCGAGCGGGTGCGCAAAGTTTGTATGTTTGTGATAGCGCCCAGCGAGCCAAGTTAAATTATTAGCGTGGCGTTGTTTACCTTTCGGTTGGCAACGGTGTTATCAGGGGTATAAGCCGCGCGCGCACAAACGCGAGTACCCCCTATGACAGGTTCTACGTTGTAATTTTTGAGACGAAGATTATGGCGAGATTAAAACAGCCTGGCAAAATTGTGTTCGCGGGACACGCCGCCCCAATTATAAGGGGTTTAATGTATTAAGAACCGGGGTAGCTACTGAATATATAATTACGATTCGGTAGTGATGAACGGCAGCACATAACGCCAGAGGGCGCGGATTAGTTTGTTATGTTGTTGGTGGTACGTTTTTCGACAAACCCGCGCAACGCCGAATAAATTCATTAGGTTAGTTCATCAATTAGTATCGCGTGCGGCCGCCGGGGGGCGCCGCTACCCCGACAGGTGATTTGCATTCATTGTCGGCAGTCATGAAACCGCGAATAACCGAAGATTTCCTGAGAAATCTGGACGACCACTTAGAAAGATTACGAGAAGTAGTTTGTTGTTTCGGTTGGAAACGAATCCTATTTTTAAATATTATCGACTTCCAACAATACAGGGATACTTGTCGGATTAAATGTTAAGTGTATTTGCTTTGTGAGTAACTACTCGTTCACGTAATCGTTCACGAATGTCATTATTGAGTGATAAAACAGTTATTTAACCAACAACCAACAAGTATATTAAAAGAGCGTTTAGCTCTGCAGATATCAATTTATACAACTTTATTATGCAGTTTAAATAGGGATTTACAGATATGTAGTTAAATATTTATTTGATGTGATATTCTACATAAGAGTTATTAAGAGTTATTGATATTCATACAGAGTGCGGTGCTTTAACACCGCACTCTGTGGGTAACTTTTAAAATATTTATTCAGAATTGTGGAACATTAATTATAAATGAAGCTTGAAATCCATTCAGATTGACGCTAGTGTAATTTAATGTTCATTTTAACTTTTGTGCATAACTGCAATGTAGATGTTTGTAGTGATTTAATCGATCACTTCAAAACGCATAGTGTTATTATGATATTAACAGTACTTTTAAGCACAATTTATAATAATTACACAGGGTTAGCCAAAATTCAAGCAAGTTTTTTGACTTTAAGCAATCTATAGTTCAAATATATTTTTAATACACTCATTTTTTTACGTTCATTTTATAGTATAATAATTTTAATAACTTTATTGTTTATTGTAAAATAAATTAAATTTCGTAAACTTTTTTTTTCAAATGGAACAGCTTGTATATTTTTACATGCTGTAATTTTAGATAATTCTCAACATTTTTTATTAATATAATCTTTTTATACAATGCACCATTTTTTAGTTTTAAGCAATTTATTAAAATTAGTCAAAATTAGCAGAATATTATATATTTTTACTTTAATATAATATATTTTTACACTAATTCAAACCATTTCTTATTGAAGTAATTTTCTTATAGAATTAATCATTTTTGAGTTTTAAGCAATTAATTAAAATTAGTCAAAATTACCGGAACACCCTCATAATTCTCCAACCGTAACAAACATTTTTATTTCAAGAAGGTCTCTTATAGAATATATTTTTAACATACAGGGTGTTTATTTTATTATGTTTATTAAGTATGGAAAACCTTTTTCTCATCAAACATCCTGTACATCCTTCTGTCAATTCGTGAATTAACTGAACCTTATAAGGATGCGCTTCTTCATTTTTAAGAATTCTACGAGCTGATGTTTGAGGGTCTAGGGTCATTTATGGTATGGTTATTCATGGTACTTATGGAAATTCGATTATCAAACATTTCGTTTAACACATTTCTGGCATCTCTTAACGATCTCTTCTATCATCAATTCCAATGATCATTAACAGACAATTACATCCGCTCATATTCGGTTAGTTGATTCATTGTTACATAAAACTAAAAAAGCTGATTAATTTTTATATAAATTTTGTATTTCTATTTACCCTTTATTTGAACGAGATTTTTTGGCGGAAACTTAACATTGACCTGAAACTGCCATATAAATAATAATTGTCAATTTATTTTCTGTAGTTACGGAGATGTTGGGACATTTTAAGGGCGCTCTGTGGCAGTTTAAACAACTATTTTAATCCTATTTAATTGTTTTGTTATTCGTTTTGATTTTGTTATTTTTCTACTTTCGTTTCCAAAACAGTGTTCTGATAAAATCAATTTATTACTAGCAGTTTTTGGTAACTGTCAGTGTTGCATGCTTAGCAATAACGCTTGCCAAATAAGTAAATGCCAAGTACAAGTACATAACCACAATGTGGCTACCAGTAGACACTTGAGTAAACGCCAAATGTCTCAGGTAAAAATTGTCTAACATGTAATGTAACATTTCCAAAGTTTCTAAATTTAATAAAATTAATATACCAACGTAGAAAAAATAGTTTATCCGTTTGATTAAGATGTATGTATGTGGGTCAGTGGCGGCCTGTGGTACATTTTGATGGTAGAGCCACACAACATGAAAAATATGCCTTGGTTTTTTAAATATATAAATTTTTTTTTTTTTAATATTTATAATTTCAAACAGTTTTATTAGTTATACATATATTTATTTAAGTTATATATTTAGATATTAAGTATACAAAATTAACTGAAAATACACGTAAAGTTACATTTTGCGATATATAAACTCCATTCGACGTTCTTTTTTACTTGAAAATAACTCATTCACACGCTTATTGAAATCTTCAATATTACCGAGAAAAGCTTTTTCAGAGGACAACATTATCAAGCGCACTAAGCCTTTCTTCCTTCATCGTATTCCTTAAAAATATCTTAACTCTTTTTAACATAGAAAAACACCGCTCAGCTTCAGACGTTGACATAAGTATCATCACTAAGATTTTTAAAGGTTATAGAGTTTCTTGAAAAGTGTTACCCATATCTTCTTGTAAAATAAGTGATAAAATTGAAGCAACTCCAGCAGAAACGCCCTGCAATTCTTCTTGTGCGTAAAGCACTTGCAGTTCCGTAGTCAATCTATTTTTTCCAAAGAAGGATAGAAACGAACTATTTCACAAAAAAAAATTATCAGGAAATTGCTTGCGATATTCAGAAAAATTTTCCACCGTGAATAAATTAGCAGCTACTAAATGTCCCGTAAAACTAATTATTGTTTTTATTTGCTAAACAATAGAATCACAAATTTCCAACGCTTCTCATTTCGTATTTTCAGGAGCTACTGTACGTTGTCTTTTTTGGGATGGTGGCTCGTCTTCTGAGAATTCCAATTTAAATTCAGCAATAATTTCATCTATTTTAACACGTATTTTCTGTATGACAATTTCAAACTTTTGCAAATCGCGCTTAACCCTTACCACGTCGGTGTTTTTCTTTTGTAGTTGGTTAAAAATTATCTCCACATGGGGCATTATTTTATGGAAAATTGATAACCAAAATACAAAATCCTTGTTCTTCAGCCTAAGTTTATAGGCACCCGCTTGTTCTATTGTCGACTCCAACTTAATATTTTCATCTTTTTTCAAAGTTTCCATTACATTTATTAACTCTTTTCTGTGCTCAAAAACGGTGTTAACCCCTCGCGAATGAAAATTCCATCTCGTTTGTGACGAACGGAGTAAGCGTCTCTGAAAAATTTTGTCCAGAACACTCGTTCTTTGTGGAGACGTAGAAAATAATGAACAAATCCCGGACAAGTGTGCGAAAAATGTTTGACCTGATCGATTAACCGACGCAGCAATCCTCATAATTAAGTGGTTTTGATGAGCGTAGCAGTGGACATAGTAAGCCAACGGGTATTTTGCATTTATTATTTTTTGAACACCATTTAAACCTCCGCTCATGACTGAAGCCCCATCATAACTTTGGGAGACTAGCTTTTCTGGGGTGTTACTAATTAGAGGGGCGATTTCCTTTAAAATGCAATCTGAAATTGAAACAGCATCGTGTCCGGCAGGATTTACAAAATTCCAGAATCTTTCCACTGGTTTACTACTAACAATGTGCGCAAAATGACATCAAGTCGGAATTCACTCGCCACATCCGTAGTTTCATCTGCGATTACTGCAATATACTCGGCAATATTTATTTCTTTGGCAACTTCTTCCTGATAAACGTTGAGCATACATTCTAGTAATTCATTTTGTATTGTTTTAGATGTTCCCTTAAATGCCGTTGATTTGGCAAAATGTTCCTTTAAATCCTTGTCCAAAACTGCACTAAAATGAATTAAAACCCCCACCTACCCGCGCACCGCCCCGCAGTAGCCGCAGTAGCTCTGGAACTGGGAACTGCCGTGCCAGAAATAAGTTAGGTGCATTTCTCCAGCTCCACCATGGACACCAAAGTTTTGTTGTTAGTTTTGTGCCGAATTGTTCCGCAAAGAAAACGTTTTGTTCCTTTTTCGTTTGCGAGATATAGCCATTTTTTGAGGAGGGGCTGGGGAAATGCCAGCACCACCATATTGGAATCTTGATTTTTTTTTATGCCAAAGTTTTGTGCCGTTTTGTTCCGTTGAGAAAAAGTTTTGAACCGACCTATTTTCGGAGATATAAGTGATTTTCCGAGGAGGGGCAAGAACAGCTTTCTTAGAATTTTAAAATTTTTTCGATGCCAGACTCATGTATTTGTTTTGTGTCGAATTGTTCCGCAGAGAAAAAGTTTTGTTCCGCTTTATTTTTGAAGATATAAGCAATTTTCCGATATGCGAATTCAATTTACGTTCATGACATTGCTTATACCTAATTTTATGTTCTTATATACAGTGCTTCCCAAAAGTAACGGATAAATTCTATAAAGTCTTAAATAAAAATATTTCAGGAAAATGCTCTGACTTGTCGATTTTTATTTTTAAATTACTATCCTGACATACATTTTTCAATCCCCCACGCATTCATCTCTAAGGGGTAGTAACCCCAACTTTAAAAATTCAAATAGCAAAGTACCCCTTGCGATACCTCAATTGATAGATTCTTTTATTCTGAATATAACAAAAAAAAATATCAAAATCGGTTGATAAATAACGGCGATATCTAGCAAGATTTATTTATACACGAAATTGAGGGAATAACAAAATTTACTTAATTAATCCTTAATTAATTGTTCAAAGTGCTGCCCGTTAACGACGAGAATTGTCTCGTCCCTAGTCTATCCCCAAAAGCTTGTTGAACATTGTCTAACATTTCTGGAGTGATTAAGTGAATTTCTGCACGAATTCTTTCCTTTAACGCATCAATATTTGCAGGTCTATTCAAATAAACTTTGCTTTTTAAATAGCCCCAAAGAAAATAATCTAGTGGGGTTAAATCTGGCGATCTTTCTGGCCATTCAATATGTCCTCGTCTACCAATCCACCGATTAGGAAATACTTGATCGAGGTATTCCCGAACTGGTCGCGCATAATGTGGAGGCGCACCGTCTTGCTGTAACCAAATTCTGTCACTGTGTCTACCAGGATCTTTTGCGTTGGGAAACAATACCGCTAAAGTAGGTTGTAGTTCATTTCGGAGAAAGTTCAGGTAACGTTCACCATTCAGTGTTCCGTCGAAAAAATATGGTCCAATAATTCTTGAACCCACCACACCAGCCCACACATTAAGTTTTTGAGGATATTGTGTGTCCGCTTCCATCATCCAATGCTGATTTTGACGGGCCCAGTAACGGCAATTTTGTTTATTGACGGTGCCATTCAGACAAAACGTTGCCTCATCAGAAAAACCGATGTTTCTAATTAAGCGAGATTTGCATGAGAGAGTTCCATCATTATCTCACAAAACTGCACCCGTCTATCAAAGTCATCATCGGATAATTTTTGTACCAAGTGCACTTTATACGGGTGAAATTTCTGTTTTCGAAATAATCTGGATACTATACTTTTTGACACACTAACTTCTGAAGCGACCTCTGCAAGGGTTGAATGTGGATTTTCTTGCACCATTAGAATAACATCCAATTGTTGGTTTTCATTTAAGGCCAACGGACGTCCTGCCTTAGGTTTATCCCGTACATGACCGAGATCGCGAAATTTGTTTTCGATTCGACTTACTGTCGATTGCGATATTGGCGGACGGTCCGGGTGCGCTTCATTCAACAAACCACGAACTTCTTCATGCGTCCGGCTTCTATCTCCAAAACCAATCATCATTAAAACTTGGATTCTTTCAGTCTCATTTTGCTACTATTTCCTTAATCACGAAAAACTCGGAATTGTGCTTGACATAATAATAATAATAATAATAAAAAGGCTTTATTGGTCATAACTATCAGAAAATACAAATAATAGTACTGATCAGGGCGAAGTTCAGTGCAAACTAAGTTGCTCTGCTCTAATACTCAACCCCGTCACCTAAGACTACAGAAAACGAAAGTATTAATTAACAGAATATAAAACAAAAGAAACTATAATAATACTATATGTATGATATCTAATAAAAATCTTTTCAAGTCGTACTTAATACAAAATAATAAAAAAAAAACAAACATTTTAAGAGTTTAGCATAATAGAGAAAAGAAAAATCATAAAATTAAAGTATACTCTCTCCAGTTCAGCAAATGCCCCCGTTCATTCTAATCACTCTATACTGCGATATGGAACATTTACCGCCAATAGAAAAATGTAACAGATATATATATATATACACATATACAAAAATAAGAAAAAAAAATAAATTCGCGTGCGGGCTGCCATCTAGCGATTTCTCTAAGAAGCAGGTGCGCAATAAAAGAAACCAAAATATATATTACACAGATATATACACATACATCCATCATAGAAAGTTTGTCACAGCGCTCAAGAGACCCAGCCGCCCAGGGAGGCCCCGGGCACATCCACACAAGTCAACAGCCAGCAATCAGCACGAAGCTAGTCCGACACACCCAACAGCCTTGCGCGAGCCAGAAATCTAAACCGAGGGACAGAGAAACATTTATAATTGTCTGGCACACCATTGTACACGCTTGCAGCCTGGTACGAAAAAGACCGTTTATAAAATTCAGTGCTGTGCGATGGAGTGGCTAGTAGTCCCCTAAAGCGGAGGTTAAGGTTATGTATGTCCGTTCTGTATCGCAGCCTAGTCGACAAATACACGGGCTTCCGCGTTAGCATAATCTTGTGGTAAAAAACCTGACCGTGCAGTAACCTACGTCCCGCCATCGTCAACCATCCCAGCTCAGCATATTTGTGCGAGACCCTGTCAAACTTACGAATTCCGAATACTAATCTAACACAGGAGTTCTGAACCCGTTGCACCCTCGCCGAATCAGCAGCCGTGAGACACGGCCCATAGACCGTATCGCAGTAGTCAAACCGCGACAACACCAACGTCCCGCACAACAGCGCTTTCGTTCTAACATCTAATATGTGTCGCAACGGATATAACATTTTAATTTTTGCGTATGCCGACTGTACCAATTGCGACACGTGCTTATGAAAACGCAAGTCCGGCTCGAGGATCACACCCAGGTCGCGAGCGTCCTCCACGAGTGGCAAAGGGACGCCGTCGATTTCAATTTTTATTTTATGCCTGTTGTCAAATAAATCTCGCTTTCTGCCGAATAGCATCACTTTAGATTTAGCTGGGTTGAGTCGCAAACCATGGGCGCTTGCAGCAAGAGACAATCTTGATAATTCACGGTTAAGATTAGCGACCGCATCCCCAACCTCCGTCGGCTTAAACGAGAGATACACCTGAGTGTCATCTGCATAAAACTGCACGCTACAGGAATCGAACAGTCTATAAAAGGACGATACATAAATGGAAAACAGAGCTGGAGACAATATAGATCCCTGAGCGACTCCGCGCGAAATAGGCATCTCCTGAGATCTACCGCTCGGCATCTGGACATACTGCCGTCGATGCCGAAGAAACGATGCAAAAAACTCCACCGCCGAAAGGGACAAACCGACGTGTCGCAAAATCTCCAAAAGGATGTGATGGCTAATCGTATCGAACGCTTTCGAGTAATCAAGCAAAACCAACACAGTCATGTCTCCGTAATCCCAAGCACGAATAATGTCATCAACCACACGCGTAACGGCCGACGCACAGCTATGGTCAGCCCTAAAACCCGACTGAACAGGTGGCAGAATATCATTCCTATTCAGATGTTCTTGCAATTGGTGGAGAATAATCTTTTCCAAGATCTTCGACATAGCCGGCAATATGCTGATCGGCCGCAGATCCCCAAATGATGTTGGGTTTCTGACCCTTGCTATGGGCTGGATAACACCACACTGCCATTCCCGGGGAAAAATAGCGGCGGCGATGCAACTATTGATAATGTGTGTAATGTATTTTAATAAAAATGGCAAACAAAGATTTATAGTTTTTATACCTATACCGTCAGAACCGATAGCCGCACTCCTTATGGTATTTATAACGGTCAAAACCTTGTTCTCGGATACTGGCTCAAAATTCAGCTGTTCAAAGACCGACCGAGCAAGCCCTGCGTAGTTCTGATTGACCGTACCATCTGCATCAATACCATCCTCCGCGTCCGGCACGGACTCGCGAAAATAACGACCAATGGCTTCCGCGTCCATCAGGTGCGGGGGCAGAGGTTCCCTTACTTTTTTTGAACCGACACAGATATTCTGGAGCCTCTTCCATAAATCCTCACCCCCCTGCCGAAAATATTCCCGTTTCCGCAGTCGTAACTGTTTTGTAGCAAGATTTCGCAAAGACTTGTACAAGTTCCAATCACCGACACGCCTATCCCGCTTGTAAATACGTAACACTCTGTCCCGTTCGTCCATTACAGCTTTCAGATCTGCAGTAAGCCATGGCATACGGGGTTTTGTAAATCGAGATGTTTTGTATGGCGCGTGGCGATCTAAAAGAGTCGTCAAGTTAGCATTCATGAAATCAATTTTATCATCTATCAATGTCAAATCAAAGATATTACGCCACGGAATAGACTGGAGTTCTCCGTAAAAAGACTTTAAATCAAATTTAGAGAAATCTCTATAGGTTTTAAAAACGTCTCGGTTTTCGCCGGGGTCAAACGCCAGAGAACAGAAAATCAAATCGTGATCGGACACATGCGGCACGTGCTCCACCCCAGAATCGGACACCACGTCACCGTCAGACACAATGACCAAATCGATCAAAGTAGCCGTGTTCTCCGTCACGCGAGTAGGCTCTCTAATCAACTGCTGCAACCCGAAACATTCAAGAGCGCAGTCTAGCTCCTCCGCGACATTTGTTCTCAAGCCCAGCAAATCAATATTTAAATCACCCACACAAAGCAAAAAATCAGCAGCAGGCAATACGTCGGACAAAGTGTCCTCAAAAACCGCGAGAAATGTCCGGACCGGCAAGTTTGGAGGCCGGTACGCCACGCCGCATGCAAGTGACATTCCGGAAATGCAGACTTTAATCCATAGTTGTTCTATATTTTCGTGTGTCTCGATTACACTAAATTTAATGTGTGATCTAATGTACCAACAAACACCCCCGCCACGACCAACTCTATCTCTACGGCATAAATTATATCCACCGATCAAAATCCGGTCGTCCGGAACGTCGGACGCCAGCCAGGTCTCCGATATCGCCATCAGATCAAATTCGAATTCATTTAGAATATCGCGCACCAGCCCTACTTTGTTTTGTAATGATCTCACGTTAAGGTGCCCGCACTTGAAATATCTATCCCGACCTCTAATTGGCATAGTACCACGTAACATTACTCATAATTAATAATTGTAATCTGACTTAGTTCTCACTGCACAATCTCACAAGTTCCATAATCGCATAACAATAAAACCAATAAAAATGTCAGAACGAAAGAAGGCCTAGAGTACAATGATTTGCAACCTAAAAAAGACCGGAGAGATCAGAGCTTAACTAAAAAATTGAAAAAAGAAAAAAATTGTTGACGCAATTACACTAGTAATCAACACAATTCTAATTCTAACGTTCACACAAGTAAACCGCCAGCTATACATAATTGCAAAGTTCATCATTACTACTTATGAATTTGATTTGATCATTGATCTTAAAACACACCTTCCCATCGAAAGTCCAAACATTTTTATAATCGAATTTTTCCGCCGCCGTCTTGTAAAGATTTAAGCGAACTGCAGTTAGATCTTCCCGGAGCGTTACTTTAGTACCCCTTAATAGCTTTTTATTAGCGAACACTAGTTTTCTGGCCTTATAACTTAGGAACTTCACTATGATAGCTCTATGCTCCGGTTTACTCCTGCTTCTAGTAACATTTTGTTGGTCACTTACCGCAGATCGACGGGGACCAAGCCGGTGTGTGCGCTCGATGTCCTCCGAACCTATAGCCAAATTTAATTTATTTCGAAATAGGTCGAGTACGACTTCCTCGGTGTTTTCCCCATTGTTTTCAGGAATGCCAAATATACGAAGACAGTTTCGGCGGGAGTATTGTTCCTGGTCATCAAATTTCTTGTTCAGCGTGCATAATTGTCGCTCCATATTCTTATTTGTCCGCATTAAATCCCTATTTTCCTTTTCCACGGTTTCCAATTTCACATTCAGCTGGGTTATTTTCTCCTCAACAGTTTTTAGGATCACAGCTGTTAGCCGATCGGATAGTCCATCGATAAAGTCGTCGTCCTTGAGCAGATCCTTTACTTGCAACTTGACCTGTTGCAGCTGTTCTTTCGAAAATTTCATGTTGGTAGAGACAAGCAAAGTGGTTTCGTATCAAAAATCGTAGCACTGAATACTATTTATATAAGTATATACTATATAAAGCGATCACTTGTGTAACACGTCTATTCCACACGAAGGCTCATGCTGAAGTAAAAACAAGTTGCAATTGTTTGAACGGTATTGCTATGCCCGCTTCAATAGCGCTTACTCGAATATTGACGCTCTTCTTTGAATACATTTTGGTAAATATCGTCGTTATTTATCAACCGATCTTGATATATTTTTTTTCGTTGTATTCAGAATAAAAAATCTATCAATTGAGGTATCGCAAGGGGTACGTTGCTATTCGAATTTTGGGGAAGTTGGGGTTACCACCCCTTAGGGATGAATGCGTGGGGGATTGAAAAGTGTATGTCAGGATAGTAATTTAAAAATAAAAATCGACGTGTCGGAGCATTCTCCTGAAATATTTTTATTTAAGACTTTATAGAATTTATCCGTTACTTTTGGGAAGCACTGTATGTGTGCGTGTCAATAAACTATGTACATGTATTATTGACAAAAAAATCATCTCCAACTATAGTTCCAAACTTCAAATTATTCTTTTACATTATTGCGTCGTCCCAAGCGGGATTATTCTCGCAGCCACGCGCTAGCTAGACCGACTGGCCGGCGGCGACGCCGGCGGCGCAGCGGGCGCTAGACGGTGAGAGCATGTGTTGGATGGTTTGTTTCCATTCTACAGGCTATTATCTACTATTATCTGCACGTAGCGCCGATGAGTTGCTTCTATTATCTCTTAGATAATTTTGCATTCTTTTTCTTACAACTGATTATTATAATTTTTCGTGTATAGATGAATAGTATTCATTGAATACACTTAATCTGACCCGATTACGGTGTACTTACAGGGATGCAAATGTCCCTTTCAAAACTTTCCCTATAGTTTTCGAGGTATATTGAAATGTACAGTACCTATTGTACAGTAACATATTTGTTCTGAATTATTTCTGCAGATGCAAGTAAATTTATTCATTAAGTCTGGGAAATCCCACGTTATTAGTTGGAAATTGGAGTTTTTTTTATACCAACGTTTGATGCGGTTAACGGTTAGCCTAGTATCGAAATATTTCGTACTGAAAAAGTTTTGTTCCGACCTATTTTCGGATATACCTATAAGCAATTTTCCAGATAGTGCTAGGAAACACAACTTATTGTGTTACTTTAATATTGAATTGTTCCGTACAGATAAAGTTTTGTCCCGCTTCCGTTCGTGAGATTTAGGCGCTTTTTGCTAAGAAGAGGCAGCCCACATAGGGCACGGCCTCATTGGAAATTTGTAATTTTCCCCATGCCAATGTTTTGTGTTAGCTTTGTATGGTTTTGTCCGTTGAGAAAAAGTTTTGCAGGAAAGTAAACATTTCTAACCTAAAAGTCGTTTTAGTTGCATAGAGATGGAAGTAATCAACGACTAATTTTTAATTATGTCGTATTTGAAAACAAACATACACGGATTGCACATAACCTTACATAATAAAAAAAAAATATTTGTCTAAGAACGCTTTTAAGCAATGCGTTTGTCTAGGCAAATATCTAATACTATTAATTATTATTAACTATTAAAATATAAATGAACACTCTATCTGATCAGGCAAATACCTTTAGCGTAGGCAAAAGCCTTTTGCCTGAAATAACCATATGCCTACGACATATACCTGACCACTCTGACATGACCACTATGGTGGTCATATCAGGTATAAAATGATAATTTTGTTAACCATCAGTTTTAGTAACTGAGAACCGATATTTTTTGTTTTGGTTCCAATTTTAGCGAACATTAGGTTATCTTTAAGTCACTGTATTGACGTTAATTAAATATAAAATAATATAATTGTTATTGTTATTTAATGTTATTTCACAAGACCTACTTTCCAAATGTAGTTTCATGTTTATTATAGGTCTCTATTACTGTCTGCAGCTTCTAAAGCTTGTCTTTCTGGACAGGAGTTTATTAACAAATGTTACGTCTTTAGTTTATTGTTTCTACAACCTGAATATTTGTGTTAAACGGGTCAACAGGCGAGTATAAAACGGACAAATCAATAAATTTCGATTTAAAGAACATACTAGAGACACCGAGCTAGACAAGGTTCAAGTATATCTGCGATTTCCGAGTATTGTCACGATCCAGGCCACAGTTTTGTATTACCTGATGTAGGTACTGTACACGACTCTGTTTTTCAGAACAAACCAAACGTAAAACGGAAACAGACTTATTGTATTACTTACGAAACAGATCCATCATTAAAACAGAAAACGCGACGTCATATTAAAGCGACGGACCGACCCTCCTTTGGCATGCAAACGCACAAAACTTGTTCGTTTAACCCCCGTTACGACCCCGAAATACTCTTTCTGGTCGAGTTTCTCGCAAACGTGCCAAAACGAAACATGGTCGTCTAATTTGCGAGCGGAAATAAAACCCGGTAATTCGAAAGCGAAACTTCAAACAACACAAACGAAGCCGCTGCGAACATCGTAAAACGAAAAGTTGTTACGTTACGCAAGGTAGGGGGAGTCCCACGGGGGTTTGCTTACGGATGAGTAGTATACGCAACGTGGTGGCGCCACCTTGCGGATGAATATTCATAAATAACTCGTTCATTTAATTAGGGGATCTAAACGGTCGAAGTTTTAAAATACCGACTCTACGTGAGTGGGAACTGATATAACTTATGCCTGCGCATCGGCAGGCATGGAACAAGGAGAGGAGTTTCTTCGTCATAACATGTCGACGGAGTTGGCTGTGCGGCGAAGCGCGGCCGCCTTTTCGTGCTTAATCGAGAAGCCGTTGCGTACGAATCTAAATTTACCGAGGAATTCTTGGATTGGAAATAATCGACTAGAGCTGAATAAAAGCATGAGTGTAAGGATTTAGGTAAGATTCGAATATTTGGAATGCTCGAAATTTTTACGTCTCACTGACTGTATTATTCGTGGCGGTTTTAAGAAAAGCGTACGGAAAAGCTATTTTAATACATAAGGTAAATGTCCCAAATTCAGACACTGTCCTAAATTCCGATATATTTCTGTTTACTTGTATAAAATAAGAAATCTACCAATGTTCTAGCGGTCAGAATATAACCTAAAAGTTTGACTGATCTTGATAACTGAGTGTTATGCTACAAGTTGGTTTTATACTTATAAGGTAACTGCAATTCGACTTCTTTTACATCGCTACTGGATAACAGTAATTAAGAAAATACAAATAATATCTATTTAGGCTGACTAAAATGCTTTATATTTTCATAATAATACTGTGTACTACTCTTCTAACCACTATTAATTACAAATTTCGGGGTGTCGGAATTAGGTACATGTAAATATAACACGTCCTTAAATCAGACATGTGTGTCGGAATTCTGTACATGGTTAGAAGTAATACATAGGGCTCTATTGCTGTCTTTACATAAGAAAATAACATATTTTACATCTTTTGCTATATTACAAATAATGGTACACATTTTGTCCAAATTCTGACACGAGGGTCGGAATTACGGACATCAGTAATAATTATTACACCACCAGCATAGAGTAGCAATTTTGTCATTAATACACCACTTATGGGTATAACAGTTGAACTCATTCTATCTCCATTAAACAAATCATTAATCTGGCCTGAAACACCCAATTAAAGTAAGAAGAAACTGTTCATCTGGAACATTATTATCTAATACTTGAAGAGAATATTTGTTAATAAAAAAAGAAAGCACAAAAGAAAATTATTCTACACAAATAAGAAAGGAACCGAAAATGCTCAGAAAAAAAGCCGCGCCAAGATAAACACTAAAAATTCCAGATGCAAAAAACATTAAAATACAGATGAGTGAAAGACGGCAGAGTGAAGAACACTAAGAACACTAAGGATTGTGTTCCATTAAAAATGGTAAAACATAAATGTTTAACATTTCTTAATAATAAGTCTTATTTAACAATATTTAGAACACTATATTTGTCGGAATAATCTACCACAAGTGTCTGATTTAAACGCACTGTCTGAATTAGGTTCACTGAGGTCTCGGAGAGTATAATATATAATATAAAACATAATATAAAGTATATAACTATTATCAATTTTTTTTTTAAATGAATAGCCAGATATCTTTAGAAGGAAATATTTGTCTGAATTTTGAGCGTTTACCGTACTTGATAATTTGAAAAGTTGCAGAGATTTGGATTTGGACAGACGCGCGGATAAAATTTTTCAGGCAACTCGCACTTTTTTCATATAATTGGATGAAATGCAGAGGCGTGTTGACCGCTAAATAGAGAACACAGGTGTTCTTTCAGAGTGCTTAACGCCTTTGTCTTTCATCCTTTTATATAAAAAAGTCTGCTTGTCGCCCACAACACTTGTCTATCACAACACGCTCGTCTATCCACAGCCTAAGAAACAAAAATGATTTCTTGTTATTTTACTTTACATTCACTTTTTGCCTCGAGCTCTAAATTGCCCTGCAATTTTTAACTTTAAGTATGTCTGCGCAAGCTTTTTCTGATCAACAGACTTTAACAGGAAATAAAAATTTCATCTGTTATAGATGAAATAAGGATGCAAAAATATCATCTGCAGGGATCTTTCTCCGCATTTTTTTTCTTATTCTATTTATACCGGGAACAACGTACTCACTTTTTTATCGGGGAAAAAGTAATGCCATAAAAAGTGACATTTTATTACCTGTCAACAGAGATAAATGTCAAACTTTTTTCCCATCACAGAAAAAAGTATATATTTCTTGGCATTAACGCCGCGACACTTCTGCGTGACTTTTGAGTGACAGTTCTCCATGACTACCGACTACCGTCAAAACAAACTAGAATTGTTCCACTATAGCAATCGTATGTAACATAGATGCTTGATAATCATAACTCCAATGGATTATTGGACATGAACGTAGCAGTATGCGCGCAAAAAAAATCGTACAGCTAATTTTGACATCATGTAATTCTGGCTTGTCAATTTAACAGTTGGTGCATGTTTTATCCCTATGACTAATGTCACAATGACAGCCTATAGGTTATAAAAGAACCATTTGCAAAGCTACAAGGTGTACGACTTTTTTTGTCGCGCATAGTACGTAGCAAGCAGAAATATTTGTATGCTTCATTTTATTAATATGCGTAGAAAGTATCTCCGCTCCAATCAATGGAGGACTGCTTTAGAGCGCTCAACTTATCTGAAACAGACAGTATGCAGATAATCTGCAAAAATCATTAATTGATCACAGACTGTCTGAATTTCATTGATTGGTCAGTAGAGTACACTGTCAACGCATAATTGTGACAGCACATTTGACACAGCTCAAATTTCTCCAGTATCCAAAAAGTGTCCAAAAGCCTGAAAGCAAGCCATGACAAGTAAGCTGTCACATTACATCAAATTCAGTCAACACTCTTCTTTACATTTTATTTTCCAATTGCAATTTGGGCGAAGCAAGCGAAAGTGGAATCGCCTCAGAAGAGTATCAAAAAAAATAGTACCAAACCCATTTCGACAGTAAAATGACAACAGGACGCTTCTAAATGTACGATCCGAGATATCTAACCAGGAAACCCACCAGACTACCAGCTGGTGGTCATGGATCAGCACTGGGTGATGCCATACAGGTCAGCAAACTGAAGCAAAACCAAATGAAAATGCACTTCAACTATTTACGGTCGAAAAATGCGATTGACAACAGTCATTTGAAGGACGAGCTTTCACCTGATATTATTAACGAAAGGACGCTTAAAGAGTTCCTGAAACGTTATGGTGTTAGAAAGAAAACCGAGGAACGACCTATAATGAAGAGAACACCTCTGCGTACCATCAAAACAGTACAAGTTGAATTACCAAAAGAATTTATAACTGACGCCGTATGCTGTCCACCAAAGCGTAAACTTTCAAGCACGTATATCGAAATTAGTAAAGCCATCAAAAATAACCATGGTAATAAAGCCGTTCAAGCCAATTCATCCGTTCAAACTCTTCCGTCAGTAAATGAAGAAACAGGAGTCGATGAAGAGTTCTTTAAATTTGACGATGCCGTATCCAATTCATTTATATCGAAGCAACTACAAGCCACCCAGAACGAAATTAGCTTAGCTTCAGACCAATTAGGGAGGATCAAAGAACTGCTAGCTCAGAGAAAATGCTGCCTATCCCCGGTGAAAGAAGAAGAAGAACCAGAAGAACCAACAGTGATGATCGACAAGAAAACATCCCCTATGAAGCAACCTTCGACTCATTGGAACGTCAAGACGACGAAAAGTAGTAACAAGAACAGCAAAAATAGGCTTCTGCTAACCTTGAATTGCCTGAACAGTAGACTGCAGAAGATCCAGGATAAGTACTTCGAGGAACCTAAGATGAGGTTCAAATCCATCGATGAGATCTTAGCAAGCAGACCACCAAAGGTAGTTCATACCATCTACGAGAACGATGAGTATAATATTAATAAAAAATCCACATCAGATACCACGGAATATATTCAGCAGTTGATTGAGAAGACTCAACAGGAAGCAGATGCTCTTACGATGAAATCCAACAGGAATATCACTAACGCTCAAGAAATCGATGAATTTCTGTTACCAAAACCAAAATCTTTGGACAGGCATAGAGAAACTATTAATCCAGATACCATACAAATCCTACTTTCTCCAAAATTCAGCCAGAATTGTGGACAAGCCAGCGAATTCAACCTTCCACCCATACATAACTCCATCAAACTTAAGGAACGTAAAAGAGGTATCCTGCGAAAGGATGGCAAGTCGTATTGTGGCCTAGATTCAACCCTGTCTGCTCCAACGCTTCAAAAATCCATCTGCAAGTCAAATTTTCTCATGAAGGAGTTCAATTTGAACCCGGCGGATGGTGTGGTTGACTTTTCCAATGTCCGGATGAAAAGTGATGACGACTATTTGACTTTGGAGAGCATTAAGAAAAATGTTACGTTTGCAAACTTCAACAAGCCTGTACAAACGTGTACTCCGACGAAGAGCGACAAGGAGTTACAACAGGCTATCGATTTTGCACTTCAAAATTCGCTGTTTTTCACGGGCATGTAAAAATCGTGCGCGGGTGTTTTTAGTCATCAGTGAAGTAAATATTCGATTGCACGTGTATTTTATTCATTTACTCGGTGGGGTGGGGTCTGTATGATGATATTTCTAGTGAGTTATCTGATGAATATACAAGTTGTGAGGTTATAAATTCATAATACTCGATGTTGATAGTGCTCTTGACAATGGTTTAAAGAAATATTTAAAAAATTTTGCAATATTCGAATTCATGTCATAATTTAAAACGATAACATTGTCCATTTTATTTAAAATTTGATTTGTATTGTCAAAATTATTAAGTTAACTAGCAAATATTACTTGTATTTTAGATAAGGCTACAATAAAAAATCATCAAGATTCTTTTTCAGAATGATAAAAAATTGTTAGATTTTATATCTGTAACATTGTTTTTGTCTGTTGTCTTTAATTTTTATCATGTTACTCATATAAGTACTACCTTTTACTAGCTTTTGCGATATCTGAAATTTAATGAAAATATTCCTACAGGTATATACAGAACCAATTTTAGTATTCTATGCTTGCCCCTAATTATTAGTGAACTATAGATGGTGGTCTTGGGAAAGAAGGGGTCGCTCTATTTAAACTTCACACTTTTATGTTGAAATTTTTGTTTTCAATATTTCGCAGCTAGTTGGCTGCTTCTGCAGGAACTGCAGAACAATGCGTAATGAGGAATTGTTGTAAATATTAGCTCTGTCTGTTTACAACAGTTCCTCATTACGCAGTGTGCCGCAGTTCCTGAAGAAGCAGCCAACTAGCTGCGAAATATTGAACACTAATAAAAATGTCAACATAAAAGTGAGAACACCCAAGAACACCATCCATAGTTCGTTATATATAGAATGTATGGTAGTTCGACATAAAGCCTTTAAAGGAAGGCTATTTAGCCTCTATTTAACCAATATTAACATTGAACTACCAATTACCCTGCTTGCAGAACAATGTTAAGAAATATAGGTTACTTTAGTTTACTTTACACACTTTATTCCAAATATTACAAAAACTATTAAAAATAGGTACCTACATGATATTCTTAATATAAATTAATAACAGCTTAAGAGGAATTAAAGACAGAAAATAAAATAGATTATGTTGTTAAAAAATATAAACAAAAACTCCAGAAACTGCTATTTTAGAACGATGCACTAGAATCACTCTGTGTATAATATCTAATTTCTTTAGAAACTAGCTGCTACTTATTTGATTGGTTAATTTTGCGATAAAGGTGAGAGATTATGTGTTGCAAAAAAATATTGCAAACATTTTTCATGTTCTTCTATTTGACATTTTCCTACAAAGAAATTTCATATCTCAGAAACTATGAACTTTGCGGCATTTCAACCAAATGTTTAAAAGACGACTTTTTGAGTATTGTGTTATAATATACAAAAGTATTCATTAAATAAAAGTAAGGTATATTTTTACACCATGCATTAATACAACATCCTGTATAAATAAAAATTATCCTTATTATTATTATTTTTTTAAAAAATATATTTTATTGTAGAAAATGATTGGTCTAACAAGTTGTGTATAAAACATTTTTATCTTACTATTAGGACAGCGAAAATATAGGCCAATGCGACATTACTGAATCACTCTCTATAATCTGCCGGGCCAACAGATCTTTATCATTCAAATTTCTGAGTATAGTAGGGTCTCTGCCGCTTCACAAATACTCTGTATCGCTATCTCCGCTAAGGTTAAGGTTTATTTGTAAGGTCCAATAATATTGTTATAAAAGATTAATTTATGTTATTTACAGATTAATGAAATATCATATAATTCAACTCCTTGTCAAAAGAATACAGGAATTACTATGTGTTTTTCCGTTACAGAGACGCAAAGATATCTAAAAAGATATTTAAAACTACTACTGAGGGCTAGTTTATATAATATCGATATAGATTATATAGATAATATTATATCACTTACAAATGTTTTCCAAATTAAATTTAAACTAAAATTTGCTGTATAGTAAATTGTCTAAAATGTGCAATAAGGGGACAAATAGATTTTTTGGGGATGTGTTCCTGTGATTTGAACTTAAACAGACAACTTTCTAGGTAAGATTTGTTGGTTATGATGGAAACAATTGAAAACTATTTATTCAAATTCATAGTACATATCTGAACTACAAAAAGTAAAATGTAATTTTTTGTCTGGGATAAACATCAATTCAAAACAATAATTTATTTTAAGAGTCCGATGAAGCAATTTTTTCCAATATGCTACTACCTTTCGGTAGGTACTATCGTGGCCATATATTATGTCCCCGCTTTTGACGTCTTTTTCTCGTAAATCTAGGGGCGAAAGAATTCGTATGCTGTCCTTGATTAATATGCTACAACTCATAAAAATTGAAGAAGAATTGGCGCTGTTTTTGCCCCCTAAATTTCACTCGTTTAACTTTAGCAATTAATTACCCCGGAAATAATCCATAGATATCAAGGAATTAAAAAGTGAAATCACCTGCGGAATGGTAGCTTTTAATGTGCACTTTTATAAAATGATCGTATTTGTGGTTGACCCACAGAAAACTATATTATGCAATGCCAGCAATTCCGTTATTAGAAGAGCTAGGATCGATCATAAGCTACCTAATAAATCATATGTTTAAAGTTTGTTACAGAATCATTGTTTATCTTGCATTTTCCCTACAAAAGATCGCGTTGAAGTATCTCATGATCGCCGCAATTCACGCGGCGCTCTTCGGTCTTTGGTGTAGTGCGGGGGAAGGGATTGACAGCTACGCTGCCGGTTGTGGGGGATTGCACGATGCATTAGTTACTAGAAGAGTGTTTACGGACACAATATAACGACACGACGATTATATTGTTTGTGCCTGTATTTAAATATTACTAATAAATAAACTGTTGAAATTGTTATGAGAGTTTTAATATTTATATCAATAAATATACTTTTAAATATTTCTTCAGTCAAGCAAACTTAGTTTAGTATTCGCCACTAATTGGGAAATCTGTTAACTCCATATTCTTCCAGTCCACAAAAACAGACTCAGACGGAGCCACTGACCGCTCTGACCTTTTTGCGCAAAATATTGTTTATGTTTATTTCGGTCTTAAAAATTAACAAATAGTCGGAATGCTATTAAATTCAAGGGACATGTGACGCAGTGAATAAGGATTATATGCATGCTAACTTCGTTGTTCTGTTAACATTCGTTACTGATCTCTCCGACTCCATAAAAATATTGCTTACAAGCGTATTGTATAAAAATCATAGAAATATCATCACAAAGAAATAATATAAAAATTAAAAAAGATGTCAGAATATGATGTCTTATAAGATTTATTTCTTTGTTCTGATAAGTTTACTAACCTACATAATTTCCAAAGACGCGATGGTATAATAAAATGGAAATATGGTCAGTGTAAAAGTAAGAGTTCCTGGTTCTAATCCAGTATATTTTTAAATTATTCCCAACCATATTCCCTTACAATAATTTATTCTTGTAACATTTTATTTATCATTTAGTATTTAACAGACCAACTGAGATGAATGAGATTCTACAGGGCATATTGCGTGTATGTAACATCTCGGAATAGGATAGAACAAAAACGAGACCCGCCCAGAACTTGAAACTTTATTCAAGGTTTGATTCTCTCAGTCGATTTCCGGACTATTCTGTTGATGTTCCATTTCATTTGCAATTCGTTACGTTTTAGGCACGTTTAACATTGTAAGTGGGGTATTATGGGGCCGTTTACGGTACTAAAATTTACATATAAATATAGGGATTCCGAGGGTTGGTCTCTCGGTCGACATCGAATTTGCTACACAACTGCCCGAAAGTGAAAAGTTCTTCTAATCGTTTCGGGTTCCGTTATTGATTTGTAATTTAATAAGGTGTAGATGGCGCTTCCGGTGAACTGAGGGGGACCTTAAACGACTCCGTCATAATGGCGGGACGATTATCTCCAACGCGACACGTTTACCCTTAAGTAAATGATTCTGTTATTGACTTTTTTATTCCATCGGTTGCTGATGTCTTACAAACTAACAAATGTCAACAAATATCATTTTGTTAGTTAATTAAACAATTTAATTATTCAATTTATAGTAGGTATTTGATATAATTACTAAACAGGTGTCACGCTGCACGCAAACTGACATAAGTAAGTATGTTAGAGCACTGAGAAAAATTGTATATATAGTATGCATTTTACATTTACAGTTGTTCGAAACCAAAAGCTGAGATATTTCATCAAGTTTTTGGAAGATGTTGTGCCAGCCACCATTGTGTCTGGTTGTCACAGTTGTTAATTCTAAAGGTGTTAGTATTCTTAATACATATCTCACAGGAGCCCATACTTTGTCTTCATCAGACTTCTATAATGAAGTTCTTGGGACAGATTGATGGTAAAAGTGAATCTAAACATGATAATTCCCAATTCTCCAACTTAATACCTTACCAATCCACCACTGATGGCTATACACTGCGGCAAATATTTCGTGTTTTCTATTTCGTTCTTAAGACCCAGTTGACCCAGTTCTACCTATCCTAAAACGCGGTTTCAAATAAGAACGTTATTTATTGTTCAAAGTTTATGAAATTTTCAGTGTAACTTCATAGATAAATAACGAGTTGGGATAGATGAAAAATTATTTTTTGGAAAGATAAAAATTAATTTTACTTCTACATCTTTGTAAAACATCTAGCCCAACTATTATTTAAGTACAGTTTAAACCCAAACATTATAATTGAGATAATAAAGCGTATTTGCCAGCAATGTACTTATTTGCCGATATTACTGTTTCCCGGAGTAGACAGCAGACGTTATGAGTTTTAAACACCGCCTATAACTGGTGACTACTGATTGACGTTGGCCGGGGACTTATTGACCAATCCCAACAAAAAAAACGTCGAAACGACATATTTCGAGTTACGATGTTTTTACAAGGAGATTATTTGCGGAATTCTAATGCCAACTATCTTTTTGCAGTACTGAAATCGATTAACACGGGTGGTTTTACCTTGAGAAACCTCTTTTTTTAATGAGATGTATTTTATCCGTTAATGGTGTCCATCACTAACGGTGAAGATATCTTTAACAGTAAGCATTTGGCTCCTAACTGGCCTTTGCCACTATTCACTTTGTTTTTTTTCCATGCGCTGATAAAAAAAATCATAATTATTTTATGCTGAATAAGTTAATAATAATTATAGTAAATAAGTACGTAGGCTTTCACGGCCAGAATCATTTAGAAAATAAACTGCTTCCGGGTCATGCCGTGTGTCATGATTTGTTAATGCTGACGTTTCGCGAACCATGTTGCTCGCTTCTTCAAAGCTAATTGAATACTGAAGACCTACCAAGACAATCTTCCTTATATACCTAAGTTTACACCTCACTGCGCACATCTGGAGAACCGCTCCCATGTGCTTTTCCACCTGACCGCGTTAGGATCGATTTCCAGACCCTACTAATGTCAGTACCGTCCTCGCGATTGATGTCAGGATGTTTGTAGATTTCGGTTGCTTCTCTAATAAGCCTTCGATGATAATTACCTACCCTTGCCAACATCTTCGCGTCATCGAAATTCATTGTGTGTCCCGTCTCGTGGCAGTGTTGAGCAACAGCACTTGCGTAGCCAGGTGTCGCTACTGTGCTCCTTGACTCTACATTCGATACTTCGTCCTGTCTGTCCTACATAGCATGTTCCACACTCACATACGTTATCTTGTATAGCCCTTCGTTCATCAGGAGTGGTGTGATATCCTTTGGGTTAGGCAAAAGATCCTTTACCTTTACCGGCGCTCTGTACCTTACCGTGATACCCGAGTTCTTCAGTATTCTACCGATTCTTTCCGATACCCCAGTTACGTATGGTAAACAAGCGAACCCCTTTGACTCTTGCCGCTCCATGTTATTCTAAACAATGTAAAATACACAAGAATGTTTTTTATATATTTTTAAGTTTTATACACAGAAGAATTAATTGCGACACTTTCAGATTTTTAACTCTTTTCATTACTAGCTCATTGCATTGCAAGGTTATAAATAAACTACTAAGAAAATTATCTTCAGCCGGGCCTAAGTGAAAATACCCCCACCGTAAAATATTTATTATTACTTAAAAAATACAGCAGTTATCGTGTACACAGACGGACGTACAGACAGAAATATATAACAAGTCTATACCTGCCACGCTTTCATAAGGGTGTTACAAATGTTGTGACAAACTCAATATACCCTACCACAGTAAATGTTGCGGTGTAACTAGTAACAAAATTATCTTCAGCTGGGCCGTAGTTAAAATATTCCCCACCGTAAAATATGTTTCGTGCGAATTTGAAAAAAAAATGGGTTGAACGATTTTGCCCATTCATTAACTTACCCTTACCTTTTAAGAGATAAGCTTGTATTCAAAATTTCAGATCAACTGCGCCAAAATTACAGCAGTTATCGTGTGAATTTAAAAAAATGGAGTTAACCGATTTTACCCATTCACGAACTTGTCCTTACTTTTTAAAAGATAAGCTTGTATACAACGTTTCTGATCAACTGCTCCAAAACTACAGTAGTTATCGAGTGTATTTGAAAAAATAAAAATGGAGTCAACCGATTTTGCGCATTCACGAACTTGTCCTTACTTAGAAGAGATAAGCTTGTATACCAAATGTCAGATCAATTGCCCTATAATTACGGCAGTTGTCTAGTGAATTTGAAAAAAAAATTGATTTAACCGATTTTTCTCATTCGCGAACTTGTCCTTATTTTGTAATAGATAAGCTTGTAACCAAATTTCAGATCAATTACCTCAAAATACGTCAGTTGTCGTGTACACCGATGGACAGACGGACAAACAGACAGTCGAACAGACAGAAATAGAATCAGTTTTCAATGCTGATCAAAAATGTATATATGCCTACACATCTATACCTGCCACGCATCCTTATGGGTGTTACAAATGTTGTGGCAAAGTGAATATACCCTACCACAGTAAATGTAGGGGTATAACAATACTGAACGAACGCATTAAGTTTGATAAAGGTCAGATCCTCGTCATCGTATATATTCTTAAGGCATTTTAATAAAACGTATAGAAATTTAGTTGCAACTTATTTGCTATCGATTTCGATCCCTGTGGGGATTATTATCTGGCAGGGCTGGAAAAGATAGAACAGTCAGCAAAAGATAAAAAGTGCAAGTCGATTAGTTACATGTTAAGAGACAACAGTTGTTTAACAGTTATTACAATATAAAAAATTACAAGAAAATAATAAAAAACGCACTGTGCTAGTGCTCTGGCATCAAGAATCCGTATGAAGAGACGCAAACAAGACAAGTCAAAATAAGCAGAAGAGACTCACCGTCAGTGTTGGTAGGCGTAAAGTACGCAGATATGCAGGAGAGATGATACAAATGTTGTTAAACATGCTGTCCAACTGATTTTCTCTTGACCATTACATATGAATTGACCCAATAGGAGAAAATAACAATTATTATACTATCCTAATCCACACAATATCAATTTTGCATCTGACCAATCAGAACATAGAACTTTTATACGCTATTAAATAAGTTCTGTCTGAGTACATATATAAATGTACTTCATGAAACGTATGCATTGTTTGAACTTATAGTATCGTGTACTGCTAAAGTAAAATCGTTAAATTTGATCTGATAAACCTGATTTCTTTCTGCAGAAAGTTACGTGAAAGCAATCCACGGCAGCACACGTTTCAGTCGATTGCAAAAAATAAAGAAAAGGGCAGAAGAGTAGGGCCGAAATCAACCGCAGATGTCGCGACTTTCGAGTAGATAAAAACGGATGATAAAAATACAGAACATATCCAGTTAGTTGCGGGAGGGAGATAAGGCCGTTGAGTAGTATAGTATCTAGGTAGCATCTGCGCCCGGCGACTTCGCCAATTGTGGAACGAATCCAACCCCGCAGAACGACCCCAGGGTTGCCCTAGATTTTATCGAAGGCAAAAATATTAAATTTCTGTTTCGAATGTGATACAACTATCGTTACTTTCTTTTGTCATTCAATCGATAAAGTTGAGTATGACCTCTTTTTGGCTTGGAAAACAAAACACAAACTTTTTGAAGTGCTGGCAGTACATAACTTCTTGATACTTGGTGCAATAATAGTATAATATGATAATACATATACATATCTACACCTTTCAATATTACGGGCACGAATGCCAAAAGGTAAAATATAAAATAATTACGACAAAATATTATTATATTTTAAATTTTTCATCTGGAATGAAGCCTTGCTTTGGTATTTAATCCGTTTAACGGTTAATTTGATCGTTACGTGTTAACTTTTATATCAAATTATCACGCACCATTTAAACATAATGAGAAAATTGTGATTTACAACATGCAAACGAACTGTAAATAATGATCAATGACAATTTAGCTATTATTAAAGCACGCCTAAATTATTATCAATTAACGTCAGTTAATGGTAAATTAGCACGAACTAATTTAAACCAATTCAATAATGTACTTGTCAACTTTTGAGCTAATAATGAAATGTTAATGAAATGCATACCTACTTTATATTCGTAATTATATTTATTTGCATATTTCACCACAGTCGGAATATAGTAGTTATAAATTTATTTGTACAACATATTTGTAATGTAACTAAAGACGAGCAGGGGCATATTTCAAATAATTTTTAAGTATAATAATTAATCACCCAATGACACACCAATGCATATCTCGATTCAACATTCGAGTTCTTCTCTCCACAAACAAACAACGTTCATATTCACCGCCACTAATTTTTTAGCACAACGCTATCTACTAATATGTGCCAGCCTACAAAAAGCTATGAAAAACTAACAACCTGTTGAATGAATGAACAGTTCATTTTGTTAATTAATGATTCCGGCCGCAAAAAGCAAAAGGCAAAAAGCTACTTTTCGTAGTTTATTACACGCTTTTCTTCTGATATTCTGGTAGTTTTACCTGAAAAAATAAAGGGCTTTTTTAAATGTCGTTCCAACGCACTTTTGTAAAGGGCACGTTCCATGTTTTCAAAAAGCGAGAATCCCGAAAAGCTATGGTATTAAAAATAAAGAAGTAAAAAGCAATTGTAATAATTATCTAGAAATGTTTTGAATAAATTACTTACACAATGGCACATAATAATATATGCTGTATATACTTTTCATGAGACATAGTGTAGATTATCGGTCTTGCGGAAATGCAAATAACGTTACAAAACAAATGTCTCATAACCAACAAAAACATTTGTTCCCTGAACACTGGAGTGACTGGATTGCACTTATTGTACTGGATTTCCAAATTTTGACATACATTGAAAAAGAAATAAGCTCGTGGATCGATAAAGCACCACCAAATTATATAAAGACGATATTATCTTAAAACCCTGGACCGTGTATGGGTTTTCCATGGTTGCTCCTGAAATATTATGTTGCAAAATTCTATATTAAGGTATTTACTATACTAATTTCAAATCAGAAAGAATATTACTAATCAAAACATATTTATTTTCCAGAAAATATTTAAGAAATTTTCTTACAAATTGCATTTGTTTTTTTGAAAAATTTTTGGATTTAACTAACGGAAGAGTCTGCAATAAGACTCTTAGCAATAAGGATGATGTATGCAGCCAAAATATATAGGTAGATTATAGATACCACCTACATGCTCCAATTATTATAGATACTGAGAATAGTTGTCTTTGTTTACTGCCCAGTGTGTATACCGTGTCCGGCTGAAAGTTGGGCACACTGGAACCATTTGTTATTAACAATTTTTTTAGAAAAAAGTGCTAAAGGTGTATTTAATACGAAATCATCTTAGTCTTTGCATATACCGGGAGTAATCAAAATGCTATAAAAATATTTTTATCCGAGTACGACGTTCTGAAATATTGGAAAGTGTTGCATATGAAAGTAAAATATTTTCTTTTGTTTTATTTTTTTAAACTAGATGTTAAAGCAATAGTAATAATAACAGAAATATGTTTTTATTAAATATATACACACATATACACACATTTTGTGTATGCATTGTATATGTATATTTTTTACTTGTTTATATTATTTATTCATTTATGTGTGGGCAATTAAGTCCTGGATGCAATTATTTATAACGTTTTTCTAATTATTCCTGTCCCTAAATGGTCGTTAATATTATATGAATATTCTGCCAATAAATAGAAATATTTCGAAATACCTTTGAATATTTACTGTTTCGTGAAAAAGCAAACTTTCATTTTAAAAGAATACTGGTCTCGACCTTGAAATCTAAAGTTTGGGTCTTCTTGCGCCTACTATCTACAAGTTTGGTGAAGGAAGTGATGGAGGCCATGGTCAGATTGCTATTATGTGCTAAAACAATTTGAATCCTTCCTTGTGTATTCCAACGCATCTGTATAATAATGTAATATTTTGTGGGTCGATTTATGTTAGTAATTTGTTTTGACATGTATTCTGTCTCATTTACATGTTTGTTTATATTCGGCTATTGCTGCTTCCCGATCGTTTACGACACGACCGAACATATGTATGTAAAAATTTAGTGTGTTTCCAGACCAATTATACGCAGGTTGTGTGCACATATTAGTATTTTTATTGCCCTTTTGGTTACACATTCGAAGGTGAACGTAAACAAAAACAACTTACGTCAAGCTGGGATTTATTGTAACTTTCACCTAAATCTAAACATCTTTTTCAAGTAAACACGCAGTGTTCTTTCTAAATAAAGGTAATTTAATCTTATGTTATGTTCACCTGTTTGACAATACTCGATATATATAATAACATCAAGGGTGACTAAAATTTTATGTTTAATGCCTTCTAATATTTTTAAATACTTTTTACGTCGATCGTTTATTTAGAGTATGTTTAGTGAATACAATAGTATATTATTACACAAGTTCTATAAGACGTCAAATTGCCGCACGAGTTGTTTTGGGCACGACGAGCTTAGCGAGGAACGAGTGCGCCAATACGTCTTATAAAACTAGTGTAATATACTATTTTTTCTACTTTCCGTCATTAATTTTATATAAATTAAGAAATTGAGGTTACTATTTTTAGAATCTAGGGTATCTTGCGGGTACTGATTGAAGTACTGTTGGTAGTTGGTACTGTAGTAAACTGTCAACAGTGTCATGTGTCTGACTCTTGTTGTTGTAACTTTTAGGTCTGATGATGCTCTAAATTAAGAGCGAAAGCGCTAACCTTCGTCAATAAAAAAGCCATACTAAGGAAGAAAACTACACCTTTTTTTCACACCTTCCGCATGGGTTAATGATACCGGATTATTCAACTGTTCATTGATTACTGCCCAGTTTACTAAAGTTATTAAGAATAAATTATACTAAGTAAATTACAAGCGACAGAGGTAACACAAATAGTTGTACACTACTACAACTAAGACGAAGTTGGTAGCGACAAAAAACGGCGGACAAAAAAGAAATACCGTATTCTTTTTTGTCCAAAATGTTACCGAAAACATATACGTTAAATAAGCAAGGAATTTCTCAACTCTTTAGATGTACTATAGCTTGCTACGTGCATGCTGATATTCAATAAACTATTTATTGCACATAAACAGTCCCGCGGTAGTATTTGAACCCGATCATATCTACGATGTAGGTTTGATCTTCGCATAACTCCATATTCGGGTAAATGTGGTATTTCTATCGTATCTGAAAGGGGATTTGATGTTTAGTTGACGAGAATGATGCACGATGACTTACCAATTACCAGACTCGCAAAACATCACTGAAAACGTCATGCTGGCGTATTTTAATAATAATATTTATTTATTGAGAAGAGAGATTATACGTACAACAATTTGCTCACAATAATAAGAAAGACAGAGCAAAACTAAGAAAGACCTAGTCTGTGGAAAGACCCAACCTTTTGGCAATACTATACCATGCTACACGCATGTTTAAATATGTATAGAAATAGATATTTCGCGTTTATGCGATTGCGGTTATGTGTAGTACGTTTGACATATAGCACATATATAGCATTTGATATCAATGTGACCAATCTAAGAAAAAAACTTACACCGAACGATGTTACAATTTGTTAATTGTAACACCGAAAACAGTGTTATAATGAGTGCATTGTGAATGCAAAGTAGAAAAAATCATTTATTAAACAGCTCTATAAATGCACGATTTCTATTAATGAACTTAATGAATTTGTTATAGCCAATCAAATGAGTTCATTATAGCCAATCGAACATACGTTAAAATCTATGTAGACACCGCCAGAACAATACGATCGACGAAAACCTGTTGTAACCAACTCGAATATTAATGCTCTCGACAGTCTCGATTATTAATCGCCGTTTTTCATATACTTGTTGGTTAAATAACTATTTTCAAATAACGTTTTCTACATAGCTTTTAACCTAAATATACTTTACTAATAAGTGCTCCTGACAGTTTTGATAACATTCGGTCCATACAGATACTTAAATTCTAATATTTGCATTTTATGTTTAAGATAATCCAGATGCTTTTATGCCGAATAAGCTTTTTTGAGACATTGGTAAAAAATTGTTTCCTATATGAGTCCAATTTTCTGCCGGCCACGGTATGCCTGCTTACACGTTTTTGCATATTATTGAGTACTATCGTGGCTATATATTATGTCTCCTCTTTTGACGTCGATTTTCTCGCAAATCTAGGGGCAAAAAAATTTATAAAAATTCTAATGCTAATATGCTACAACTCATAAAAGTTAGAAAGCTATATATGCTGGGGTTTACCCGATTTTTCCAAATTAAGAAGAATTGACGCTGTTTTTGCCCCGTACACTTCATTCGTTTAACTTTAATAATTATTTACTCGGACTTATTTAATCGGATTAGTGGTTGACGCACAAAAAGCTATATTATACTATGCCAGCAATTCCATTATTAGAAGAGCTAGAATAATGAAATATAGACTATAGGCTACCTAATAAATCATATGTTTGAAGTTTATTACAGAATCATTGTTTATCTTGCATTTTCCATACAAAAGATCGAGTTGAAGCATCTCATGATTGCTGCAGTTGACGCGGCGCTCTACGGTCCTTGGGGCGCGCGGGGTGAAGGGATCGACAGCGACGCTGCCAGTAGTGGCGGATCGCACGTGCGTAGTTACTAGTGTTTACGGACACAATACATAAAACGACACGGCGATTATGCCTCGCCAAAGAAATTTGGATATCCGGCGACAGATTACCGAATTAAAAAATAATGGCAAAATAAGTCAATAAGATAACAGAACCACGAACAGGTATTTGGAAGTCCCATGGGAATTCTTGGCAATTTAAATTTAATTGTGTTGAAGCAACTCGTGATCGCCGCAATTCACTCGGCGCACTTCGGTCTTTGGTGTGCTGCGGAGGAGGGGATCGACAGCAATGCTGCCGGTAGTGGGAGATCCCACGATGCATTAGTTACTAGAAGAATAGTGTTTACGGACACAATATAATGACACGACGATTATATTGTTTGTGCATTACTAATAAATAAACTGTTGAAACTGTTATAATAGTTTGAATATTTATATAACAAAATCGGGTATACATTTTAAATATTTTTTCATTTTATCAAGAAATCTTAATTTAGTATTCACCACTAATCGGAAACTGTGCTAACTCCATATTGTTCGTCCACAAAAAGGGACCCAGACGGAGTCACTGACCGCTCTGACCGATTTGCGCAAAATATTGTTGATGTTTATTTCGGTCTTAAAAATTAACAAATAGTCGGAATGCTATTAAATTCAAGGGATGTGTATCGCAGTAAATAAGGATCATATGCATGCTAATTGCGTTGTTCTGTTAACATTCGTTACTGGTCTAACCGCTTCCATCAAATTATTGTTTACAACCATATTGTCTAAAAACTGAATAAAACAAAAACGCCAATCGATAGAAGAGACTCTGAATGCAACCTGAATAAACATTGACATTTTTATGGTAAGCGGTTTAGCAGAAAAAAGATCGGAAAGATGACCGTTAACTTAGAAATGCAGAAATCGCGTACATTTTTTCACTTCTCTCGCGCTCATGTTTACACCGAGAGGCAAAAAATTTTGATTGCCATAAAAGTTATGTGGAAATGACTCAGGAGTATGACGCCCTTTATTACAATTTTTTGTTGAGTAGTTTTAGAGTTACGAGACGTTAAACACAGGAATCAATACGATCGAAACGAGATATTGCAGTTAGGGCATTTCTCTCGTACCGGGTGATATATTAAAATAAAAATTCAGCAAAAATTAAGAATTTAATTTTGTTAGTTAAAATTATTACCTTGACAAGTTATCGTTCTTTTAGTGTATCAGCTGTCAGCGGTTCTCTTACTATCGACAGCACCGCTAACGACTCCCTTCCCCGCACCACACCAAAGACCGTAGAGCGTCGGAATTCACGCGGCGCTTCAACACGATCTTTTGTATGAAAAAAGCAAGATAAACAATGATTACGTAATAAACTTTCAACCTATGAATTATTGGGTAGCCTATAATCTATATTTCATTATTCTAGCTCTTCTAATAACGGAATTACTGGCATTGCATAATATTACTTTTTGTGGGTCAACCACTAATCGAATGACGTTTAGCCTCCAATAAAAAGTATTTTCTCTAAGAGAAAAAAGAATAACTCGATCCGTTAAATGATTCAAACGTAATCGCGCAAGCCAGTTTGAAAGTTCGTGTTTCTTGAAAAGCGCGTCGGTTGTATCGGTGTAAAAAAACTCTACAATAGAAGGCAGAAACATGATACTTTTTTTAAAACTCCTTTTCTATATGAATTCATTGAAATATAATTATTTAATCAACATTAGCACCTAGATCTATACGTTCTCCGTACTGTATCCAAATTTCACATTCCTAATTTAAAGCGTTACCGAAAATTATCATTTTACTAGACACAACTCTTTGCGCCGCCTTAATGCAGGAAATTTTTACCGAAGAATACCATAGGTTATAAAACCGTAAAACTAGCCAGAATCAAAAAACTATTTCAGGGGCTGATTTTATACACTTCAAGGTTTCAAAATATGAAAGGAGAACTACATGATTTTTGCAAGAGCAGCACCAGAATTTTTTAAATTTTTTTGCCCCGACGTTTGCGTGAAAATCTACGTCAAAAGAGGGGACATAATATATGGCCACGATAGTACATCTTTACTACACTTTCAGTTCGAAGCAACCAGAAATCGTTTCGCAGCACGTGCATACAAACCAAAAAATCCATTCGCAAAATTCAACTATTCACGTACTCACATTAAATGTCCACTCCGTACCTACCGTAAATGTTCAAAAGACCGTTCTGTTACAAAAAAAAATCAGTATGGCAACGTTTGAAAGCGGTCGTTCGTGGACATGCCCCGCAGTAACACGTACCGTATGCAACTCATCCGGTTTGCTACTGGAAATGGCACTGGTGAGCATGCGGGCCTTTCGGAAAAAGGATGAGTGAAACTAGTATAGTGTAACAGCCTCTCACCAACCCGACTGAACCCAACCGATCGAGGAAACTTTTAGCGCGAACATTCTGCGGGGCATTTTCAGCTGATGCAATTAAAATCAGCAATCTGCGGGCGTCCATTATTAGTGTTTCTGCTCTGGTGGCGCTCGGATTCAGGTTTTCTCCCCTACTTACTACTAGTTGCTTCGATAACGGCTAGACCGATGGATGAAGACCTAACGGTCCTAGATTTCTCCCCTGAGGATGCTTTTAAGCAATTGAACACTCTAATATCAGCTAAATCTATTTGCCCGGGAGAAACGTAAAACAGAATAGAATTGTCATTAACTAACACTTTGTATCATGTATAGGTATTCTAAAATCGGGATAAGAATCTACAGTCCAAGTTTTGCGTAGGTGTTTCAAATTTTTAGGGCCGCATGAGGATTTTACTTACTTGTGGAAATAGATAAAACTTTCGAAAATTGCTAACTTTCACACTGGTCAATTATCCGAATGGAATTTTGACGTTTGAAATATTTGCAAAAATGCCAGAAAACGTAGCTGTTGTTTTTCTAGCGCTGTTATTTGAAATGGTATTTGAAAAGTTAAAGTGTTGACTCGTTGTCATTTTTATTCCGTTTATCTCAACTTCACGTGTTGTTTGTTTGTTATGTTCAAATGTTGTCATCGATAGTTTACCTATATATTAATGTCCAATCGAGTTAAAATTTTGTATGTGGACGGATTTCCGGTGATATTGCATGAATCAGTAATAATAAAATTATAATTTTCCAAAATTTGTAAAATTTTACTTTTTAATATTATTTTAATAGGTATCTTACGGCTAAGTAATTATAAACACAAGCGAAAAACGTGCGGCTAGTACAAGGTAACACATGACATGTGGCTTGAAGTTCACCTAAAATCTTAGAATACAAAATTTTTAAAATTATTTTAAACATGAAAGTTTTCTGTTGGATTTATAATTTAATAAAGTTATGTTGTGGTTTCTTTATTGCTTTTCTATCTCCAGTTATTCTAATAAATCTAATAAATCTAATCATTGGCTTTCCAGCTTTTAAAAGTCTGTACCATATCTACGAAGACTGCAGAACATACCCTTGTTTTCGTTTTTATTCCGCATGTCCTTAATGAAATATTAATTTTTGTAATATGGTCTCGGATAAAATATTTAACCTTTTTAAGACCGACTGCTTTTATCGAACGTTACTGACTATTTTTGTGAGCAGCAGGTATAGTGAAATATATTCCAACAAAGTACATATCAAGACATATCTATGTCTCGGTTGTATTTCGTGTTTTTCGTTTGACCTTTATGTTGAACAACGTGGCTAATGACGTTGGTACAGCAACACTTTCACTGATGATGCCGTTGATTGAAAGGGCGAAACCGGTCTGATAAATAAATTACAAATTGCAAAAAATGAGGTGTTTTAGTTTACTATAAGTCTTTATTATTAATTAATTAAGTCTTTTGTTTTTTCTGATTGTAATTGGTTTTGCAGTATTGTCTGAAGCTGCTTTGAAAATTAAAATGAAAAGTAACAATTTAAACAAAGGTGAATGGTCGAACCCTCCAAGTTTATTTTTTGTATCAACAAACACGACCGCAAGTATTTCTGCCAAGTAAAGATATAAAGACGCCCGGTTATTTCCTGTAAGCATTTCCTAAAATAAAATTTCATCATTACAAAACCGTGTAAAACGTAATGCTGGTGGTGTGTTGTAAGCTATGTCGCATTTGGCTCTAAACCCTTATAAATGTCTCATCTGGACCTATATTGTTTAAACTGATCTTCAAATTTTGCTAATTCGGCAAACATGCTAATTGAAAAGCGAAAGTAATTGAAGAATTTCTCTTCATGATCACGTAGATCCTCAAATAAGGAATTAAATTCACCTCTCAATAATCGTCAATAATCGCCAATAATTGGATGCTGCAAAAATCTTCTATGTGTGCGTTGTCGCCGCCATCGTCGTCGCATGTAGACAACCTTTAACATTTGCTGAAAAGCTACTGAAAAGCACATTTACCTGCTTATGGAGAATTTTGATAGGCCTTCTCAGGGACACAAGGCGCGATAAAGGGTCCTATTGACTGATCCTACGTTGGCTCGGATGGGTTTTTGAAATCCAGCCAGAAAGGTCCTTTCAGTGCTTTAATTCATAATTTCCCACATTTTGTCGCAAAACCAGAGTATGATATGAAAGAGCTTCAATTCAACAGAAGGTTTTGCTCAGTAACTAATGATGTATTTATATCAAATTATCAAAATTTCTCTCTCGCGGCGAATGGTTAGGCCGCTGTAACCGTACTCTCTGTGTTAATATTTGATCGAAAATTTGTTGATTTACAGCATAATTCTTGAAATATCGCGACTATATCGGTAATCTTTACTTACTCCAATAAAGTTTGCGATAATGCGAAGCTGACAGCGCAGGATAAAATAACATCACAGTGTAGGATCTAAAACCTAACGTCGTAAGTGCCGCGCAGCTAACCTATCACGAAAACACTGTAGTTATGTTGCTAGAAGCACCCTCCTTGGATCAAGATAACATTATCTCAAAAAAAAAAACCATAAAAAAACATGTTCCAAAAGATTTCTTAGATTTTTTGTCATTCCAAAATTTTCTTCACCGACAACTGTAAATAATTGTGATTTTACTTTGTGATATAGAGAGTGTTTCACAATTATTGCGATCTGATACTGTTGATGTTTGTAGAGGTAGGGTAACTCATGTTATTACTAATTTTTTACTTAAAAAGAAAAATGTTGTTGGGGAGGGTTTGGAGAAAACATGTAAGGATTATTGAAAGAGGAATCCAGATATTTTGGTTCTTAGAGTAGATAAAGGTTCGGTTACGGTTATTATGTCCAAAATGGAATATTTTGAGAAAACTAATATTTTACTTAATGATACGAATGTATATAAAATTAAGACAGGTCCAACTAGTACTAGTACCAGAAAAAAAGTAAATGATTTTGTTAAAAAAATTGTTTGATGATGGAGTAATAGGTGAAAATTTGAAACGTAAGTTATGCATTAATAATGCTACTTCTCCAAAATTATATTGCCTACCCAAAATTCACAAACAGAATATCCCTCTAAGGCATATTGTTTCATGTATTTGTTCCCCACTTTAGGAGTTGGCATCTTTTATTTCTAAAATTCTTTTTGACTCCATTAATAATGCCTTATATGATATTAAAGATTCATTTACTTTTTCTGAAAAGTATAAAAATTTTCGTTTAGCTAAAGGTCATGTCTTAATATCTTTTGATGCTGTTTCTCTTTTTACTAACATTCCAAAAACTTTGTTGTTCGATGTTTCAAAGGAAAATTAGCTATTGATATCAAACAATACAAATTTGAGTGAAAATTCCTTTTTACTTTATCATACGTAGTAAGATGAAGTATTGTAATCGTGCCGAAAAAAAAATTGAGATTTTAGCGGAAATAGGTCTTTATGGGTCCCCTGAACATTTTTGACCAAGGAACAAAAAAATGTCTGTGTGTGTGTGTGTGTGTGTGTGTGTGTGTGTGTGTATGTATGTCTGTGTCTAAACGATTTTTGTGGCGACGATTCCGGAGAAACTACTAAAGGTATCGGAACGAAAGTTCATATTTAGAAGTTTTGTTACCAAACTTAGAGCTGAAAAGCTTTTGGTTGAAAAGGGTCCAAAGGAACTGGTAGTTTATTCTAAGCCTTTTTGAAGGATTTTGCAAATGAGCCGCCATTTCTGTAATTTCGACAAAATATTTAATTAATAAATTAAAGTAGAGGAAAATTTGAATAATTTATGCCTATGACATTTTTTGGTAAATTTAATAGTTTAGCTTCAAGAGCAAATTCTATTTGATCGAGATCGGTCGGATCTGCATTGATATGAAATTACATAGTAGCCAGGATTTTGACAAATATTTTTTTGTGTTGTCACATTCGAAAACAGCTGATCTCATCAGAGGTTGAAGAACCACTATGGAACGTTGCCGCTGTAGTGCGGCAAATTATAAAATACAAATTTCAAATAAAATAAGATCACCAATTTGATTGTTTGTTGATAAGAAATATAAACCCGTCTTTATATCTAATTCTAAAAACGATAAATTGAGAAAATTATAAATAAAGTATAGCGATGAGTGTAGTTTTATTTTAGTATGTTGGTAGGGATGTGTCATGAACAAATATAAATCTGTCAGAATTTGAATTACCTTTTTAAGGTGCGTTTTATTAGTGATAATATATATAGTATTTCCAATAGAAAATTGCCAGTGACTCACGTTTATGTACATGCAAACTAATATGTGTCATTATCACGATATGTAAGAAATACTATAATTTCGTATTCTACCACCGCCATTAGCTACCATTACCTATCAATCGGAACGCACCTTTAAACTTGACGTTTCGTCAAAGTGGTACCAACCTAGCATTTACTATACAGAAATCATTTATTTATTTTTTTAAATACGTATTTCTTAAAAAGCAACACAATAAACGTTAATGTCGCTCCTGCCAAAAACTAGATAGCGCGACTCGCTCACATGCGACGGCGACACTCCGCCTTCGGTGACGCGCCGCATCATCGGTCGTCGCGCTATTTCGTACTTTCGGCATTTGTGACATAAATAACTATTTCATTCTAATGACGTAGTGTAGGTAGTGTCAAATGCTGATGCTTTGACAATACCTACGATTTATCTCAATAGAATAGATTCTCCTGCAGCTAAGCTAATAATTTTATATATTGTATGATAAAGTCATGTGCTGGCCACCTCATATTTTTTACTATGATTTCTTTCGATGGAGTATTTTTTCACAAATTGGGGACGGGACTCGTATAGGTTCTCCAATATTTCCAATTTTGGCAAAAATTACTATGGATAAACTTTTAAATGATATGATCCCAAAATTACCGTTTCAATTTTTATTAATTCATAAATACATTGATGATATTATTTGTGCATTGCCTGAGGACTAAATTGAAAATACATTAGTTTGTTTTAATAGTTTTAATAAGAATATTCAGTTTACTGTTGAAAAAGAAAATATTTTAGTGTTTGTTTTCTAGATTTAAATATTATTAGGACATGAAAATATTTTGCTTTTAGATTGGCTTAGAAAAGTTACAATCAACACAGTTTTGGCAATAAAAAATTGAATTTAAATGTAATTCTAAATTTAGAAATTAAAAAAAAAAAATAAAAATATTGTTTTCGATATTATTAAATAATAGTTTTCAAAAAAAAAAAAATACTTAATCGTTTATTATTTGGTTCTCTGGCAAATCATAACTATAATGTTCCGTTTCTTTAACAACGTCCTTTGTTTTAAAAAATGCCTTATATATTGGCATCTAGTTTAACTAAAATTTTAAAATGTAAATACATTGGATTTGCTGAATATAATTTGTTATAAATTAATAGTTGTTTTTTCTTTTGTTAAAGATAAAACACCTTTGGCTTTAAATCCTTGGGATTCTTTATTCTATTCCTTGTTCTTGTTGTAATTTATTGTATGTTGCTCAGACTGGTAATTATTTAAAAACTAGAATTTCATACATAAGTCAGATATAAAAACGAGTACATTAAGATACTCATTAGCTCAACATGTTTGTTAGGAAAACCATAGTTTTGATTTTGATGATGTTAAAATTTTGGGTGTTTGTAAAAACTAAGTAGATAGAATTTTTTTTTCAATGAATTAAATACTTATAATATTAAAACTGATGTAGAAAACGTGAGCAAAATTCAAAAAAATTATTAATGTTATTGAAATCTTGTAACGGTGGACATTTTTGATAAATTTATTTTTTTTCACGGTTTTTGTGATGTCATATGATTTTACGTTGTTATGAAGTATTTTGTTTGACATTTGTCAGAAGTTGAAAAAAGTCTCATGTGTTTTGGTAGTTTATCGTTGATTTAGTAAGTATTTATAAATTTGTTATATTCTTTTTATAAAACGTTCCTTCTTGTAGATTTCCTGAGAAAGCCTATGATATACCTAAGGCAAAATTACCGTTTTCCCAAATATTTGAATAACACTATTATAATAACACGGCAAATACAAATTTAATAATTGAGTTATCTCAAAAAGTATTTTATTTTACTAAGTGTAGAATACTTAACTAACAAGTAAATATTTCATAGTATTTCATCATTGTTAAGAGTATATAAATCGATAAAAAAACACTGCTGCTAGAACGGTTTGACGACTCATTAAGAACGGAATTTCGATTTGTCATTCAACGGATGATATCCCGTTGATGTAATAGTATAATGTAAAATTCTTAACTACGAGTACTACTACTACGAGTAAGTGACTACAAATTTTGCTAGGTTAATTAAGATTCTCCAAGTAATATGGATTGTAATATAACTGTAAGTGATTAGAACTAGAACATTTGCTTCTAGAAAATAGAACACGTCTGGTAACCCTAAATTCAATATCGAGTCAATACTACACATACTCCACCTATCAGTAATCCAATCGAAAAGAATTGCATGTCCGTTACGATAAAGGGAAACAAAAATGGAACGTTCGCATTGTGCGAAAGACGTGGTGGAAATACAATCATGAGGCACGTGCCTGGAAAAGCCCGTGTAGCGAAGCGGTATTGTCCCTAATAATGACAACTTAATTTAACTTGTAAGTCTGCTCACTGACAAGGGTACATTAAAACTGTCTTTTTATCGTCCCGCAGAAAAGTTAATTATAACCTCCCTTCTTCTGTTGGATAAACTTCGAAAGTATAATATGGTGTATCTTTTTCAGGTAGCTGTTTATAGCCGCCCCAAACCGAAACCAACTTTAATAACGCCATTGTTCTTTGTCCCATGATAAATTCTTGTGTAAAACTGATGTATAGCGGTTTTCATATTACCGTAAAATTGTTGATGGGCATTTAAAGTTTTATAGTAGTAATAATTGTCTTTACGACACATTTAAAACTCAGAAAATAAATGCAGGTGCAAAAATATAATTCTACGTCCACCACGGGGTAGCAATTTTTCTTCTTTCAAGCCAGTAACGCCCAAGTTAGATGTTCCTTGTGGGACAAGTTCAAATACACATAAATTTCACAGAAAAGGTAAATACACACAATGTAGAGTAGATAATAGCGCAGTGCAATTAGACAAATAAAACTTTGTCAATAATTAACCCCTGCCAAACTTTTGCAGTCAAGTTTGGTTGGAAATTACAAATAATTTAGTACTCAGTTCTGCACGGTCAAAAATGACCGAATAGTTTTTTAACAATGTCTTGCATTTTAAGAATCTGAAGAGGCGAAGGTGCTAATAGCACTCATTGTTTTCTTTCATGTTGTCTTTTTGGCAATATCTTTCTTGCTACTTTTTAACGAGCTATCTTCTGCCTTGTTTTTTGTGTGAATAGAATTTCCGCAAAAAAGTTGGATGTTACTTAAGATGCTTCGATAACCTTCTGAAGGATATATCACGGAAATAACCATATTTCAAGTGCATGCCATTCTTTTTGTTATTATCTAATATGTTGGTCACGTATGTTTTCAAATACATGGGATGTGGACAACATGTAGATATATACCTAGTTATATGCTTTTAATGTTTTTTAGCCGTACTACTTGAAATCGCTTCTTTGTACAATTCAACGATTTCTGTGTTAATAATATCCATTTTTACTTTATCATACGCAGTATGATAAATGAGTACTGCAATCATGCCAAATCATGCGAAATAGGTGTTTTAGGGTCCCTTGAACATTTTTGAATAAGGTACAAAAAAGTCTGTGTGTGTGTGTGTGTGTGTGTGTGTGTATGTGTGTGTATGTGTTTGTCTGTATGTGTAAGGTATCGGGACGAGAGTTTATATTAATTATTTATTATTTTATGAGCAAACTTAGAGCTGAAAAGCTTTTGGTTCAAAAGAGTCCAGAGGAGCAGGATGTTTCCTCTAAGATTTTGAAAATGAGCTACCATTTCTGTAAATTCGCCAAAATAGTTACATAATAATTTTAAGTAGAGGAAATTTTGTATAATTTATGTCTATGAAATTTTGTGGTAAAATTAATAGTATAGCTGTATGAGCAAATTCTTTTTGATCGAGATCATGTCTGCATTAAAACTACAGTTAGCCAGGATTTGACAACTATTTTCATTCTAATGACAGTAGTAGTGTCAAACGCTGATTTTTCCACACGTCAATATTATCATAATATACGTCAAATCCTGGCCAACTTTTTTGGCCAGGGTTTGACTGCAGACACGATCGATCTCGATCAAATAGAATCTCATGCAGCTAAACTGCCACATTTTGTGTGTGTGTGTGTACTCGATTTTTGTCGAGACGATTCCGGAGAAACTACTGAAGGTATCGGGACGAAAGTTCATATTTAGAAGTTTCATGACTAAACTTAGAGCTGAAAAGCTTTTGGTTCAAAAGTGTCCAAAGGAACTGGACGTTTCCTCTAAGCATTTTTCAAGGATTTTGCAAATGAGCCGCCATTTCTGTAATTTCGACAAAATAGTTAAATACTAAATTAAAGTAGAGGATATTTTGAATAATTTATGCCTATGATATTTTTTGGTAAAATTAATAGTTTAGCTTCAAGAGTAAATTCTATGTGATCGAGATCGGTCCCATCTGCATTGATATAAATATGTACTAGTTAGCCAGGATTTGACAAACATTTTCAGTCTAATGACAGTAGGTAGTATCAAATGCTGATGCTTTGACAATACCTACTGTCAATAGTATCAAAAGATCTGTCAAACCCTGGCTAACTAGTTTTATTTTAATGCAGATGCGACTGATCTTGATCAAATAGATTCTCATGCGGCTAAACTATTAATTTTATATATTGTATGATAAAGTCATGCGCCACATCAGATTTTTTTGTGGTCTTCTTCCCAAAAAGAACCATGGAGCTTAATTTACCACAAAAAGTTACCTATTAAAAATAAAGCTTACAGTTGACAGACGGAAGATGTGGACAAACTATGTAACTCCAGAGCCAGTAGTTTATGACGGTAATTATAAAAAGGCTTCAAATTTATTGAATACATTTTGCTTAAGTTAAAGTTTTGTTAATCGATATGTTTCGTTGTTTTTGCAAAATCTTAATATAATAAGAATAAAAACAATATATAAAATTAGTAGTATAGGTGCATGAGATTCTATTTGATCGAGATCGATAGTGTCTCCATTAAAATAAAACGAGTTAGCCGGCATTTGACAGATATTGACAGCAGGTATTGTAAAAAAATCCGCGTTTGACACTACCCACTGTCATTAGAATGAAAATAATTGTCAAATCCTGGCTAACTAGTTTAAATGCAGACACTATCTCGACACTATCTCTGTCCTAGACATAAATTATACATAATTTTCTGTACTTTAATTTATTATTTAACTGTTTTGACGAAATTACAGAAATGACGGCTCATTTGCAAAATCCTCGAAAAATGCTTAGAAGAAATATCCAATTCCTTTGGACCCTTTTGAACAAAAACCTTTTCAGCCCTAAGTTTGGTCATAAAACTTCTAAATATGAATATATTTATCATGCTATGTATGATAAAGTAAAAATGCGTAAGCTGATCACATATGATTCATATAATTACACTAATGTGCATTAAATTTACTGTAATCTACAGCAGTATTACATTACAAATTGTTTTCATACATGCTGTGTGTATTATGATAAAAGACGATGCTTTATGTATTGGCGGAGGCGCCGGAAAATATTCTTTATTGTTTAATTTTTGTGAAATATTGTGTCGTCTGTATATCAATCATCACAATTTAAGAGTTGATTTCATCTCAAAGCGCTAGTCCTAGTTTGTAGGCTCATTTCTCAGCTGCGATACTGTGATAGACATTATTATTCAAAGTTCAGTTTTGGGCATGCAGGGTGTGAGTTCGGAAATGAGTCCATTATCAAAAGTTAGTCTATTATAAACCCAATTCAGTTTTAGCACCCTGTATATATAGGATATAATAATGAGGATACGAGGCGATGTAATACATATACGGATATAAATATGAGGATAGTTACTGAACTATTGTGTGAAATATTAGCAGATTTTGATCCGCAATTTTTTAATTAACTCAGTACTTTAATTAGTGGTAACTATGAGTATATACCTACATAAGCACTAGGACACTGTAATGAAAAATTAACAATTCAAACAGAAATATTTCTCTCTTCCGCTTTTCGAGAGCTTTCCGTTTCCCACTCTTCTCGTACACACAAAAAACCGCACTTATTCAACCGTTTCGTGTCGAATCAGGGCCTATAAATTTATAAATTAAGTTGAAAAAGTGGCCCAATTGAGGGTCGTTATCGGTATAGAGCGGTTTGCTGTCGATATCGCGAGCTCGTGAAAAGTTGGCCGGTTTAAAACTTAGGCTCCCCAATTTAGGGGGCAGCACTGAGCGGAATGGTTACACGCTAACTTGCGGCGCTCGAGTTATCACGGAGAACTTCGAACAATTGACGATTTATAGTGCAAATATTTCTCCGCGGTCGGCCCGAAGGCGACTCGATTTATATTCACCTTTGTTGCTACTAAGTGATACTATAAGCCTCGTAGACGATTGTCGTGCTTTTTCTTGCAATTTATAATGCTTTCTGTGAGGAATGTTAACGCTGGTTTCTTGAGCACAAGTAGAAAAACCCAGCTGCGGGTAAAGACTTTTTATTTCGTTTTAATGCTAGGGCACTCCTAAGAAATACCAACAATTTAAAAAAATTATAATATACAGGGTGACTTATTAGTATCCCGGCGGTTGATAGCCACTAAATCGTTAAGGAAAGAAAAAAATGTTTATCTACGACTCACTTATAATAAGTTCATTGCATACGTATGTATGCCTATATAATTCCCATCATTATACGCGCCAATGATTATAATGACACTAGCGTTGTATAATAATGACAGTTCGTTCAAATAGTGACCTCATTATATGAACGAACTGTCATCATTATACAACGCAAGCAGGGGCTGATTAACCATAGGGCGGAGATGGGCGATCGCCAGGGGCGAAAAGTTAAAGGGGGCGAAAATCAAAGCCCCCGCCGACACCAAACTGATGTGTGCGGCAGCAATCTTCATTAAAAAAATTAGGGGTAGTCAGATGATCCGGCAGGGGCGAAATGGTTTTGATCGCCCAGGGGCGAAATGGTTTTGATCACCTCGCCATGACAGTTCGCCTCGCCATCATTGACAAATACATTTAAAACCATTTGCATAAAATGGAATTTATGAGTCGTAGATAAAACGTCGCATTTGACTCGCACATAACGGATATAAATCGCTCGCATGATTACGATGCTCGCCTACGGCTCGCGTGTAAACTTCATGCTCGCGATTTATATCCGTAGTTATGTGCTCGTCAAATAATATACTATTAAGACCAAAGATGTTTGTTTACCTTACTAGTTTCTATAACGTAAAATTATTTTTATTTATACAGGGTACACATTTAGGCGTGACGTAAACTACGGGCATTTTTAAATGGACCGGCCTGTATATTTTATTATTATATGAATTCTAATAAATTTGGTTATCCACCGGTATAGGTTGCTAACTCTCAGCGTTAATAGTACCTGAGATATTCAATTATTTCTCCAAAATATGCCCGTTGCACGATCTTCTTTAAAACTATGTAAACGTGACATTTTTGCAGATTTTGCTTTTAAACTATGTCACACTATAGTCAAAGCTAATAGATAGATGATAGTATCCAATGATATTAGATTCACTATCTTCATGAAACTGTAAATGTAAATTTTGATGTTTTTCAAATCGCTTTTCCTTGAGTTTTTTAAATGGAACACCCTGTATTTTATATGCTAGTTGCATTGCCCATCAAGTTCTCTTTAATTTAGGTCAAATATGTCATATGTCCAATTTTAGTAGTTTTCGTGATATTTACAATTTAAAGAGAAATGTGTTATATAATCTAAATATGCCATTATTTTGTTGTTCTATCTTTTTTATTTGTCTCTTAGTTGTAAATCAGTAATAGTATATTCACATATGATTTAAGAAAAAAAGCTTTAATACTATTAGCGTATATTACAAAATAACACACAGAGAGAAATTTTTGTTTAATTCAAATAAATATGCATTGGCTCAAAGAAATTTGTTGTTTCAATAGAGGCAAAGATTTATTTGCGGATAAAAACGCATTTATTTGAAATATTTCTTTGCTAGAAAGAACGTTGATTTGTGTCAAACAACTTATGTTAAAGTTTGCTCCAGTTAAAGTTTGCAATTTGTGTATTATAACAAATGAGATTTATTTACTTCAAATAATTATGATTGTATTGAGTGAAAGAATAAAAATTTTTTAAATTAACAAAATTGTTGGTCGAGTTAAAATGCTTAAAATTATTAATTTGTTGAAGGAATCAATAGACAAGAATTTTTCGGAAGACTCGCCATGTATCACCACCTTTTTGGGATGTCGCACATCCTCGACCAGTGCTTGGCCTTCCCAACCCAACATATAGTCAAGGTTAAGTTAGTAAAGTGTACTCTGATTTGGAATCGCAACTTGAAACTGCAGGCACTGTACTCTGTAAGTTCTATACTGTCGATCACGCGGCTTTATACTCTCGATATGTACGAAGTGCGAGGAGAGAGTTTACAGCGCCATCTAACAATACAGTTGGATGATATTAAAAATATATTTATTTGAATCAAAATATGATTTCTTTGGTGGAAGTAAACCTATTTTAAAGCCAAAACAAAAATATTACTTGAAAGGAAATAAATCTCTTTTTGTGTACAAATATATTTATTTTAATTAAAATATGATTTCTTTGGCGGAAGTAAACCTATTTTTAAGCCAAAAGCAAAATATTACTTTAAGCGAAATAAATCTCTACTTATATACTAATTTATATGTTAGAATCAAAATTATATTTCATTGGTGTAAAGAAACGTTTTTTTTTAAATCAAAACTTAAATATTACTTTAAAGGAAAGTAATTTTTGTTTGTATCCATATACATATATTTATTCCACTTAAATAAATATTTCAAATAAATTAATCTCTGCAAGGAAGTAAATATTGTTGGCATCAAAGAAATATGTTTTGACCCACAAGAATAAATTCAAACAAATACATTTCTCTAAAACAAGAAATCTTTTCTATCTGTGCCCCCTTTTTACTTAGTAAGCTATTTGAAGCAAGTTCAGAAACAAACTATACTTAATAAACATTGCACAACAAGTAACTATTATTTTAATTAATATTTGGAGGTTGTTCAAAATGACGCCCAATTTCTCTTCTGCAAGCATTAACGCTCTGTATAAAACATCTTGAGATATTTCTTAACCTGTACCTCTTATTTACTGTAAGGTTGTCAAAAATATTGGATATACGAAGGCCATATCTTCTGGTTTAGTAGGTGGTATACCAGCTGATTTGTACACCAGCACCTTCACATATCCCAATAAAAAGACATCTAGTTTGTTGAGGTCTGGGGACCTTGATGGCCACAATGTCCTCTTCCCTCTTTGGTCACCGGTTTAGTTTTTGTTTTGCGCTGGTAGTTACTATTACCTGTTTCTTCAAATTGCAACCGAACTCCGTTTATAACACTGGGTTGGGGATGCCGTCTATCCGGATATCGCTGTGCATACATTTTGGATGCTACTAATATATTTCTGTCGGCTTCGCCATAAATGTAGATAATGTTAATTAATTCTTCTTTGCTATAATTATAACTCATCGTTCAGAGAAAAGACAAATATTGTTACTAATTTTGACAGCAATAACTTATTGAGTGTCGTTAGTTCTCAATTATTGTTTGTTTCTATGATTAATAAATGCTAATGGTATTAATTACCGTTTTTTTTAAGTTGTATTTTAATACATTATTACTGTTTTACAAATCAGAGATAAACAAAAATAACAAAAAATAATGGCATTATTAGATAATATTGCACATTTTTCTTTAAATTTCAATCACGAAAACTACTACAATTGGACTTATGGCATAATACTTAACATAAATTAAAGGGAACTCGGGGGGTAATTCCACTGGTACATAATATCAGAGTGTTCCATTTAAAAAAACTCAAGGAATAGCCATTTCAAAAACATCAAAATTTACGAAGTGTTATGAACAACCTGTATAGAGAACCTAATATATTTGGATACTATCTTCGATCTACTGGCTTTGATGATTGTCTGACATAGTTTAACGGCAAAATCTTCAAAAGTGTCGTTTTTACATAGTTTTGAAGAAGATCCTGCAACGGGCATATTTTGGGGAAATAATTGAATATCTCGGAACTATTAACGCTGACAGTTATCAATCTAAACGGTTGGATAAACAAATGTATTAGTATTGATATAATAATAAAATATACCGGGCATTCCATTTAAAAAAAAGTTAAATACTTTCCGTCACGCCTAAATGCAACATCCTGTATAAATGAAATAATATTTTACGTTATAACGTAAAATATTTCTATAGAAACTGGTGAGTCAAACAACTTTTGTGTTAATCATTTTTTTCTTTCTCTAACGATTTAATAGCTATCGACCGCCGGGATACTAATAACTCACCCTGAACATGGTAGCGCATAACGCACAATGTGAGGCGAAAAAGTTCTTCTACTATGATATGACATTATCTAGGTTCACAACACTAAAATAAAAACTCATACCTTGACCTTTAAAGCTATGAAGATAGAAACTAGTAAAAACTCTGTAAATTGATGTTTCGCAACTATAAACCGTGGGACCAAACTTGCCACGCACCATGTTGAAAAGGCTGTCTTACAGCACTGAATAAATTCGCCACATGTTTTTTTTTTATTTTAAATACTAGATTCATGATTTGATTTGAGCATAGTCAAACAATTCTGAAACATCACATTACTTTTAGAGCACAAAAAACAAATTTCTTTGCATTTTGAGTACTTTTTCTCAAAAAGGACATACCGACGAGTTTTGATGGCCAAAGTTGTCCTTGTCTTTGTCTTTGAAGTCTAAGAATCCGTATTATAATTACGGCATATTACAATTCAACATACATATTGCATGTTCACGATTTATGTTTCATGATTTTAGTTTAGATTGAGGATACGGTTTCAGCATCGTGTGTGGCAGAGATCGTGGAGGTTATTTTGAACGTTTAATATTCATTAATTAAACGCTGTTGCGAATGGAGATATCTCGGAAACGAACGCTCATGGGAGAAAAGCTTTTTCTGATTTTAAGCGTAGAGTTTTATGTTGAATTTTTTGCTTTATATTTTTATCTAGAGTTTTGAACCAGCGTGTATAGCCTGTATTAGAAAAAGAAACATATTAACGAATGGTAATTTAATATTTTCTCCTTCATCGATATTATATCCATGACGTTTTCAAGTGTAGCATTTCTGTTTACCGCTCTACCACCGATTTTGTTTGCACTAATTTAATCATAATTGTGGAATTATCTAATTTGTAAGAATTTGTAATAAATTTAAACAGGGAATTTGTGGGAAGATTTTCATTCGGGCACCAGGAATCTTAATCCGAAAGGAATACCAAACTATTGTTATTAAAGCGTAAGTAACTAAACAACCTCATAGCGTATTTTTAGCATTTTTAGTTTTTACTTGCAAAATTCAAGCATTCGAAGCATCAGCATTTGATACTACCTACTGTCATTAGAGTAATAGTTATTTATGTCACAAGTGCTGAAAGTACGGAATACCGTGACGAATAGCGCTCCGAAGGCGGAGCGTCGCCGTCGCATGTGAGCGAGTCGCGCTATGTAGATTTCGGCAGGAGTGACATCAACGTTTTTTGTGTTGCTTTTTGAGAAATATGTATTTAAAAAAAAAATTTAAATGGTTATTTTTCTGTATAGCAAATGTTAGGTTGATACCACTTCTACGAAACGTCAAGTTTACCAAGCTAATTCAATTTCTGACAGATTTATATTTGTTCATGACACTGTAGATGTCACATCCGTACCAACATACTAAAATAAAACTACACTCATAGCTATAGTTTATTTACAATTTTCTCAATTTATCGTTGTTAGGATTAGACATAACAGCGGGTTGATATTTCTTATCAATAAACAATCAAATTGGTGATCTTATTTTATTTGAAATTTGTATTTTGTATGTTGCCGCACTAGAGTGTCACCTGTTTTCGAGTGTGACAGCACAAAAAAATATTTGGCAAATCCTGGCTACTATGTAGTTTAATATCAATGCAGATGCGACCGATCTCGATCAAGTAGAATTTGCTCTTGAAACTAAACTATAAATTTCTCCAAAAAATTTCATAGGCATAAATTATTCAAAATTTCCTCTACTTTAATTTAGTATTTAACTATTTTGTCGAAATTACAGAAATGGCGGCTCATTTGCAAAATCCTTGAAAAAGGCTTAGAATAAACTACCAGTTCCTTTTGGACCATTTTGAACCAAAAGCTTTTCAGCTGTAAGTTTGGTCATAAAACTTCTAAATATGAACTTTCGTCCCGATACCAATTTTCTGTCGCCACTTCAGAAAAGTTCTCCGCACGTGCAATAGATGTCGCGCGAATACATTGCTTAACCGTCAAATATCCTTACCTTTTTGTCATTGTATTAGTCATTTTTGATAAAATTTATTGAAATTGTTGGTCTTAGGTAAAATGATGTACAAAACTCGAGCTGTAACGTATAGTACGTGCTCATGAAAAATAACAAAATTATAACTTTCCACTCGTACGTAATATGCTAGTTACAGCTCTTGTTTGTCAATGATGCGAGGCGAACTGTCAAATAGCAGCCAACCTCGTAGGTTTTAACAAACTTGACTCTACTCTCCTTTAATGACGAGAGTTCTTTTAAATAAAGAAGTATTATTCAAAAGATTTGTCATGTTATGCAAACCTACTGTCATCATAATCATCTGTGTGTATCATGCTACGGATTATTCAGTCATAGATATGTATGCAATAAACTTGTTATATGGGAGTCGTAGATAAAGAAAATTATAGTTTATATATTTTGTGGGAGTAAAATGCGTTCTAAAGGCCATAAAGCGAGGTGTAGTATACTGACCAACTATTATGGTAATGAAGCTTTAGTTGGTTTTTCTTGCATGCAAAATAGGAATTTGGTTAACAAGTACCATGAATAATTTAAGAACTTTATTAACTACAATAAAATTTTAAAAGTAGACCCTTATAATGACTCAATCCTGCGAGAATATACAGGGTGAGTTATTAGTATCCCGGCGGTCGATAGCTACCAAATCGTTAGAGAAAGAAAAAAATGTTTTATACAAAACTTGTTTGACTCACCTATTTCTATAACGTAAAATTATTTTCATTTATATTTGTTGCAATACTAATAAATTTGTTTATCCAACCGTATAGGTTGATAACTGTCACCGTTAGTAGTTCCTGAGATATTCAATTATTTCCCCCAAAATATGCCCGTTGCAGGATCTTGTTTAAAACTATATAAAAACGACATTTTTGCAGATTTTGCTGTTAAACTATGTCAGACAATAGTCAAAGCCAGTAGATAGATAATAGTATCCAAATATATTAGATTCACTATACAGGATGTTCATAAAACTTCGTAAATTTTGATGTTTTTCAATTCGCTTTTCCTTGAGTTTTTTAAGTGGAACACCCTGTATATTATGTGCTAGTTGAATTGCCCCCTGAGTTCCCTTTGATTTATGTTAAGTATGCTATTAAGTGTGCAATATTATCTAATAATGCCGTAATTTTTTTATTATTTTTGTTTATCTCTCATTTGTAAATCAGTAGTACTGTACTAAAATACAACTTAATAAATGGTAATTAATACTATTAGCATTTATTAATCATAGAAACAAACAATAATTGAGATCTAACGACACTCAATAAGTTATTGCTGTGAAAATTAGTAACAAAGTTTGTCTTTTCTCTGAACGATGAGTTATAATAGCAAAGAAGAATTAATTAATATGATCTACATTTATGGCGAAGCCGACAGGAATACATTAGTAGCATCCAGAATGTATGCACAGCGATCTCTGGATAGACGGCATCCCCAACCAAGTGTCATAAACAGGGTTTGGTTGCAATTTGAAGAAACAGGTAATATTAATTACCAGCACAAAACAAGATCTAAAACGGTGACCAAAGAGGGAAGACGAGGTCCTACATTGTGGCCACCAAAGTCCCCAGACCTCAACAAACTAGATTTATTTTTATGGGGATATGTGAAGGAGCTGGTATACCAGCACCTACTACACCAGAAGACATGAAACTTCGTATAAGCAATGTTTTTGACAACTTTAGAGTAATGTTAAGAAATATCTCAAGATCTTTTATACAGCGCGTTAATGCTTGCAGAAGAGAAAATGGGCGTCATTTTGAACAACTTCCAAATATTAATTAAAATAATAATTACTTGTTGCGCAATGTTTATTAAGTGTTTATAGTTTGTTTCTGAATTTGCGTCAAATAGCTTACTAAGTACAAAGGGATTGATTTTTTAATAAACACTAATAGTATTAAAGTTTTTTTTTCTTAAATTATATGTGATTATACTATTACTGATTTACAACTAAGAGACAAACAAAAAAGTAAGAATAAGAAAATAACTGTATAGTGAATCTAATATCTTTCGATACTAACATCTATCTACTAGCTTTGGCTATTGTCTGACATAGTTTAAAAGCAAAATCTGCAAAAATGACATTTTTATATAGCTTTAAAGAAGATCGTGCAACGGGCATATTTTGGAGAAATAATTGAATATCCCAGGTAGTATTAACGCTGAGAGTTAGTAACCTATACCGTTGGATAGCCACATTTATTAGTATTCATACAATAATAAAATATGCAGGCCGTTTCATTTAAAAAATGTACATACTTTACGTCACGCCTAAATGCAACTGAAAATAATTTTACGTTATAGAAACTAGTGAGCCAAACAACTTTTGTCTTAATTTTTTTTTCTTTTTCTAACGATTTAGTAGCTATCGACCGCCGGGATACTAATAGCTCACCCTGTATAACTGTGTGAACGAAAATTTGATTATCATGTCCTTTTATCTACACGTATACATCAGAGATTTTATTATAATAATACTGACTAAAGTAATCCTGTCAGATACATCATACATTTCCGTCACAGATACACGAGAATTTCAAACCTCACCCGGCAAAATTCTACCCCTAGAAGGGCCCAGATGCGAATAAGCGATACGACCCGCTATAATCTTTCTAATAGGCCCTTTCCGTTCATTGGGAATGCCGCCAATTCCATCTCCACGCCTAGCGCACCCCCGGCGCGGCGGGTCGCACGGCGCGATTTCGCAAAGTCGCAGGGTTGCGCTAGCTAGACTAGCAGACACACACCACGGAATTATCTTAATTGAAATGTTCATTGTGTTCCAGAAATAAAGGTCAACCCCGGCGAAACGGACGAGAATCGCATTAGCATAGTGGGCGGTAAGTATTAATCGTTCAGCTTGTCCTACAATCCTTAAACCCTATACGCGTGTCCTTTGTTCTTTGGCAATAATAAATAGCAACGTAACATTATTTTTGTTATTTTTGTTCTGCTTTACAAGAAGTTTATGTCCAGAATGATGTGGAATATATTCAAATGAGCTGTTTAGTGGTTAAGTATCTGAAAATCTGGAGATGTTTAGGTACTGTATAGGACCCAAATAGGCTATTAGAGAAATATAAGGAATATTGGGATAGTTACCATAACCTTATCAAAAAAGTTTGAGACAAAAACGCTTTAGAACCAATCACAGCTCTGGATTTTTCATTTCCAAATTGTTGATACACTGCTTAGCGACATTGTCAAGGCATTGACAACGTCGCTAACTGACAAGGTGCACCAAACAATTTTAATCTGTCAAAATCCTGTAAACCGTCATAGTGATACAGCCGTCCCTATATGCACAAAAATTAATTTATAAAATTTCGTTGCATGGTCGTAGAAAAAGTATAGTATTCCATTCGCAAGTAATGGCAATTTCTCACTCGAACGCTTTGCAGCACTCGCCTACGGCTCGTGCTGCAAACTTCGTTCTCGTGAGAAATTGCTTACATTACTTGCTCACAGAATAATATACTATTATCCTAGACGATGCGAAAATGTCGTTTTCGCGTCTCTATGGAGACACGAAAGTTGCTATTTGCCAGCCAGCCCCAGCCCGGCCTGTAATGAACACTTTTCGGGGCTAGCCCGGAAAATGCAATATCTCTGTCCAATCAAAACACAGTTTCGATTCGGTTTGACATTTGTGATTAAACGTCAACGGATTTTAATTGTCAAAAGCCAATATGTCAGAGATTAGTCTTTAGAAACGGGTGATTTTATTACGATTTTGTTGTGTAGGATAAAAAATTATTTGTGCACCACGCCCAGAAAGTGGTTTTCCGGGCCTCAAGAAGTGCCCACGCTCGCTACGCTCGCCTGTGCAACTCTTCTCTCGCCCGAAAAAGAACTACTTTCTCGGCTTGGTACACAATATACTATTACCTACGACTGCATTATACATTATACATTTTAGAACTCCTTTACTATATGAATTCATTGAAATATAATAATTTGCTCAATATAAGCAACTAGAGAACACTATACTGTATAGGAATTTCATATTCCTAGTAATTCCTAGTAATTCCTGGCGAAAATTATTATTTGAATAAACGCTTCTCTTTGCGCCGCCTCAATGCAGCCAATTTTGACCGGAGGATACCAGAGGCTATAAAACCGTAAAACTTGCGGTAAAACTTGCCCCCACATGTGGGGCTATAAAAATAATAGGTTGTCAGAAAAATATGTTGATGACTTCAATGTCGAACATAATGGGATGTCGGATATTCAATTTGATATACAATATATAATTCTGTAAAATAAAACCATTTTTAAAACAGCTTCAATTTGAATTAATTTAGTACTAAAAAACCTTTTATTTTATTTTTTCAAAGCAGACACTATAGACACGAACGGTATGCTTTGGGGTTATAATTGGCCATAGACTAATAAAAATATACCATCATAAGTTAAGAAAATAATCAAAAGTTGATATTTGTTGCACAGTGGTTAGTCGATTTGTAATGTTCTAAAGCTGCCAGCTACACCATGTTGGTCATACATGTACATTTTCCTCTTCGCCATTGGGAGTTTCCCTGCCAAAACGCATTTGTCCCTCTCAGCTTGAAGCTTTTCATCATTCACCAGAAGCTCTTTTGCAGCGTCCGCTAAGTCTTGGAAATTTCCATCTGTACCACCAAATTCATTAGGCAGAATTTTGTTGGGTTTTATATGATCCTTCAGAGTCGACATGTCTTTATGAAATACAATCTAAAAAGAGTAAGATTACTGTTTTTGATTACTGACTAATTTTTAGCAATTTTATATAGGTACTCGGTAACGAGCAAAACGAATACCAAGAAAGTATAGGTATTTATCATCAAACTTGATAAAAATTTTGGAATATGGTCGAATCGCTACTAGTGATAATACGACTTCATCAGTGAATACTGATTTTAGCAATAAGTGGTAATTGTTTTATTTCTGAAAGAAAAATATTGTTACAAAACTTACGCAATTGCCCAATATTTTCACAAAACTTGGTAAAATAATTGCAACCTCTTTCTGTGTTCGTTTTTCTATAACACAGAACATATTAAGATCAAAATACTAACCCTTTGTTTGATTTTGTCAGGCATGATTGTCCGGGCAATCATATACAAGCCATGGGCAATATTTGGTATATTAACAAAATGTATTTGCTTTAATCTTACAGGGAGTACTGTAGTAGCTATATCGACAGCAATTTTAAATTGTGCCACGTTGATAGCGTGTAAGATCCGTGCGTTAAAGCACCCCATATTGAATATTATTTGAACACCACCACTTGTATCCCGTAGAAGAAAATAGTCCACTGAAAAAGAAATCAATTTTCAATATTTTGTTTATGCAGTATAATAAGTCATTATAATATGACTTGTTTTGCGTACTCCTGAATTTATATCCGAAAGTTAAGAAACACATTGTATATTATTATATAATTTTTGAAACATCTGTACAACCTTAAGAATACAAACGGGATGCATTGTCTACCAACAATTCTCATATTAGCAACTAAATCACTAAACAAATACTTACCATATAAAAAGGCATATCGTAATGTCTGCTCAAAGTCATAATTCTCAACATCCACGTTCTTCAATGTACATAACGCCACTCTGTAGCCATCTTCTGTCAGATCGCTCGAGATTAGAATTTGCCTAAATCATATGACAAAAAAATTAAGGTAAGACACTGTGTAGTAATTAAGCAACTTCATTATCAAGTATTCGATTACAAAGCCGAAAAAGTTTTTTTGTGTTTATGCTACATCCATATAACTGCATTTGTGTGGAAGATAATCGAGTAAATGAACCGACAAAGCGAAAAGCACCAAAACTTCGCAACGCGGTATAACAGAACAACAATTCTAACAAAACTTTTTTCAATATGTATACCATAATTATTACGACAAAATTGTTATATACATAGTGTTTCAGAAATAACGCCCAACCTTGAAGGAGCATATGCACAAGGACGTAATAAGCATGTTTTGCAAATGGGTATGCTCTAGCGTAACGTAACGCATTCTTGAGAAAATTATTGCAGAAAGAGTAGAGTGGAGTCTGTCCCTGATCAGCGGAAGAACATCGACAACACTCCACTACAGTTGTGTGGCAACTGGTGACAGATCAATGCCGCCAGGTTCATATCGGTATCCCCCCACTCCGGTCTTTCTCGCTGAGCGTGACAATGACCTACATTCGCCAGGTTGATAGTACGTACTATCGTGGCCATATATTATGTCCCTTGTTTTGACGTCGATTTTCTCGCAGAACTAGGGGCGAAAAAATTTGAAAAAATTCTGGTGCTGAGCTTGATAAATATGCTACAATTCATAAAAATTAGAAAGCTGTATATGTTGGTGTTTTCCCGATTTTTCCAAATTGAGAAGAATTGGCGCTGTTTTTGCACCGTAAATTTTATTCGTTTAACTTTAGCAATTAATTACTCAAAAATAATCTATAGATTTCAACGAATTAAAAAGGAAAATCACCTGCGGAATGCTAGTTTTCAATGTGCATTTTTGTAAAATCATTGGGTTAGTGCTTGATCCACAAAAGGCTATATTATGCAATGCCAGCAATTCCGTTATTAGAAGAGCTAGAATAATGAAATATAGACTATAGGCTACCCAATAATTCATAAGAAGTTTATTACATAATCATTGTTTATTATTCATTATATTATTATATTATTATTATTATATTATTCATTATTCTAGCTCTTCTAATAAAGGAATTGCTGGCATTGCATAATATAGCTTTTTGTGGGTCAAGCACTAATCCAATGATTTTACCAAAATGCACATTGAAAGCTAGGTGATTTTACTTTTTATTTCGTTGAAATCCATATATTATTTCCGGAGTAATTAATTGCTAAAGTTAAACGAATAAAGTTTACGGGGCAAAAACAGCGCCAATTCATCTTAATTTGGAAAAATCGGCAAAACGCCAACATATACAGCTTTCTAATTTTGTAGCATATTAATCGAGGACAGCACCAGAATTTTTTCAAATTTTTTCGCCCCTAGGTTTGCGAGAAAATGGAAAAAAAGTTTCCATTGATAAATGTTTTTACGGACGTTTGAAACTATATTCGAATCCTTGGTGGATATGCTCCTTCAAGGTTAGCCGTTATTTCTGAAACATCCTGTATTATATTTAACGTACCCATGGGCGCCGTTACAAAATGTTCCAGGGGGGGGGGGGGCAAGATTTTTTTAGTAATAAAAGGTGACATAGTGTGTATGACTATACTATTAATTATTTTGTGGCGTTCTCGTTGCTTTATTTGTTGTAAATGGCATTGATAGAGACATATTCCTATTGATTAGTTAGGATTCTAAAATTGAGACACGACAAACATGAAAATAATACAAATGTTAAAAATATACCCAATAACCCATATTGTTCGTTAAATTTAAATTGCATTCACCCTGAAAAATCTCCGTTGCATTTATGGTTGTGTCATTTTTTACACATTATTTTATGTCATTAGCCACGGTTGTGACCCCTGTTTCAGAATCATTGAACGTTTATCATAGAATTTTAGATTTGGTTTGATTGCCAACCAATATTGAAGTATTTTTATTACTTTGTAATACTCGGGAGTAAACATTGTTAATTTTTTATAAGAATTTCCTGCTCGTGTTCAACGAGCAAGGCCTAAATATAATGAGTAACTGGCACCATTTAAAACCAAAAATACAGGCACAAAATGAATCATGTCAATCGAGCATCCGATAAAAAGTCTTAATAACAAATTGGTAAACAATAAAAGGAGAATATATTATTTTAAAATGTAACCACATAAAGAAAATTTGACAAATTTGAAAATTCTGTGATAACGATCATTGACAACTAAATTCAAAATTGCTATCATTACTATTATACGTAAACACTTAAAAGGTGGCAATACTTAATCAACTAGTTAATAATAATTGTTGTTATATATAAGCTGTATGAATTGTCTGTATGACCATAGTGGAGAAATTTTTGAATGAACTCATGTCCGGAAATGTACTGTTTGGACGTTGGGGAGAGTCGGGAGATTGAACCAATTTTACAAACAGCATAGGAAAAATAGTGCCATTTATCATAGGACGGCACTTTTAAAGCCAAATAACATTAGTGTGACTTTTTTCATTATTTATCATCTTTGAAAGGAGTTAATGAGAACCGTTTTGCAATTTTGATACCAAAAAGGTGCGAAGTACAGGAGAGCGTCGATAATCCGAACTAATTGGGACCGAAAGTCATTCGGATTATGAAATTGTTCGGATTGTCAAATATTGCAACTAAATAGCAGAAAATAAGATTGGATAGAAGTTCAATCTTAATAAAACCAACACCATTCTATTCCGCTCTTCATAAACTATATAAATGTCAAAAAGTCAAAATCGAAGGGATATCGAAGGAATATCGAATTGATATCGAAGGGATATCGAAGCGATATTGAAGGGAAATCGAAGGGTTTTATTTATAACTTATTTATGATTAATTATGATTTATGATTTATTTATGCTTTATTTATTACAGTAGAGCGGCGGTAATCCGAACTACCTGGGACCGAAAGTGATTCGGATTATTAAATATTGCAGCTAAATAGTGGAAAATACGAGAATTGGATACAAGATATAAAACAAAAGCAACATTTTTCTGTAAACAGGAACCGACAAAAATGGGTTTTCCCTAGGTTTCTCAGTGATTTATTTTATTATTATTTCTTTTTGGGTGTTCGGATTAACGAATGTTCGGATTAACGAATGTTCGGATTACCGACGTTCGGATTATCGACGTTCTACTGTAATTAAACCTAGTAAGTATGATTAGATGAATGCTCAAACATGGGCATGTTGGAGTACAGCGCAAAATCGAAAACTCGGCACACTTTATATTGTGGCCTGGCCCTTTCCCGACGAAAACTGGAAGTAATCAATCTAATGAAACTGACATTGGTGACGATTATAATCGGTATAGTCATCATTAGGATAAAAATGATGTGTGCGCTGTTCAGAAAACTGATTTCGGGGCCTCAAAATGTGTCCAGCCTCGATTAGGAATCACTTTCTTGTCTTGCTACACAATATACTATAGTATGTAAAATGTCAGTAGGTTTTTTTTTAATTCAGGACGGTACAAGCGCCGATACATCACCTAATAGTTTGGGTATAGTTGGGTTCAAAATCCAGGAGGGGGCAAGCGCCCCCCCCCCCTGCCCATATATAACGGCGCCCATGATTACGTACCACCTAGTATGCGCAAAATAATTTTACCAAAACATGGAGCGGTTTTGTTGAAAACCCCCAATAAAAACGTTACAGTTAAGTAATTTTTTATTTATTTACACGCTGCATCTGAACAAAACTGGTGTTCCACTTAAGAGTACTACAGTATTTGTTGTGTTAAGTTGTTCTGTTATAATGGCCATATTAGTATTAAATCAGATAGTATAAATTGCATTAGGGATTTTCTATCGGACAACTCTAAAATACAAAATATTTTGAACATACAGTGTCCGGCACTAACTTGGCCAGAAATGGGAAAAATTAGTATCATCAGTTTTTCAAAAAATGCTATTTTAGTAATGTTACCTGTAGTATCTTACCTGTGCACACTCAACAAATCGCTAGTAGATAATTGGCCGAATAGGTTACTATGGTTTGTCCTTGCGTACAGCCACATCTCAAATTTTCTCTTAGCTCGTTCAATGTCAAACTTTGATAATCGAATAAAGTTGTCTATGATTCTCTGGTCTAAAAAGAAATTTTAGTATCACATATAGAAAGTAATGTCATTCTTTCAGAAGTATAAACCATAATAATGCGAAAGCCAAACAACTTAAGACGTGCCACAGACGCGGGCCGTAATAATGATAATTCGGGCCTGCCAATGCCCCCGTAGTGGCGAAAGCTGTTGGGGGATGTTAAGCCGTGGATTATTATTATTATTATTATAATATAGTTCTAAAGTCAATATTAAGTTTATTACCTATATTTTTGGGTAGATGTTCCTCAGACTCAATCCATTGTCTAAACAACTCTTGCCTGTTTTTCAATCTATCACCATCTTCACCTAAGTCTTTATAGATGGTTTGTAGTAGGTTGTCTCCTACAGGACGTATGAGTTCGAAGTCTGACATAACTGCCGTGCTAAAGTTGATATCGGACAACGTTTGATTCCTATATTTATATGTATATATAGTAAGTACCCAACAATTCAAACAACTTTAATTATTAATATGAATTATTTACATGCGCTATCTGACATTTATCGCCACTTTTAAAGCTATGAATGCTTATAATTTATGCAGATACTTAAATTCTCTGTAATTACAGATTAATGATAATTAAAATTTACCGAGACGGGCTAAGTAGACATATTCCAATTTTGTGTCGGTAACCGTGTACAAAAAATGTTTAAAACTAACCACAATTTTTAGTTTTGAAGATTTCAATTAATTAGATGTATATCCGTATATGCAACAATTTACTATGTCCTAAGTATAAATATCGTGGATTTTTTAACAGAACGACATGGGCACCGCCGTTAAAACACTTTTTATTTTGCAGCAAATAATGATGTGTGTCAATTTATTTGTTAAAAGAGATAAGGGCAAATTAATACTTAACATGACCATAGGTCCGTAACTGATCCGGGTATACACTACCGGTGTAAAAAGGTACCTATTTGCTACTTTGTACCGGGTACTCGGCCAGATTCGGAGTAACCGCTACCGATATGAAAGTTTACCCGTTACTTTTACTATCGGTACTGGTTTCGCGCGTTCTTCCGGTAATCCACTCGGCTCTGCACTAGTGATGTAAAGTTTCGTTACTTTCGAGTACCCGTTACTACCCGCTACTATTAGGTACACTACCCGTTACTTAGTACCCGTTAGGTACTTTGCACCCGTTACTTTATTAGTTACTTTTTACCCGTTACTTTCTACCTTTTACTTTATACCAGTTACTTTGTACAAGTAGTAGCGATTGAGTACATAGCAGTGCTTGATTTTGAGTACTCGCACTATCGTTTAGTTACCTATATAAATACACGTATATCGTATTTGCCGCAAACGTATACTGACGGAGTATTTTTTTTGCTGCGCGCGCGCGCATAGTACATGTTATATTAAGTGACAACAAACAAACAAAAAATCATACAGAAATTGCCTTTTGCTGTTGTTGGTTGTTTTGGTCCAGTCCGTGAAATATCTCTGAGAATTGTGGTGTGTTTTGAAATTAAATGATTTGTCAAATTGGTTGTGGTTCCCCCTCTGTTCAAATATTTATGTTTACACATATTGCAGACGGCTTTTTCATTTTCTTTCGCAGTAAAATGAAACCAAATTCCGCTTTTTTTGTGTTTCTTTCTACACTGACATAGTATGTCTAAGAATTAATTTAATTTTTCAGTTAAACTACATTAAAACATTCCTAAAACTTCCTTTCTCTATGTCTAATTTGTCAGAGTTATTTATTATAAACCACAAAATGTTCACACGCTCACCGACTTACTATCTAACAATACCAGATAGGATATTTAGAATAAAGTGTTCATGTTTAACACTGAATTCACCTAAAATTTTGCGGGTATTACTCTTTAAAAGTAATAGTCTGTTTCGCTTTAGTTTGTTTGATTGTAAAACTTGGTCCATTGAAAAATATAAACTTATGGATAATGTTCAGTCATTAGGAAGGAATTTGTTCTGGCTCTGCCGTCGTCGGGTAAAAACTGCTGAACATGTATGTGAATCCAGAAACATTGTAGAAATTGTAGAAACATTGTACTCTCGAAGTTATAAAAGACTCCATTTAGTTCAATCCTTGACTAGTCGTTGTTATGTAATAAGTCAGTGAGTATATGTATACACTGTATAAAACTAATATATAAATATTATATAATGCGTTTATTTTATTATTTTTCTCAATTACGCACTGGAAGAGTATTGATAGAGATTGGGATCTCTTGTCGATATTCCTCTAGAACTATTGATCGAACTATGATCTATATTTTCTTGATTATTCTTTGAGATACCAATAATTTGGATGGGAAGTCCTACCAAATATAATTAGGCAAGATTTTAGCCATACACAGTTATTACATTAACCACAAAAAATTTTCGTCAGTGTACGGTTGCGGCAAATACGATATACGTGTACTCGTATAGGTAAAAATCAAACGGTATGTACTGAGTACTCAATCGGTACTACTTGAACAAAGTAACGAGTAAAAACTGTAATATAGTAACGGGTGCAAAGTACCTAACGGGTACTAAGTAATGGGTACTCCACCTAATAGTAACGGGTAGTTACAAGTACTCGAAAGTAACGCAACTTTATATCATTGTCCACGGTGTTCGATTTGTTTTGAAAAACTTGTCTTAAATGTGTTTGGTATAATTCCATTATGTATTGAGTTGGGAATTAGATGTGAAAATAAAAAACTTAAGGTTTTTCTTAGTTTATTAAAAACGTGAAAAGAAAGTTGTTTAGTTTTATATTTATTTGGACGTGCTGATTACAAAATTGGCCTCTCTCAGCAGTATCAATGATTATGTTGATAATTATAAAAAAAACTCTACTAATAAAATACAAAGTATTTGTGATTAATAGTTATTATACAGTGTAGGAAATTTAATTAGTCAATTTAAATATTTCTTTAAAAAACAAATTGCTACTATTATGAAGATCTCTTTTTGCGTGCGCGCGTGCGTGTGTGCGTTCGTTCGATATTAACTTTCATTCTTCGGGGTTTCTCTAACCAACCCCTGCTTGGTTACAGACTAATTTCGAACATTTTATCAATTTAAAAAAAAACAGTGTCTTGTCAGTGAATAAAATCCCGATTGTTGCAGGTAAAGTACCTTTTCTGTTTACAGTACGTCAACATCTTACTAAGAAGTTTTGCTCCACAACAAAAAGCTATGGCTATATGCAAATTTGAAAAATGATCAGCCTACTTTAATAAAATAGCAAACAATGGATGTTTGCTATTTTCGTCAATAGTTGTACTTTATTACGGTTTTTTTGTGTCGAGATTCAGGTTTTGATAAGTTTGACAGATTAATATTGACAGGGACGCAATTTTGATTTGCCATAGCACTTTCTATGGGAAATAACAGTAATCAATATGGGTTTATCAAAGTAGGCCAATTATCTTTCAAATTTGCATATAGCCATAGCTTTTTGTTCTGAACAAAACTTCTAAGTAAGTTGTTGACATCCTGTAAACCGAAAAGGTACTTTACCTGCCACAAAAGTAGTTTTTTATTCACTGTCACGACTCACTAGTCAATAAATTTTTCTTTATCATACGCATTATAATAAAGTTTTGCAACCACGCCGAAAAAAAAATTGAGATTTTAAGTATGTCTTGTGTGTGTGTAAACGATTTTTGTGGCGACGATACCGGAGAAACTAGTACATGTATCGGGACGAAAGTCATATATAGAAGTTTTATGACCAGACTTAGAGCTGAAAAGCGTTTGGTTCAAAACGGTCCAAAGGAACTGGATGTTTCGAGTAAACTATTCTCAAAGATTTTGCAAATGAGGTGCCATTTCTGTAATTTCCTCAAAATAGTTCAATAATAAATTAGAGTTGTGGAAATTTTGTGTAATTTATGTTTATGACATTTTTTGGTAAAGCCAGGATTTATCAACCGCTAATTTTTTGACAATACCTACTGTTAATATTGTCAAAATATCTGTCAAATGCTTACTAACTTGTGTTATTTTAAGGCAGACACAATCAATCCCGATCAAATAGAATCTCATGCAGCTAAACTATTAATTTTATATATTGTATGACAAAGTAATGTGCCTGGCCACATCAGATTTTTCTTTATGTTGTCAAGTTTTGTTACTATTACCATGAATAACTGAATAAATTTGCAATCTTTGCCCCGATATATCAAAAACGTTTTGAGCATTTGCTGCCAACCTTTGATCTTGAATAACGTTTCGACTATTGCCCCCACATGTTTTTTTTGCAGGGATGCATTCCGACATGTCGAGAATGAATCAACTTTCATTCCTTGATATACAAAAAATATTTTGGGGTAGGTACACCTTGAATAACATTTTGGTCATTGCCCCGACATATGTTTTTTTTGCACTGGTATATTCCGATATATCTGTGGATTCGATTTCACAGTCTGACCAACATACAATAAATGATAACAAGAACACGGAATAGCATAAACAACCTCAGAATTTAAAACCAAAGACGTTTTATCTTTAATAAAAGAAAAACAACTATTAAGTTTTAACAAATTATATTTTGCAAATCTAATATTATTACAAAGGTTATATTAAACTAAAAGAGGTTGTTGTAGAGAAGTAACACTATTGTTATGACTTGACCAAGAACAAAATAACTAACAATTAAGTATTTTTTTTGAAACCCATTATTAAATTCATTATTAAATCAATATTTATTGATTTTTTAAATTTTTGTATCAAAATTTAGAATTTAGATTTATATCTTCTATTTGTCACTGAAATACTGTTTTTTTTTTATTTTGATTAATGGAATGATATGAGAGAAAATTAATATATCTACCCGAACATGTAACTTTTTTAAACCAATCTAAAGGCAAAATATTTTTATCTGTCATTATTATATTAATATCTAAAAAACCCTAAAATTATTTTGTTTCAACATTAAACTGCAATAATTTTATTGTTGATAATAAAATCAACGTACAATATTTTGTAACCTCTACATCCAAAATGTCTTTAGCTGTCTCTATTCAGGAGTGCCGTATGGCAGTCCGAAATATAATATTGTATAGGCAATCAAAATTGCAGCCTTTGTTTCCAATGTTTCGTTCCGAAACGTGGTGGCCAAACGAACTACCCATAATTAGGGTGGGTTTCATTCAGGTACCAATTGCTAAGTTAGTGGTACCAATTAGTACTAGTTGGGTACTCAATATTGGGAAAGTTTCAAGGCGATTCGCGACAAGTAAGTGGTTGGTATTGACCTTGAGCCACTCATTCAGCGATTTCAATGAGTTCCTTTGTGGTACCAATTAGTACTAATCGGGTACTAAATTAACCCGAAGTTTTAACACGATTCGCGACAAGTGGCGGTCTAAGCTGGCGGTGAAAAGAGCTACTCCTAATTAGGGGGAGTTCCTTTGAGGTACCAATTGCGGGGTTGGTGGTACCAATTAGTACTAACTGGGTACTAAATATTAGCAAAGTTTGAAGGCGATTTGCTATAAGTGGTGGGCTGAGGTGACGGATGTGACCTTGAGCCACAGTCAATCACCGATTTCAATTAGTTCCTTTGGGGTACAAATTGCGCGGTTGGCGGTACCAATTAGTACTAATTGGGTACTAAATATTACCAAAGTTTCAACCCGATTCGCTACAAATGGCGGGCTGAGCTGACGCTCAAAAGAGCTACTCCTAATTTGGGAGAGTTCCTTTGCGGTACCAATTGCGGGGTTAGTACTCATTGGGTACTAATTATTTTGAAAATTTCCATGCGTTTTGCGAAAAGTGATGGGCTGAGCTGACGGACGTAAACAAATGCCACAAAATCGCATAATACCCTTTTTACGTTGCAGATAAACTGTTGATGGCGTCGGAATAGAACTCCGCGCGTCACGTGGGTTTCAATTCGGCTCAATTAACCCAAAATGCACATAGTAATTGAATTTCTGGTGCCGTGGAATAGCTACGCCGACAAAATGTATTAAACGTTCATATATGTATGTATTTAGTACAGAGGGCGTTCGCGTTCTGCACTTCCTCGGCCCAGTTCATATTAATTTAAAAGCTTTCATAAGCGTTACGTGATAGAGAGAGGGCGCAACATACGGCAAAATACCCTTTTCCATATAGCCCTCGTATTTTTTATTTCATTATTGTGGCCGGTTCTCGCCTAGAGGTATTTTGCGTAAAATTAATACTGGGAATAGTTGATTCCGCTTTGAATTCAACACGCTTGGGATAAAAAAACATTTAAATGTATTAAACGGGTAATTGGAGTTTTTACAAGCTGTCGAAACCGTCGAAAAATATTTACTGTAAACATTTGGCATTTAAAAATTAGTTTCAAATGCCCTCATCGCAATGTTTGTGTTTAACTTGCCTTTTTGGAAGCTGTTAAAATATACGGTGAGAGCAAAAATGATTGACCTGTCTGCCCTTATGAAGTACGGTCATATATGGCACATTTTTACTAAAATCAGTCTGTCCATCTATCTGTGTGTCTGTGTACACCAGTTATGTCAAACCTGCGCCGCATGCGGCTTCGCAACACCCTACTGTGCGGCTCGCGAGCCCTCGCAAAAATTGTATTAGAATACAATAAAATTTAAAAAATATGAAACTGATTTGTAACATTTTTTAATTACTAAGTTTGCAATGAGGTTCGGAGACGGAATTGCCCGACAATACCTTTCTCCTTTGGAGCAGGGACACTAGTTTTTACTTATTAAGTAGCAGAGCAGTAACCATTTTTATTTGGATCTTCCTACAGTATTGGGTTTACTATAAATAGAAAGTAAATAATTTAAGGTGGATTTAAGGTGGAATTTTCGTAAATATATCGTTCAAGTGCAATTTTCACATATTGCATACATGTCACAAGAAGTTTTCGGAACATTCTATACGCTAAATATGAACCTTGTGTTTAAAGTGTCATCCACCGAAAAGTTCAGGCCACGCGTCTACTTGTGTTGTTCATCGTCGCGAAATTTTACTCTCAAATATAAAACTAAATCATTATTAAAATTTGAAATTTTCTTAAAATATTTTCGTAAATATCATTTGAATTGGATTTTGAGATTTAAACTTTTGAGATTTTTTATGTTCATGATTCATCATTCATTTTTAATGTTCATCATTCTGTATTTAGAGATTGTGGCTAACTCTGAACTAAACACTTCAAAAGATTTAGGGATTAATGAAAAATATGTTAAAAATTGAAAATTGATTTTCTCCCGAACCATTTTGAAGATTTTTCACTTGCTGGTAGCCTAAATCTTCAGAAGCTGTACGGATAAACAATTTTTATTTCAACTTTCAGTTTTGAGTATAGACAGCGTGTAAGAATAATGTTATGATTTTTCCCTGAACTTTGAAGTAATATATGGAGTTCCAGCTATAACAAACCTGCTATAACTGGGATGACACTGTAATAATTTTTTAACATATTAATTTTCGATTCACTTCATTATCCTCGTTTTTAAAGGCCATACAACAAGAACAGTAGGTAATAATAAAATGGCACGATTTCAAAGTTGATTTTCTCTAGACTCGATTAACTGGTTTTGATGATTTTTTATTCACATATGAGTTGATTCCTCAGTTTGAAACATATACGGGGAGAAAGAATTAGTCGGTATAATTTTTTTTTTACAACAAAATATTAAACATTAATTCTTTTTAAATATTTTCGTTAATATCATTTGAATGGGGGTTTGAAATTAAAAGCGACTGTAGTAATTGTTTTTAAACATGAAAGGTGTAGGTGTAGTCAAGTTTATAAACTACTTTGTATAAATTCAAGGGAAAATGGTTAGTACGTAAAGCAGTACGTATTGTAGTATCAACTAAAGAAACGAATGATAATTAATCCAGGTGAGGATAAATTTTTGGAAAAAAGACACGTCCACCTTGATTTGAACCAGGAACCCTCCATTAATCTCACCTGTATTAATTATCATTACTAAACCTAACCGAAACATAGTCATCAGTAACGTAGGACCAACTAAAGAAGCGAATGATAAATTAATCCAGCTGAGAATAAAATTTTAGAAAAATGTACCTCTGCCTGGATTTGAACCAGGAACCCTCCATTATCCCTCACCTAGATTTAATTATCATTCTCTTCTTTAGTTAATGTTATTTTTTATGATTTTCGTTAAATTGTAAAAAAACTAACATTTTTTTTAATGTTCATGGTACTTTTCTGAGGTAATTCTAAATTTCAAATGAAAAATGTTTGATAAAAAACTCCTCATTGAATTTTTATTTATTTTGTTAACTCCGAACTTGTGTTCGCATGCGCACGCATAGATAAATGCAAAATATTGACGTGAGTCATCAAACATATCAAAAATTAACATACTGATGAAATTGATCTAACATAGCATAAGAACCATTATAATGAAAAAATTCAAATGAGACAAAAAGCTGTTTTACCAGTTAATCACTTTTTTGAGTCTTTTTTTGTATGCGGCCCGCCGAAGTTCAGATCAGACTTTTGTGGCCCGCGCCCACAAATGAGTTTGATACCACTGGTGTACACAATAACTAGTAATTTTTCAGTAATTGATCTGAAATTTGGTAAGCAAGCTTATCTCTTAAAAAGTGAGGACAAGTTCATTAAGTTGAATGACCAAGTTGGGTGTTTTTTTTTTTTAAATTCGCACAATAACAGCCGTAATTTTGGAACAGTTGATCTTAAATTATGAATACAAGCTTATCTCGTAAAAAGAAAGAAAGTTCGTTAATGTGCAAAGCCTGTTTTCTTTTTAAATTCCACACCAAAAATATTTTAGGGAAGGGGATATTTTAACTTTTTACTCGTTTTTATTTATCGCAGACTGAAAGAGAGAAAAGTCATTACATCATCACTCGTCTGTGACGTAAATCTACGTATATCGAGGAAACTCTATTCATCATTATGCATTTTTAACTTTTGTGCGAAGAGTTGGTGTGGTATGAGATAGTACAGAGTGGAAAAAATATATAAAGTGCAGTAATGATAGTCATAGATGAAGCTATAAATTATAGTAGGATCACTAGGATATGCACATATATATGGAAATATTTTGTAAATTATATGCACTTAATCTTATTAAATTGACACACAGATGCTGAAAATAATTTCTTATTTCTGGTGAGGTAAAATACAGGTACAAAAGATAATTAGTACAAATTAATTGAATTTTGCGAGTCCATCTGAATATCTCCTTCATGATTTCCTTGGAATATATTTGCTATTTTTGTTCACGCATTTTTTGATAAAACATTTTGAGTTTTATGATATTTCTCTGTGCTGTTGGATCTATAATATTGCCGATTCTTATTTTTAAGGTTTGCACCTTTTCTACAGAGTCAGAGAGTTTGAGTCACATTGAGAACGTTGAAAACACTGATTGTCATTTGTCGATAACTTTTCTTTGTAGCAAAAGGAATGAAAGGTGATCTGTTTGCCATACTTGATTTCGTTAAAATATTAAAAAATTAAATGGTATTTTGATACTATTTACTCTCAAGAGAAAATAATCCCGGAGAATGCTTTCAGTAGGCTCAAATAAATGTTTCACTACTGAACTTTGTAGGTGTTATAGCTTGACAGTTACCAGGGAGTTTAAATTTGGATTACCGGGAAAAATTCACTTAGCGAATTGTATAGTAATTATTTTTTCTGTGGATCGGTTATGTATAAGTCTGTTTAGCGAATAGGAAATTGTTTATTAAACAGCTCTATTAATGCACGATTTCTATTAATGCATGATTTGTTATAGCCAATCAAACGACGTAATGACGTCGTGTAATTGGCCACTCGGAGATATGTGAAATGAAACCTTCCAATCAAAACATAGCGCCCGCTAGAACTGTCAGTGTCAAATTACATAAATTGTCATATAACCTAAGAAGACATTGGCGAAGAAAAATCTATGTAGACTACGCCAGAAGAATACAATCGACGAAAAATGTTTGTAACCAAGTCGGTTATTAAACGGCGATTAATGATCTCGACAATTAACGCACTAGCTAATCGCTCGTGCGTTAAACAGTCTCGATCATTAATCGCTCTGTTTAATATACTTGTTGGTTAAATAACTATTAATCGTCACATTATTTTTTAAAGCGTCTAAACTGTACCAAAAGGAAACGTGATTTTACCCCAGCGTGAATGTCGATCTGTGAAAGTGAACTATTTGGTCATCATTAAGATTATTGCATGATTCTCAGGGAAAGCTGTCGCATTTAGTTGAGATTTGTCATGCTTAATTTCTTAGTCCTTAGCATAGATTTGATCATAACCTCAAAAATTAAAGAAAGCGCAGGGCCTAACAATGAGTATTTGATTTTTTTTATTTTAAAAGCAGAGCGTTCGATTTTGTCATTTCGACATCATCATTTCGACATCATCAAGCTTATCTAAAAGGTAATTTCCACAATTATTATAAGACAGTAGTCAATCGATTTTAAAATAATAAATCAAATACTCGTTATTACGTTCTGCGTTTTCTTTAATTATTGAGTTTACGAGTATGACAGGATGGAAACTTTCGTACACATTATAACCTCAAATTTTGCTGAAACTTCATAAATAAAAACAAAGTTTTTATCCTACACTATGCCAAAATGGCATTTTCGCGTCTCTATGGAGACGAAAGATACTATTTGCCCGCCAGGCCCACCCAGGCCTGTAATGAACATTTTTCAGCGCTAGCCACGAATGTAATTGTACACAATATAACTAGTGATGGGCATAATCGTATTATTTATAGAATCGATTTTTAGCATTCGAGTGATTTGCAAAATCGTATGATTTGGTTCTCGAGATATTCTCGATTAATAATCGATTTTGAAAAATCGATTTTAATAATCGATTTTGAAAAACCGATTTTGAAAAATCGATTTTAAAAATCGATGTTTGATAATCGACTTTAATAATCGATTATTAAGAATAGATTATTAAAACCGATTATTAATAATGAATTTTTAATAATTGTCTTTTAATAAACGATTTTGGTTCATTCGAATTATATTATCGATTATTAAAAAATCGCGAAATAATTCGAAAATTAATGATAATAATAGATATTGTCTGTTGTAATTGAAATATTAGAATTTAGCATTGAAGCAGGCTTCGCCAAATTTTACGTTTGTCACATTTCTTTTTATTCTAACAAATCTAATTAATTGAGCGGTTTTATTAATATATTGTCGCCTGTGGTGTTAGCGATAGAGCGTGCACACATGGTTAGTGAGTACACCAGCAGAGCAGCAAATAATTTCTCAAATGCAGAATTCATTCGACGCGACTTTAGATCGAGAATAAGCGATAATGAAAAATCGATTATGAAAAATCGATTTTTAAAAATCGATTATGAAAATTGATTTTTAAAATCGATTATGAAAAATCGATTATTAAAATCAATTATGAAAAATCGATTTCAAAAATCGATTTTTAAAAATAATAATCGAGACATGACGATTATTTCCAAAATCGATTTTAATCGATTATGTAATCCGAATGCGCCCATCACTAAATATAACCTATAGGCGGAGGATAAAAAATTGTGTGCGCCACGCCCAGAAAGTGGTTTTCCAGGCCTCAAGAAGTGAACTCTACTCTCGGGCCGGCCCGGAAAAGAACCACTTTGTCGGCTTGGTACACAATACACTATTTCAGATGGGTTCAAACCATTCGTAAAAAGAAACTCAACTAAAATTATGAGCATAAGGTACTAAGAAAAGAATTCATGAACTTTTACCAACAATCAATCAAAATAAATACAAAATCTCTCCCTCAAAGCGAATACATTAGTCCAAGCAAATCAATTCATTAATTACACGTTCGATCCCAGTCTACGCAGTGAACCTCGTTCCAATTTCCACTAATGCACCCGCTTCCATACCCTCCTTGCTCCCCTAATTCCACCGACAAACTTCATTTGCGCGAGAGCAACAGCGCCCTCGCACAAAATACACCAAGAATTGTCTGGTACAGCGTAAAAACCTCAGATTCGACTCACGAAATCAAAAGAAAATCGGAAGTGAAATATTTGAGTTACACGTAAGAAATGCATTACCTTCTACCTAACCTACGTACCACCCGGTTAAGATTTGAACTTTAATCAACTAATGGCTTTTGCAGGATTGGCGGAACCAGCAAGGGGTCATAGGACGAACGAGCACTCGTACTCCGCCTCCGTCCGCTTGGTGGCGCCACCGCTGCACTTCGTACTTCTTGTCACGATCTTGGAAATCCGGTGACAGAAGTAAGGCGACACCAGATGCAAGACTAAGGATGTAAGGGGGAAAAGGATGGCCGAGGACGACACGTGTGTGACGGTCACGATGTGAACAATCGGGAAAATGTAATTTTGACTGGGAAGAATTGGAAGAAGCGACCTGTCGCTTAGCGCCAGAGGGCACCACTTGCCCTCTTCTATCAATTTCGCACCACGCAAAGAATCTATTTGCCCCCACGTGGAGATTAATCGACAAAGCTTTATCTTTCCGAAAATATCTCGTTACGTTTTGCTTTTTTTTGTAATTGGATATTGGGACAGGGCCGTCTGTAATCGTATGATGTGTATTGTTGGTGTTGGTGTATATTAATATTCTACCATTTCTGACGAAATTCTCACATCACTAAAAGAATAAGTTAAACATCTTGTGCTTATTAATAAAAATCTGATGTGGCCAGGCACATGACTTTATCATACAATATATAAAATTAATAGTTTAGCTGCATGATAATCTATTTTATTGAGATAAATCGTAGGTATTGTCAAAGCAACAGCATTTGACACTACCTACACTACGTCATTACAATAATAGTTATTTATGTCACAAGTGCCGAAAGTACGGAATAGCGCGACGAGCGGTGATGCGGCGCGTCACCGAAGGCGGAGTGTCGCCGTCGCATGTGAGCGAGTCGCGCTATCTAGTTTTTGGCAGGAGTGACATAACAACGTTTATTGTGTTGCTTTTTGAGAAATAAGTATTTAAAAAAAATAAATAAAAAAGGTTATATTTCTGAATAGGAAATGTTAGGTTGGTACCACCTTGACGAAACGTCAAGTTTAAAGGTACGTTCTGATTGGTCGTAATGGTAGGCATGGCGGTGGTAGAATACGAAATTATAGCATTTCTTACATTCGTGATAGTGACACATATTAGTTTGCATGTACATAAACAGGAGTCACTAGCAATTTTCTATTAGAAATACTATAATGGCGTCTGCTACCACTGCCATTAGCACTAATGAAAACGCACCTTAAAATGCTAATTCAAATTCTGACAGGTTCATCGCTATACTTCATCGCTATACTTTATTTACAATTTTCTCAATTTATCGTTTTTAGAATTAGATATAAAGACACGTTGATATTTCTTATCAACAAACAATCAAATTGGTGATCTTATTTTATTTGAAATTTGTATTTTGTAATTTGCCGCACTAGAGCGGCAACATTCCATAGCGGTTCTCCAATAGAACGCCAACTTACGGGTTAAATGTGTAGCCATATAGCGATCTCAGCGACGTGAAACCTCGGACCCCAGAACTAAAAAATCTAGCGGGAAATTTGAATTCAACCTTCCGTATTCTTTTCCATTCAGATTATTTATTATTTATTTATTATTTATAGGTCTGTTTGCAAGGCGTAGTAGTAATGTGTTCGGAACTTTTTATTTTGGATCAATTCTTTATTGTCTTACACATACAAATCTATATTTTGCTACAAATGCAGGATCAACCGCCACAATTTCCTTATTTCCCACGGCTGTTACCCCAGAATTGTACAAAGCAAGCCTTTTCTTTAGGTTGGGGAGCTTGTGCATCCTTGCATGTGGCACCGTACATGAAGGCACTGAACACTTTCTCACACGCATTACAAAAAACACGTTGCAAAATACTTGTATTATGCCGTTTGATTGCCTCTGATGAAATCAGCTGTTTTCGAGTGCGACAGCACAAAAAAATATTTGTCAAAATCCTGGCTACTATGTAGTTCCATATCAATGCAGATGCGACCGATCTCGATCAAATAGAATTTGCTCTTGCAGCTAAATTTTGAATTTTACCAAAAAATTTCATAAGCATAAATTATTCAAAAGTTCCTCTACTTTAATTTATTATTTAGCTATTTTGACGAAATTACAGAAATGGCGGTTCATTTGAAAAATCCTTGAAAAAGGCTTAGAATAAACTACCAGTTTCTTTGGACCCTTGTGAACCAAAAGCTTTTCAGCTCTAAGTTAGGTCATGAAACTTCTAAATATGAACTTTCGTCCCTATACCTTCAGTAGTTTCTCCGGAATCGTCGCCACAAAAATCGTTTACACACACGCACAGACACACACACACACACAGACATTTTTTTGTACCTTGGTCAAAAATGTTCAGGGGACCCAAAAAGACCTATTTCCGCTAAAATCTCAATTTTTTTTTTCGGCACGATTACAATACTTTAAAAAAAAAAAAATGTGGTTTTCATTTATTGCTGATTTTATTTTCTTTCTCTCAACCGGCACATTCGATTTTCATGTTTCTTTTCTTTAAGTATAGGTTGACGACTCATCAATTATAAATACCATGAGTTTTTTTTTGTCGACATGATTTACTGATCATTTATTTCTTTTATTTACTATAAAAAGAAAACAACATGCTAATATACCAGGTGGTACGGTGTGGTAATCTTAGATTACCGTATCTTAGATTTTACGACCCCAATTGACATGCAGTGTTCCTCGATGGCCATAAAGTAGTTCCTCGCCCCAGAAAGTGCTACACAATTCGACATCGTATCCTCGTATCCTCGTATCCTCATCCTTGCACCCGGTATGGGTACAGTATGTCCCCAGAAAGACGTAACTACATATACCTATAAGCAAAGCTGGGCAAAGTTAATCAGAAACTAAGTTTGTTAATCATTAATCCTTGCAATATGCGTATTGCAAGATGTGAGATTTATAAAAAACATTAAAAAATCAACAAAGATGGTTGGAATTAGAATAATAGGTTGGAATTATTAATAATAGGTACATAAATACAATAAGACTGGGAACCACTTGCAACTGGGAAGTAACTAAAAACAAAACAATTCGCGCGCATGGTTTATATACCGACGCCGCGTCTCACAAAGTAATACACATGTAAATAAAACATTTGAAAAAAGGCCGAACTTGCACAGAATGCCTATAGTGTATGTATATGTCGAATGTAGCGCAAGTTTGTGAGTTGGTGAGTCCGTTATTGGTTTTTAAAGTTAATTGAAAAGTGAATTCGTTAACGAAAAGCTTAACTTCGTTAACCAATTGTTCCGTTTTTTAACATACGTTCCGTTTTGACCGGGACAGTCTCGATTGGAAACATCTGTCCCAACATTCCGGCCACTTAAAATGCTTAACAGGTTCTTACAACAGTAACAAATGACTCAGAACAAATGATTGGTCTGGACATGTCGCCATCTGAGAACAATATTATCGTCAAACTTGTAGACGACACGTAAATCATTATTTTTGCAGCCTGTTAGTCGGCAGAAGTATTTTTTTTATTTCTATTTTTGAATCATTTTGTATATCAACAAAGGTCTCGCGCATTTGTTAAGAAAACTACTCTCATGGCATTCGACTTTTTTATGAGAGCGATAAAAATGAGGGATATACAAATTATCATGATTTAGGGGTTACGACTCTGTAGCATCACAGTGTTAACTTGTGACCAACTGTTAACTATTGCAACAATATTGAGTAACGACCGCCAAAGCGACACATTATTGTGTGTTAATGCTATTTATTACTTTTTCAAAAATTGCTGCATGAAGTTGTAGATTATATGACGAGCAAAAGCTACGGAAAAATTATTATAACTTCTACAAGAATTGCTGTATATCTTTGCTTTATATGTTAAATTGTCAAACAACCTCTATATCACTATCATTTATGTCTACTACTTAATGTGAGTTTTGCTGTAAAAGTTACATACCTTTGCTGCAGGCAATTGTTTATAACTTTAACAAAACTGTTAGATCTTTCCTTTTTTCTTATAGCAAATTGTAGGTTAACCAATTAGGGATTTAGTCGAAATTGACGATATCATTTCCAAACATTTTTGCATAATTTTCACACCCAATTGTAGATAATTAGTTGGGGTACCATTCATGACTGCAAAAGAATTTGCTCCGAATCAAGTCAAGGAAGCAAGCTCCCTAAATAACGATATTGTACTTATATTGTGTGGCTTCAACTGTAGTACATGGAATATACATTACGTACGGTGCTGCTTTAGCAAACATTTATAATTTTTCCAAAAGTTGTATAATGTTCTATCATATGTCCTAGTGAAGGTGATGGTTGTAGGCGTTGTATAATCATTTGGCATTAATTTCGCAACATTACGAACAGTATGTATTAATTAATTTAAACGACTGAGAAATTTTATTAAATATTTACAATTTTTCAAAAAGAAGTCGGTATCCCACTAGCACTATTCTTCTGTAAAATAAGATTTTATAATTTTTAGTATTTTGGCATGCCATACACCATATTTTATGAGATGATTAAAAAGATAGGCACGCGCATGATGTGGCATTTTTGTTGCATCTCAATTTTTAATTGTTTTTTCTATTGCTGGTGTTTTTCATATACCGGGTGATTCAATTTCGAGGCTCGCCTTGGGGATCTCGGTTATTAGTGGAGATAGTGCCCATTTTAAATTTGACAAAGTTTCGTATTTTGTCATTTTGAAGATATCCGCAAAAAACTGAAACTTTAAGATATCGCTTTTATTTTTTTATTCAAAACCAAATGTAGCTGAACATTTGAAACAAAAATATTCTACAGCTACGGAATGCAGGGGCATTTTTTAATTTGAAATAACATTGCATTTCTTCTTGTCATTATTTTTTAAAAAAATGGTTTAAAATAAAAAAAAACCTTATTTTTTCTTGTTGTTTGTCGTGCTTATCAGTTACCGAATTGGAGCGTGGTCACCGACCGCCGGCGCCGGACTGACCAAGACTGCTTTGGTTAAAAACCTTCAGATTGTAAAAGAAGCTTAGAAGTTTATACAACATAGCTTATTTTTTAAGTAAATTGGCCGTTATTTTTTTGAATGCATAAAAGCGTATCCCTTTTCTACATGTTGTTATGCTCTTCAAACTATTCTTCCCGGAATAGTATTGACCGCATTTGTTATTCGATCCCGCAGATCCTCGATATTTCTGCGAGTATCGTGATAAATTTTGTCGTTCACAGTTCCCCAAATAAAATAGTCCAGAGGACTTAAGTCGGAGGATCTAGCAGGACATTCCACCACTCCACCATTACCAATCCAGCGATTTGGAAATTGTTGATTCAAATAATTTTGTACAACTGCAAAGATTGACTTGTGTGGGGTTTATACGGTTCCAATTTCTTTGTTTGTAATGCTCTGCAAACACGTGTTTGCGGCAATTCCAATTTAAGGGATACTTTCCGCTTAGAAATCCGAGGGTCGTCATTTATCTAAACACCAGTAGTTGAAGCATTGCAAATTATGGTAATCTAACGTTCACAATTTCCAAAATATCTCTTTGATCAGTGTCAACATTTCCATGAGGGTTATAAGAATTGCCAGGTTTACTAAAATCCGCTAAATTTCTATGAAAACAATAATAAACCCTTATCATACCACGCTTTTAGTTATTGGTAAACGGCATTTTAGATCCACCATCAACCACAATTAAGGTTTATTTGGTTAAATGGCAAACCCAACGTTGGGGTGCCGCTTGATCCAAGCGCATTTTGCTGAGGTATTTTGAGGTATTTTAGGAATGGTAAACGTTAAATTACCATGATTTGCAATGCTTCAACTATTGGTTTTTACATAAATGACGATGCTTGGATTTCTAAGCGGGAATTAGCCCTTAATTTGTAATTGCCGCAAACACGTATTTGCAGACCACGAACAAAGATATTGAAACTGTACAAACCCCACACAAGTCAAACTTTGCAATTGTACGAAATTATTTAAATCAACAATTTCCAAATCGCTGAATTGGTAATGGTGGAGTGGTGGATATCCTGGTTTAAGTCCTCTGGAGTATTTTCTTTGAGGAACTGTGAACGACAAAATTTATCACGATACTCGCAGAAATATCGTCGATCTGCGGGATCGAATAACAAATGCGGTCAATGCTATTCCGGGAAGAACAGTTAGAAAATAGCGGCCAATTTGAACATTTACTTAAAAAATAATCTTTATGTTATATAAACTTGCTTCTTTTACAATCTGAATGTTTGAAATCCAAAGCACTCTTGGTCAGTCCGGCGCCGGCGGTCTGTAACCAAGCTGCAGTTGGTTACTTGATAAGCACGACAAGCAACAAGAAAAAGAAGAACGTGTTTTTTTATTATTAAACCATTGTTTTAAAAAATAATGTCAACATGTTATACATTTCGAAAATGAGAAAAGACACGACTATCAGAAAATGTCAAAATTCAATTAAACTCTTAATTACATCACGCTTTTCGTTATTGGTAAACGGCATTTTACATCCACAATCAACCACAATTAAGGTTAATTTGGTTAAATGGCAAACCTAACGCTGAGGGCGCCGCTTGATCCAAGTGCATTTTGTTGGTGTTGCTTGGCAACGAGTCCGGCGGTCTGTAACCAAACACCAGTTGGGTACCTGAAGGTTTTTTGATTAGTACACCAATATTTTAAAAGAGAATACTAACATGTTATACATTGCGGAAATGAGAAAAGACACGACTATCTGAAAATGCCAGAATTCAACATGACGCTCACAAGGGCGTAGCCAGAAGTTTTGGCAGGGGGGGGGCAAGGAGTCAGAAAAAGTAAATAAATATTTCTTATCCCATATTTTTTTGTTTATAAAAATATATGTATGAGGACATAATATGAAATATGCTAATTATACATTACGTAATGTTAAGTTTCCGTTTGTTTTTGGCAAACTTCTGGACAGATTCTCTGAAAATTTCAGAAAATCTGTCCAGACGACCAAGAAAATTTAATGCTCTTGGTCTTCAGTGACAATGTTGCGATGAACGCTGAGCATGCACAATCCATTTAACCTTTCTCCTACTATGGTATTATTTATTATTTGGCTACGATCTACTATGGTAAGTCGTAGCCAAATGATAAATAATACTTACTAAAATAGTTTCAAATTATATCCATTTGCAAAAAAACACTTCGTTATTACCGCGTTCAGTAACTACACATCATATCCAGTAATATACAAAGTATACAATGGGCTGATACCTATGTGGTTTTATACAATAGGCTGATACCTATGTGGTTTTGGTTGCCAAACCAATAATGGGTTTGTTCGAGCAGCAGTAAAAACAATTGGTATTCTTCTGCGCATGTGCAATGAAGGTTTCGGACGGGAAAAACCCCCATTCTGCATGCCCAGAAGTAAGAATAAGGGCTTTATGCACTTATTTTGGTGCTGCTCGAACAAACCTAATATAATGTTATTTGTAATCATTTGTAGTCAAGCAATCTAAAATTTAATCTCCAACTTACTTGTCGGTTGCTTAAACAATTCTTCTATAACTTCCCAATAAGCCCGTACTTAAACACAATAATAAATATCTTACTCTGTATTGAGATCTGGAGATACTGGTATTTGAGTTGCATACTCGACGGTGAACTATTAAATTATACTTTCTCATAAAATAAGCACAAATAGCCTTTACAGTACATGTTATGTGTTTTTGTAAATTTATTATGTACCTAATACAATTTTGTGGATTTTTATTTTGAGCGCCAGGGGGGGGGGGGGCAGGTGCCCCCCCCTGACCCCCCTTGGCTACGCCCTTGGACGCTCATAAGAAAAACAAAAGTTGGCCATGGTTACGCCGCCATCTTTAATTTTATTTCAATTTTAAAAATAACACTGCATTCCTTGTTAAAAAGTAGCTCCAGAATGTTTTTGTTTGAAATGTCTAGCAAAATTGTGTTTTGAATAAAATATTAAAAATGATATCATAACATTTCAGTTTTTGCGATATATTTAAAATAAAAAATGATAGCTTAAACTTCTTATCAGATAATTGATCAACACAAAAAGCAAAACTTTGCCAAATTTAAACATACCTCTACTAATAAGCGAGATCCCCATGGTGAGCCTCGAAATTGAATCACCCAGTATATGTCATCTAAACACAAGAAGTGTCAACATTTTCAACATGGCATTGCATAATTACGAGATTTTTATTTTACAAATTCTTGTCCCGGTTTGGCATTTCATAATTATGATAAGCCTACCTGTACTGGACCAAAGAATTTGCATTTCTTAAGAAAAAGTCATTCTTTTGAGTTTTGGAAGTCCTGAAAATTCCATACCAAAGTCAGAACTTTAATTTAAATTTGCTTTGTTCATATTTTTCAAGATGGCAAAGGAAAAAGTTATTTTAAATTTAATTGAATGCTCAGATATTGAATGTGAATGTTGTGCCTCCATTTTTGTATCCATAAAACAACTATGAAGAATTCCTACGACTAATGTTGTACTCCTACTGCAACAAACTTTTCTAATCTCCGCAGCCCACTGATCCTGATGTACTTCTGCTGTTTCAGCTTCCCTATTGTTTTTAATTTGAGAATTTTGCTTAATATATGCACTGCTGGGCCAAAATCGCACATTTTTTGATTTTATTCTAACATTCACGATATTAGATATTAGATATACCAGTCAGAAAAAAACACAGATAATTATTTTACCTTCGGTAAACATTTACACTACAGACGACCTTGTAGAATCCTTGATGTTCAGTTAGCGGAATCAATCCACAGTTGATCCCTTTCAAATGTTTCGCTCAGTGCAAATTGACATTTCCTGCGGTGGGCAAAGTGACCGTCCGTCAAGTGGCTATTAATAGATGGACTGATGTGCAAGCTAGCATATCGCCTGCCCTGACATCTGCCGTCAATTCTGCCGACTGGAGAGATCGTATATTCGCGATTTTCCGTTTGCTGTTGACTTAAGCAATGGTTCAACAGTTAATTCTGTGAGAGGAGTTGTAACGCAGAAGTTGTTGATTGATTTTCGACGGTAATTGTCAATTCGAAAAATGTTTTTGATTTTCTTTCCGGTGCTTATATGTGTACAATTAGAAGATGCATGATCTGAAACCCTTATAGTAGGTACCAGATCCAAAAGTGAACGAACTTACTACGTCCCAAGAATTCTTTTTTTGCATGCTATAAATAATTGTAAATATGAGATTGAAATGTATAGACCAGGGGTTCTCAACCTTTTATGTTCCGTGTACCACATAGCAAATATTAAAATTTCTCCGTACCACCAACCTTTATACAAAAATGCATATTAGTACGTAGATAAATGAAAAACTTTTATATCAGATTTTAAATATACATACCTACATATTATTTTGTACCAAAATAATAACTTTTTAACGACAGTTTACTTGGCAAAAAAATAAAAAAGACAATAGTCTAACAATAAACAATTATATAAAAAAACTTCATTTGGTACACAAAAGCAAAGTAAAAACATCACTTACATTGAAGTAATATAAAATAATTTAAATATTGATGCGACTGGGATTGTTTTGCTAAACCCATTTTTTTTTAAATTTCTTCCTCAGTGAAAGTTAGTTTCAAGTTCAAATCTGCCTCAATAATTAGTTTTGTCCTATGTTTGTCCCTTGAATGAATATTGATGACAACTATGCTTGACATAAATTGGTGGTGCAAAAAGGCATTCGAAACCTAATATCTTAAACAGCAATTTCTTTAAAATAATTCTTCCTCTTGATCTCATTGGTGTGTATTAATCTTAAATTTTTCTATCAGTCTGAGGAAGTTTCTATCAATTGTTGTTTCTCTTTGGCAGTGACGTTATATGGTATACTCATAGTTTTTAGAGTTCTGATCCAATTTTCATTGTCATAGTTTTCTGGAAAATAACTGTTAACCTTGGTAATTATGATAATGATTTTTCAAGAAAACCTTTTCAAGAAATACTGAAAGTAAACTACATTTATTTTTATTAACTTCTTTTTATTGTTGAGTTAATTTTACAATTATATAATAGTAATATAAACAATAACAATAAACGACCGTTTCTCCCTGAAAAACTAAATTTATATTATTCAACTTTCCAAAAATATCAGCTAAATATGCTAACCGGAATATCCACAATTCATCAAAGAAACAATATTTGAAGTCGAAATTAGCTTCTGCATGGAAAACTTGAACTTTTCAAGTACGAAGAGACTGTTTATAGTCTGTCTGCTATAGATTTTGCTACTAGAAAATCCCGATGGAATTTGCAGTGAGTGAATTGAGCTTCTGGAGCTACTGTTTTCATTTTATTTAGATGGCCGCGATTCTTTTCTGTTAAAGCCCGAGCTCCATCAGGGCAGACAACAATAAATTCTTCCATGGAATGGAATTGTTAAACATACAATTATTAAAATTTATCACCAGATCTTCTTTCGGGTAGAGGTTCCTAAAATAAATAATCCTTTGCAATTTCCTCTCAACCTCAAATCAAGACTAATAATAATTGATCAAAAGTACTTATGTCGGTACTTTCATCTAACTGTAGCGTAAAATATTTACTTTGTTTTGCCTTTTTAACTACACTTTCTTTTACATAATCTGCCATTTTAGAAATACGTCTGTGTACGGCACCATTTAATAATGGAATATTATTTAATTTTGCCGTTATAATTTTGGGTCAAACATTATCATCAATATAAATATCATTTTACCCATAAAGTTTGGTACCTTTCGTGTACCACCTGGAAGTCCTTCGCGTACCACCAGTGGTACACGTACCACCGGTTGAGAACCCCTGGTATAGACTATAGAGCAGGGTTTACGGGTGGGTGCCAAAGAAAAGGAACACAAAATTGTCTATTGTACAGAAGGTGTATGTGGTGTATATAATAAACTAATAATAATGTTTCTGGTAGTTTTATTTCTTCGTATATTTGTTTCTTTTTATTTCCAATATCTAATGATTGGTACCCAATGAGAAAGAAGTACTATAGGTTGCCAATTAAAAATTCTTGATGACGTCATTACTGTTTTGAAAAATTGTGGAGAAAACGGAAAATAACGAGCTACGTAATGCTACATAGTTAAAATTGCTGTTTTTCAATACTTTGCCCAATCAGTAAGGTACAAAATTGTTTTTTTGCAAAATTCTGAATTCCTGCGAACCCGTTATTAGAATGAAAAATGTACTACAATAGCAATGAGGCATTATTATGTATCTAATGAGGAAAATAGACAACCTGTTTTTTTGCTACTTATTTAAAGAAATATTAGTTTGTATGTAATAATAAGGGACAATGAACACGTCTTTGGTCTGTTGTCTTTTCTCATTGTTTCTTGTATTTAACGATGGTAAGTTTGTGTCTTTATATAATTTATTTGATGTTCGTTTCTTTGGAATGCCAATAAAACAAGAGGGTCCAAAGTGGATAAGGTGGTAAAATGTAGGTTAAGTTGAAATTTGATGTGACAGTTCATGACACTAGCATTGTATGCAATAATATAATTATATCAATATCATTATATATATCATAATATCAAATAATATCATTATTTGAACATACTGTCATCATTATATCATTATACAACGCTAGTGTTAAAATCTGTCAAATCCTTCGTGGGTGTCAATTATTTGACAGTTCGCCCCGCCACCATTGAGAAATACATTTAAAATATTTTACATAAAATGGAATTTATGAGTGGTAGATAAAATGCCGTATTTGACTCACACAACTGATATAAATCGCTCGTATGATATATAAACTTCATGCTCACGATTTATATAAACTTCATGCTCGCGATTTATATCCTTAAGGGTGCCGAAACGGGTGCGTTCCGCACCCAAGAAAGTTCAGCAACGAACTTCGTAAATCGTACAGATCTTTTAATTTTGCTTTTAAATTTGAGATATTTTGCAGTCAAAGGGTATTAATTGAATGTAGCTACAGCATACGAACAGGACAACGATAACTAAAAAGAGAATACATACCTCTCCGTTCAAACGCACAAAAATCGTCGTTTTTGCTGCTTCGTACCGATTTTCTAATTAAAGCCATTTCTTGGATATTTTACTGCATGTATTGATAGGTGATTTTACGATGCAGTGGATGAAGCAAGGATTTATAAATCCCAAAACAAAATTGTAAGTTATTGTCTATTGTTCAATTCTGACCAATTTTCGGTATGTATTCCCTTTTTAGTTATCGTTGTCCTGTTCGTATGCTGTAGCTACATTCAATTAATACCCTTTGAGTGCAAAAAATCTCAAATTTAAAAGCAAAATTAAAAGATCGGTACGAAGTACGTTTTTACAATTTACGTGTACAATTCGCGGGTGCGTTCCGCACGCATTTCTCCGTTTCGGCACCCTTAATAATGTGCTCGTCAAATAATATACGATTATGTATATTTTTTATGCTTACCGAATATTGTGAATCAATTATTTCAATACTTCAATACTTCAATACTTATGTTTGATTGTCTATAATGAGGTCTTTGAATTGGCTATAATATACAGTGCTTCCCAAAAGAAACGGATAAATTCTATAAAACCTTAAAAAAAATATTTCAGAAAAATTCTCTGACACGTCGATTTTTATTTTTAAATTACTATCCTGACATACACTTTTCAATCCCCCGCGCATTCATCCCTAAGGGGTGGTAACCCCAACTTTAATATTTCAAATGCCAAAGTACCCCTTGCGATACCTCAATTGATAGATTCTTTTATTCTGAAAACAACGAAAAAAAAAATATCAAGATCGGTTGATAAATAACGACGATATTTACCAAAATGTATTCAAAGAAGAGCGTCAATATTCGAATAAGCGCTATTGAAGCGGGCATAGCAATACCGTTCAAACAATTGCAACTTGTTTTTACTTATGTCAAACACAATTCCGAGTTTTTCGTGATTAAGGAAATAGCAGCAAAATGAGACTTAGTGAAACCGAAAGAATCCAAGTTTTAATGATGATTGGTTTTGGAGATAGATGCCGGACGCATGAAGAAGTTCGTGGTTTGTTCAATGAAGCGCACCCGGACCGTCCGTCAATATCGCAATCGACAGTAAGTCGAATCGAAAACAAATTTCGCGATCTCGGTCATGTACGGGATAAACCTAAGGCTTTGGATGCTATTCTAATGGTGCAAGAAAATCCACATTCAACCCTTGCAGAGGTCGCTTCAGAAGTTAGTGTGTCAAAAAGTACAGTATCCAGATTATTTCGAAAACAGAAATTTCACCCGTATAAAGTGCACTTGGTACAAGAATTGTCCGATGATGACTTTGATAGACGAGTAGTTTTGTGAGACAATGATGGAACTCTCTCATGCAAATCCTGGCTTAATTAGAAACATCGTTTTTTCTGATGAGGCAACGTTTTGTCTGAATGGCACCGTCAGTAAACAAAATTGCCGTTACTGGGCCCGTCAAAATCCGCATTGGATGATGGAAGCGAACACACAATATCCTCAAAAACTTAATGTGTGGGCTGGTGTGGTGGGTTCAAGAATTATTGGACCATATTTTTTCGACGGAACACTGAATGGTGAACGTTACCTGAACTTTCTCCGAAATGAACTACTACCTACTTTAGCGGTATTGTTTCCCAACGCAGAAGGTCCTGGTAGACACAGTGACAGAATTTGGTTACAGCAAGAGCCTCCACATTATGCGCGACCAGTTCGAGAATACCTCAATCAAGTATTTCCTAATGGTAGACGAGGACATATTGAATGGCCAGCAAGATCGCCAGATTTAACCCCACTAGATTATTTTCTTTGGGGGTATTTAAAAAGTAAAGTCTATTTGAATAGACCTGCAAATATTGATGCGTTAAAGGAAAGAATTCGTGCAGAAATTCACTTAATCACTCCAGAAATGTTAGACAATGTTCAACAAGCTTTTGGGGATAGACTAGGGCATTGTCTCGTCGTTAACGGGCAGCACTTTGAACAATTAATTAAAGATTAATTAAGTAAATTTTGTTATTCCCTCAATTTCGTGTATAAATAAATCTTGCTAAATATCGCCGTTATTTATCAACCGATTTTGATATTTTTTTTTGTGTTATATTCAGAATAAAAGAATCTATCAATTGAGGTATCGCAAGGGGTACTTTGCTATTTGAATTTTTAAAGTTGGGGTTATTACCCCTTAGGGATGAATGCGTGGGGGATTGAAAAGTATATGTCAGGATAGTAATTTAAAAATAAAAATCGACGTGTCGGAGCATTTTCCTGAAATATTTTTATTTAAGACTTTATAGAATTTATCCGTTACTTTTGGGAAGCACTGTATAATGAATTATTAGAGAATGTGCATTTATAGAGCTATTTAACAACAGACTGATAAATAAACGACCCAAGAAAAATAATATTATTAAGCTAGAACACCTAGCAATAACTTCAAATAATAAGAAAATATCTTCAAAGCTATAGGCAATACATACATATAACAGTCAAATTCAGACGTTGGCGAAATTCCCACCAAAGTCCACTACACTGATTTTATTTTCTATTTTCCTGCTTTAAACTACATTTCTACGCCAAAATTTTCAGTATATAAATGTTATTGTAACCAAAAAAAATTTTTTCAGTCGAATGAAACTGTGGTGAAACATGGGGTACACGTGAAAAAAAAAAACTTCTTTGCCAAATACCAATTAAATCAGTGATAGAATATCTGTCAAAATAGATTGTGCAATTTGACACTTTTCGACTATTTTTACCAATTCATGGCCGCCTGGCCAAATAAATATAAAAGTGATTTTTGTTGCCTATGAGATAAAATTGCCGATCGATGGTTATGTGTTCAGAATGCCAGTTTGATTGAAAAACTCACAAATATAACATAGGAAGCTATTTAAAATCTAAAATATTACGTGATTTCCGGAAAACCGGACGTTATTTCAACATCGCGAATTTTATTTTCCAAAAAATTGCAACTTGCCAAAATCAATCGTCTAGCGTCACAAATAAAAAAATTATGCAGGCAATTTCATGGGTCACCCGCGTAACAATTGCAATAATAATTGCATTTAGGACAGGAAAAATGTATTTACTCCAAAGGCGTGCTCAAGGAAAAAGGTTGAGAAGCCCTGTTTTAGAGCATACTAGCAGGTTTTACAGTAGTCTAGCTTCCAAAACCAAGATTTTATACGTTGTTTTCCTTACAAACTATGTAAATGTTATTTAATAAGTTTCAGCTCAGCAAAAAAGGGTCCAGAAACGCATAGACGGAATGAGAACAGCAAGAATAGAAGACCATCCCCACTACGTTCGCGTTTACAAGCTCGGCTCACGTATTTGCGGTGGATCTCTCATTGCTACCGATAAAGTGTTAACCCTGCAATCATGCGTAGACTTCGTAGGAGAATTTAGGATAACCTGTGTTCCTGGTCTTGCCGACTTGTCCCAAATAAACGATACGAAAAGATATGAGACCAAGAAAATCCACTTTGGTAAAAATCTTGCTGTTATTGTACTCAAAGAACACGTGACAACTAACTGCAAGATAAAAGTAATAAAACTGTCTCCCAACCCACCTGCATTGAACTCGATCATGCGGTATGTTGGCTTTCTTATCTATCGATGCAAAGATTCCAAGTACGCATGCGAATCCTTGCAAATTTCAGAGTACGAACTCAAGGAAGTTTATGATGAAGATATTTACTATGATCAGAAGAAAACATCAATGGAATGTTATGTATGTGAATCGAAACATTATGATTATTTTTATTAATTACTTTATTCGACAGGGTGATTATGGCGGAGCTTTGACAATAAAAGGAGTGCAGTATGGGATTCATTTATCCGGAGATTGTGGCTCACACGGTAGCGGCATAAATGTGGCAGATAAAGAAACCAGGAGCTTCCTTTCAAAATATGCAACTTACGAAAAAGATGTTTAGATATTGTGCACCCAAATACTTTTTCACAATAAACTGTTTAATATGTATCCATTTTTCTAAATCTTCTCAGCTTAAAAGTCCACTTGTTTTACGGTAAAACTCAAAAGTGGGTATATTTCAGGGCAGGTTTGTCCATCAATTTTTTTATATGATAAAATCATAATATTGGTACTTTTAGAGCTTGTTGAGGATTATACTGCTGTGTTAAGCTAATTGAGGTCGTATTTACGTTTGTGAAAAGTTGTGAAATCTTGAGTTTAACAATAATAAGTGCTGTTACTGCGCAAGTAAAAGCGTTCTAAAATGCGATTGTCAGTTTGGTTGCCTATTTACCGTAGATGTATTTTCATAAAAATTAAAACACTTTAAATTGGTGCCTCAATCTTGAAAGTATATCTAAAGACTGTTTGTTGAGATAAAATTTAACGCCCAGACCAAACCGCTAACCCTAGAAACATGAAACACACTAAGGGAGGTTTCATAAAAACGCAAAAACGAAAGAAAACGGATATTATGTGTCAAACTGAAAGTGGAAATTTAGCTGGGGTAAATGAGCTAAATTCATTATCTGAGTGCATGTAGATGTATGGTAGAGTTGGGTTGACTGCCAACTGTGTGTTTCGATATACTTTGCCTTGCAAGATCTTTTGTATTTCCCTCATACTTTAGAGTCCTTCGATGGCTAGTCTTTCTTTTTCGCGAAATTGTTGTAGCAGTAAGTTGTGTCAGCTCCGCTGGCACAATGATGGCGACTCCAAACTGTAATTGTCTTGTGAGCATTATATGCCCACGGTAGCATTTACAGTCTGCGTTATTCGCCCGTTTAAGTTTTGTCAGATTTTTGTAACTGGAGATACTGTTAGGCCTTGAAGACACAGAAGATTATGGTAAGCTTTGCTTTGCCAGTTGATGTTTCCCAATAAACTAGTTTTGCTGTATCTTCCCTATTTCATACCATTTTTCGTATGTCGCTTATCGTGATAGCGCATCATCAAGTCGGTAAAAGGGACTCTTAGAGCCTTCCCTGGGTAGGATGGTCGGCTTGTTCAATTCGATCCATCAATGGCTAGCTTATTCAGGGAGAATTTCTCACCTCAACTCTTTCCTTGGCCTTTGGTCCATCTGTAAACCATCGGAGTGGTTTAAGAGTCTTTAACCTGTTTGAGCCTCTGAACAGCATTTGTCGCGGTCATTAGTGACCGCGAAAATTTCCTAAAACTGAAAAAACGGCGTAGTTGGACTCCTTCTTAACTAAATTGACTCCCGATAAAGAAACCGATTACTCGCTGTGGAAAGCAGTGAGGAAATACAAGATGCCAATGGCACATGTCCCACCTATAAGACGAAGAGACGGTACCTGGGCAAGATACAATAAACAGAAGGCTCATTTTCTTTGCAGAACATTTAACAGAAATCTTCCAGCCCCACAACATTGAATCAGAGCCAATCACGAATGAAGATATAACCTATGAAGAAGAAGCCATACAGCCAGTTACTCCAAAGGAAGTTGCCAGAGAAATCAAGACAAACCTGATACCAAAGAAGTTCACACAGGAGAAGTTCTTAATCAATTACCTAAGAAAGGTATTGTTATGCTGACGAATCTAATAAATGCATTGTTCAGATTAAAATGCGTCCCCCATGTCTGGAAAGTAGCAGCAGTTATGATACTAAAACTAGGCAAACCACCGAATGTGGCCAAATCATATCGCCCAATATCACTGTTACCAATGATATCAAAGCTTTTTGAAAAGCTGATTCTAAAGAGAATGAAGCCTATCATTGAGAGAAGCGAACTAATTCCTAATCATAATTTGGTTTTAGAGAAAAGGATTCCACTATATGTAGATCAAGTCCATAGAATAACAGATATCATAGAGAAAGTATTAGAAGAAAAGCTTATTTGCTCAATAATATTTCGTGATATGACACAAGCTTTCGATAAGGTTTGGCACGAAGGATTGATACACAAACTAAAGAGTATGCTACATTTACAATACGTCGAGCTGATAACATCCTATATATCTGATAGACTATTCAGAATAAAACAGATCGACGAATACTCGGAACTAAAAGAAGTAAAAGCTGGGGTTCCCCAGGGTAGTGTATTGGAACCAATTCTCTATCTACTATACACAAGTGACCTACCACAGCTGGAAAATGTAACAGTCGCCACATTCGCAGATGACACGGCTCTAAGGGCAGAAGCATCAACTATTGAAAAGTGTACTATAGGAATCTTCAAAAAAATGGAAGACCACGCTCAACGAACTGAAATCTGTCCACATTATCTTCACAAACAGAAGAATCGAGGAAATATCTCATGTCAAGATTTACGATGCCATAGGTCTTTGCGAACACTGCAAAGTATTTGGGTATGACTCTGGATACAAAACGAAGGTGTAAAGAACACGTTGAGGCCAAGCTCTACTCTTTTCTTCTTAATACAGAGACCTGTACTGGTTTCTGGGAAGAAACTCTCAGTTGTCAGTACAGAACAAACTACAAGTTTACAACCAAATACTAAAACCGATTTTGTTTATACGGCATCCAGATTTGGGGTTGCGCGAAAATCTGCAATATACAAGGAATCCAGACTTTCCAAAATAAAGTACTAGGGAATATAGTTAACGCTCCTTGGTACATACGGAACAGTGACCTGCACCGTGATCTTGGTGTCCCATAAGTCATCCAAGAAATGAAAAGATTCGCCACTAAGCATGAATCTGGTCTAAGCCATCACGTCAACGTAGAGGCCCTGCAGCTACTGGAGAACCAGAATCTAGTGAGAAGAACTAAACCCTTTGAACTAGCGAATCAGTGAAATATGTAAAACGCAGAGCACAATAATTTTGCTTGTGAAGCTTTATTGGTAATGTTTTGGTGTCGTTCATTTGTAAAGCATTTGCACCAAACGATTCCTTAGCTTCAGATAACGCTGAGACAGTTTTTATCTGGAGGGTGTTGAAATCTGCATCCGTGGTAAGGAGTGTCGTGTCATCTGCAAATAGAACAGCTGTGTCAGACATGTTCTCTGGAAGGTGATTGATAAACAGACAGAACAGCACTGGATCCAGCTGAACCCACTGGGCTACTCCATTCTTGACAGTCAGCAGTGAGCTCGTCTCTCCCTCAGTGTAAACTCCTTGTCTCCTATTGCTCAGGTATGATTCTAATAGAGATAAGGGTTGACCTCTTATTGCATACCATTCCAATTTTCTGACAAGCTGCTTATGTTGTATACAATCAAATGCTTTGGACAGATCGAACTGCTTGAGATTCTTCTCCGTTCTACATTGCATCCCACACAAAGTCCAGCAGGAAAGTCCAGCAGGGAGCGAACTGCGTCAATGGTATTTCTGCCCATTCTGCAGACAAATTGGTTAGAGCTCAACACCTTCTGCCCCTGAAGGAAGTTGGAGAGTCTGCTTAGGAGTGCAGCCTCTAGTACCTTAGATAGTTCTGGCAGTATTGCAATAGGGCGATAGTTTTAGAAATTCTGGTGGTCGTCCTTTTTACATATTGGCACTATTTTTGCAATTTTCATTTAGTCAGGTACCACTGCATGTAAGAAGCACTCGTTTATAACATCCGACAAAGGTTTTACAATGTATTGGGCGTTCTATTGCAGTATTTTCGTTTTTAGAAAGTGGATATCCATTGTTGTTTCTGTTTTTACACCTTCTATCGTACGTAGTACTTCTGCTGATGATACTGATGTTAAGAAAAAGGTCTCGGTTATGGAACGTAATTTGTTTGTATCTGCAGTTATGCCATTGTCACAATCTCCCACAGTGGCAAAGACCAAATTTAGATCATTGCTAGATGGCATGGATGGGCTTGATTTTGCATTTTTTGCTGTTTCTGTGTTTATCATGTTTCACAGTTTTTTACTTTATCATACGCAGTATGTAAAGTATTGTAATCATGCCGAAAAAATCTGATGTGGCCAGGCACATGACTTTATCATACAATATATAAAATTAATAGTTTAGCTGCATGAGAATCTATTCTATTGAGATAAATCGTAGGTATTGTCAAAGCATCAGCATTTGACACTACCCACACTACGTCATTAGAATAATAGTTATTTATGTCACAAATGCCGAAAGTACGGAACAGCGCGACGAGCGGTGATGCGGCGCGTCACCGAAGGCGGAGTGTCGCCGTCGCATGTGAGCGAGTCGCGCTATCTAGTTTTTGGCAGGAGCGACATAAACTTAAAATTTAATAAATAAATTAAATATATAAATTTAATTATAAATTAAATTAAATTTTATTAAATTATAAAAAGAAGAAACACGTATTTAAAAAAAATAAAAGATTTCTGTATAGTAAATGCTAGGTTGGTACCACTTTGACGAAACGTCAAGTTTAAAGGTGCGTTCCGATTGGTAGGTAATGGTAGCTAATGGCGGTGGTAGAATACGAAATTATAGTATTTCTTACATCTCGTGATAATGACACATATTGTTTGCATGTACATAAACATGAGTCACTAGCAATTTTCTATTGGAAATACTATAATGGCGCCTGCTACCACTGCCATTATCACTAATGAAAACGCACCTTAAAAAGGTAATTCAAATTCTGACAGATTTATATTTGTTCATGACACATCCTACCAACATACTAAAATAAAACTACACTCATCGCTATACTTTATTTACAATTTTCTGAATTTATCGTTTTTAGAATTAGATATAAAGACGGGTTGATATTTCTTATCAACAAACAATCAAATTGGTGATCTTATTTTATTTGAAATTTGTATTTTATATTTTGCCGCACTACAGGGGCAACGTTCAATAGTGGTTCTCCAACCTCTGATGAGATCAGCTGTTTTCAAATGTGACAACACAAAAAAATATTTGTCAAAATCCTGGCTACTAGGTATGTAGTTTCATATTAATGCAGATGCGACCGATCTCGATCAAATAGAATTTGCTCTTGCAGCTAAACTATGAATTTTAACAAAAAATGTCATAAACATAAATTATTCAAAATTTCCTCTACTTTAATTTATTATTTAACTATTTTGACGAAATTACAGAAATGGCGGCTCATTTGCAAAATCTTTGAAAAGGGCTTAGAATAAACTATCAGTTCCTTTGGGCCCTTTTGAACCAAAAGCTTTTCAGCTCTAAGTTTAGTCATGAAACTTCTAAATATGAACTTTCGTCCCGATATCTTTAGTAGTTTCTCCGGAATCGTCTCAACAAAAATCGGGTACACACACACATACACACACACATACACACACACATACACACACACATACACACACACACACAGACATTTTTTTGTACCTTGGTCAAAAATGTTCAGGGGACCCAAAAAGACCTATTTCCGCTAAAATCTCAATTTTTTTTTTCGGCACGATTACAATACTTTATTATACTGCGTATGATAAAGTAAAAAAAAATTGAGATTTTAGCGGAAATAGGTCTTTATGGGTCCCCTGAACATTTTTGACCAAGGTACAAAAAAATGTCTGTGTGTGTGTGTGTGTGTGTGTGTGTGTGCGTGTGTAAACGATTTTTGTGACGACGATTCCGGAGAAACTACTAAAGGTATCGGGACGAAAGTGCGTATTTAGTAGTTCTATGACCAAACTTAGAGCTGAAAAGCTTTTGGTTCAAAATGGTCCAAAGGAACTGGCTATTTACTCTTAGCATTTTTCAACGATTTTCGTCATTTCTGTAATTTCGTCAAAATAGATAAATAATAAATTAAAGTAGACGAAATTTTGAATAATTTATGCCTATGACATTTTTTTATAAAATTAATAGTTTAGCTGTAAGAACAAATTCTATTTGATCGAGATCGGTCGCATCTGCATTGATATGAAACTACAGAGTAGCCAAGATTTTGACAAATATTTTTTTTGTGCTGTCACACTCGAAAACAGCTGATCTCATCAGAGGTTGGAGAACCACTATGGAACGTTGCCGCTGTAGTGCGGCAAATTATAAAATACAAATTTCAGCCCGTCTTTATATCTAATTCTAAAAACGATAAATTGAGTAGAAAAGTATAGCGATGACTGTAGTTTTATTTTAGTATGTTGGTACGGATGTAACATCTACAGTGTCATGAACAAATATAAATCTGTCAGCATTTGAATTAGCTTTTTAAACTTGACGTTTCGTCAAAGTGCTACCAACCTAACATTTCCTATACAGAAATATAACCATTTTTTATTTATTTTATTTTAAACACGTGTTTCTCAAAAAGCAACACAATAAACGTTGATGTCTCTCCTGCCAAAAACTAGATAGCGCGACGCGCTCACGTGCTACGGCGACGCTCCGCCTTCGGTGACGGCCGCATCACCGCTCGTCGCGCTATTCCGTACTTTCGGTACTTGTCACATAAATAACTATCATTCTAATGACGTAGTGTAGGTAGTGTCAAATGCTGATGCTTTGACAATACCTACGATTTATCTCAATAAAATCGATTCTCAAGCAGGTAAACTTTTAATTTTATATATTGTATGATAAAGTCATGTGCCTGGCCACATCAGATTTTTTTGTCTATTTTCATTCCCTTGAAGACTGTTTGCATACCGGCTTCTCTTCTCGTCTATCATAAAGTACAAGTAAAAGCTTTTATAGCTTTTTAGGATGAAATATTGGATTTATAAGAAACCAAGTAAACTACTGAGGTGCGCTCTTTTTTTCAATACAGCATTCTACTATTTTAAATTGGTAAAGTAAAACAAATATCTTTACAAAGGTTCAAAACTTATTCAAAACTCGATTTATAAGTATCCTTTATTACAGCTTCGTTTTCCTGTCCCCTGAACAATGCCACACATTGTCAAGTTTCATTAGAACCCCGCATTACACAGTACAACACACGTACATACATATGTGCGTAACAGTGAAATCAGTATTTACCCTACATATGTAACCAAAATAAAACTCAAAACTAGCCGGAGGGCGCCTACCTACGTTGTTAATGTTGTCGTCTGGTTCAAGAAAGAAAGTGTGCTGTGATAGAAATACAAACATTCCACTAGATACTAAACGGGTGATATAACCACTGTTGATTATGTAATTCTTTTTATCGCAATTGGATGCTGTAAAGGTCGCGGTAATGCTAAGGCGACTATCTGGGGGCCCGAGACATTTTCCACCAGTGAAAGTGTCAGTGACGAAGAACAAAAGACAGCCGGACACTTTCTCCGGCCTGCTGCGATATTGGGATCACATTCGATACGAGAGAGACATTTCGGATGCCATTTGGAATTCAAACGCGCACGAAATATAAACATCGAACAAGACTTGGATATGCTGCGAAACTTTTTGATGCGAACGGACAATAAACGCCATATTGTATTGTGTAACTTTTTGGCTAATTGGCCGTACTAAATAAGCTCTAATTCGGTAATAAACGGTATTTTTTATAAATATAAATTGGGGTTATGTAATGTAGAAAGGATGAAAAGTAAGTGATTTTATGTATAAGAATAATATTGCTATATAGCAATTTAGAATGATTGCAAGAAATGGTTATTATGTTTTGATTTATTTGTAGGAAGTAGTACACAATAATAAATATACGTTTCTTATACAATTCCATTACAATTTTTACTTTATCATACGCAGTATAATAAAGTATTGTAATCATGCCGAAAAAAAAATTGAGATTTTAGCGGAAATAGGTCTTTTTGGGTCCCCTGAACATTTTTGACCAAAGTACAAAATAAAGTAAAAAATCTGATGTGGCCAGGCACATGACTTTATCATACAATATATAAAATTAATAGTTTAGCTGCATGAGAATCTATTCTATTGAGATAAATCGTAGGTATTGTCAAAGCATCAGCATTTGACACTACGTCATCAGAATAATAGTTGTTTATGTCACAAATGCCGAAAGTACGGAATAGCGCGACGAGCGGTGATGCGGCGCGTCACCGAAGGCGGAGTGTCGCCGTCGCATATGAGCGAGTCGGCTATCTAGTTTTTGGCAGGAGCGACATCAACGTCTATAGTGTTGCTTTTTAAGAAATACGTATTAAAAAAAAAATAAATGATGTCTGTATAGTAAATGCTAGGTTGGTACCACTTAGACGAAACGTCAAGTTTAAAGGTGCGTTCCGATTGGTAGGTAATGGTAGCTAATGGCGGTGGTAGAATACGAAATTATAGTATTTCTTACATATCGTGATAATGACACATATTAGTTTGCATGTACATAAACATGAGTCACTATCAATTTTCTATTGGAAATACTATAACGGCGTCGGCTACCACTGCCATCGTCACTAATGAAAACGCACCTTAAAAAGGTAATTCAAATTCTGACAGATTTATATTTGTTCATGACACATCCCTACCAACATACTAAAATAAAACTACACTCATCGCTATACTTTATTTATAATTTTCTCAATGTATCGTTTTTAGAATTAGATATAAAGACGTGTTGATATTTCTTATCAACAAACAGTCAAATTGGTGATCTTACTTTATTTGAAATTTGTATTTTATAATTTGCCGTACTACAGCGGCAACGTTCCATAGTGGTTTTCCAACCTCTGATGAGATCAGCTGTTTTCGAATGTGACAACACAAAAAAATATTTGTCAAAATCCTGGCTACTATGTAATTTCATATCAATGCAGATGCGACCGATCTCGATCAAATAGAATTTGCTCTTGAAGCTAAACTATAATTTTACCAAAAAATTTCATAGGCATAAATTATTCAAAATTTCCTGTGCTTTAATTTATTAATTAACTAATTTGTCGAAATTACAGAAATGGCGGCTCATTTCCAAAATCCTTCAAATAGGCTTAGAATAAACTGAAAGGCTAAACTATTAATGTTACCAAAAAATGTGATAGGCATAAATTATTCAAAATTTACTCTACTTTAATTTATTTATTAACTATTTTGTCGAAATTACAGAAATGGCGGCTCATTTGCAAAATCCTTCAAAAAGGCTTAGAATAAACTACCAGTTCCTTTGGACCCTTTTCAACCAAAAGCTTTTCAGCTCTAAGTTAGGTCATGAAACTTCTAAATATGAACTTTCGTCCCGATACCTTTAGTAGTTTCTCCGGAATCGTCGTCACAAAAATCGTTTACACACGCACACACACACACACACACACACACAGACATTTTTTTGTACCTTGGTCAAAAATGTTCAGGGGACCCATAAAGACGTATTTCCACTAAAATCTCAATTTTTTTTTTTCGGCATGATTACAATACTTTAGCATACTGCGTATGATAAAGTAAAAATGTCTGTGTGTACCCTTTTTTTGTGGAGACGATTCCGGAGAAACTACTGAAGGTATCGGGACGAAAGTTCATATTTAGAAGTTTTATAACTAAACTTAGAGCTGAAAAGCTTTTGGTTCAAAAGGGTCCAAAGGAACTGGCTATTTACTCTTAGCATTTTTCAACGATTTTGCAATTGAGCCGCCATTTCTGCAATTTTGTCAAAATAGATAAATAATAAATTAAAGTAGAGTAAATTTTGTATAATTTATGTTTATAACATTTTTTTGGTAAAATTAATAGTTTAGCTGCAGGAGCAAATTCTATTTGATCGAAATCGTGTCTACAGTAATAGCAGGTAGCCAAGATATTTTGAATCTTTTGACAGTATTCAGAACGTCAGCGGTTGCGAAACGTCAATTCAACACGCAAATGCATGGAGAATGCGAGAACGCGCGCACGTACAGTGCAACAATATTAAAACATCTTGGTGTCAATGTGTATTTCGATTGCGGATAGCCATGTTCTTATGTTTTCGCGAATAAATACAAGAAAGATTGTAAGACGGTATGGTAACATTAAAACTTATTTGGAATATTGAGCATAATTCTTTATGAACTTTTGTAGTTAGCACTGAAGACGGGGTAAAACCCGAAAATATAGTATGCTAGAAGCCAATATAATATATTAATCATCAGAACCAATAACCTTTTTACTTTATCATACGCAGTATTATAAAGTATTGTAATCATGCCGAAAAAAAAAATTGAGATTTTAGCGGAAATAGGTCTTTTTGGGTCCCCTGAACATTTTTGACCAAGGTACAAAAAAATGTCTGTGTGTGTGTGTGTGTGTGTGTGTGTGCGTGTGTGTGTGTGTAAACGATTTTTGTGGAGACGATTCCGGAGAAACTACTGAAGGTATCGGGACGAAAGTTCATATTTAGAAGTTTCATGACCTAACTTAGAGCTGAAAAGCTTTTGGTTCACAAGGGTCCAAAAGAACTGGTAGTTTATTCTAAGCCTTTTTCAAGGATTTTAGAAATCAGCCGCCATTTCTGTAATTTCGTCAAAATAGTTAAATAATAAATTAAAGCAGAGGAAATTTTGAATAATTTATGCCTATGACATTTTTTGGTAAAATTAATAGTTTAGCTTTTTAGTTTATTCTAAGCCTTTTTCAAGGATTTTGGAAATGAGCCGCCATTTCTGTAATTTCGACAAAATAGTTAATTAATAAATTAAAGTAGAGGAAATTTTGAATAATTTATGCCTATAACATTTTTTGGTAAAATTAATAGTTTACCTTCAAGAGCAAATTCTATTTGATCGAGATCGGTCGCATCTGCATTGATATGAAATTACATAGTAGCCAGGATTTTGACAAATATTTTTTTGTGTTGTCACATTCGAAAACAGCTGATCTCATCAGAGGTTGGAGAACCACTATGGAACGTGCCGCTGTAGTGCGCAAAATTATAAAATACAAATTTCAAATAAAATAAGATCACCAATTTGATTGTTTGTTGATAAAAAATATCAACCCGTCTTTATATCTAATTCTAAAAATGATACATTGAGAAAATTATAAAGTATAGCGATGAGTGTAGTTTTATTTTAGTATGTTGGTAGGTATGTGTCATGAACAAATATAAATCTGTCAGAATTTGAATTACCTTTTTAAGGTGCGTTTTCATTAGTGATAATGGCAGTGGTAGCAGACGCCGTTATAGTATTTCCACTAGAAAATTGCTAGTGACTCATGTTTATGTACATGCAAACTAACATGTGTCATTATCACGATATGTAAGAAATACTATAATTTCGTATTCTACCACCGCCATTAGCTACCATTACCTACCAATCGGAACGCACCTTTCGGCAAAGTGGTACCAACCTAGCATTTACTATACAGAAATCATTTATTTTTTTTTTAAAGACGTATTTCTTAAAAAGCAACACAATAAACGTTGATGTCGCTCCTGCCAAAAACTAGATAGCTCGACTCGCTCATATGCGACGGCGACAGTCCGCCTTCGGTGACGCGCCGTATCACCGCTCGTCGCGCTATTCCGTACTTTCGGCATTTGTGACATAAATAACTATTATTCTAATGACGTAGTGTAGGTAGTGTCAAATGCTGATGCTTTGACAATACCTACGATTTATCTCTATAGAATAGATTCTCATGCAGCTAAACTATTAATTTTATATATTGTATGATAAAGTCATGTGCCTGGCCACATCAGATTTTTACTTTATCATATGTAGTATGACAAGGAGGTTTACTCTTAGCATTTTTGAAATAGTTTGCAAATAAGCCTCTATTTCGGGAATTTCGTCGAAATAGTTAAAAAATAAATTAATGTAGAGGAAATTCCGAATAATTCATGACTATGAAATTTTTTGGAAAAATAAATATTTTAACCGCATGAGCAAATTCTATTTCATCGGGATCGCTCGTACTGCATTAAAACACTAGTATTAAAACTAGTTAGCCAGGATTTATCAGATATTGTGATTCTAATGATAGTAGGTAGAGTCAAATGCTGATGTTTTGACATTACATACTGTAAATATAATCAAAATATCTGTCTAGTTCTAGTAGTTTTATTTTAATGCAGACGTGGCCGATCTCGATCAAATAGAATCTCCTGCAGCTAAACTATTAATATATGGTATGATAAAGTCATGTGCCTGGCCACATCAGATTTTTTCCTATAGTTTTGATAAACATGAAATAAGGAAAAATAATTTTCGATACAGGAGCTCTAGAGAATTGATTAATTGGGATAATCAATAAATTTCTGTGGTTAGTAAGGTTTATTATTGAAAATACTCAAGTATAATAGCGCATTTTAGGCTAAATTTTGATTCTATTTAGACTAAAGCGTGAATACAAGAAAGTTTGTTTGTATATAAATTCACCTAGTAATCTATACAGCAATCTTATCGGAAGAGTTATTAGTTATTAGCAAAAAAAAAAACAAGCAAAAAACTATTTTACAAAATCTAAGAATTGTTGATATATTGATTTCCGGGTGGAAACCGCGTTGAGGACTTTGAAGCAGTCGACGTTTCGCGCTCTGTTGCAAGAGATATCTTCAGGACTGAGTCATCAGCATTACGACGTCCCAATCGCAACAGCTTTTCTTCCTTACGTCCAGGTTACGACAGATGGTATTGGAGGCATCCTCCGCAAGGACAACATAAAACCGATATTCAAACCCCTTTCCAAATTATCGGACATACTTCCTTCTACAAAGGACAAAATCCCTCCTCTTCTTTCCTCTCGTGTGTGCCGGGTTCCATGTGCTTGTGGAAGTGTTTATATTAGCGAGACGAAGCGATCAGTTAGCGTCCGAGTATCTGGGCACGAACGCTGCACTAGATTGCGACAAATCGCTGGTTCAGCTCTCGCTGAACACAGATAAAGCACGAGACATGAGATCCTGTTTGCACAAACCAAAATCCTCACCCGTGAATCCCATTACTACCCTAGAAGGATCCGTGAATCAATAGAAATCCTAAAACACCCCTCCAATATCAATAGAGATGATGGTTTTCACTTACATGATACCTTGAAATCAGTTCTGTCCCAACCGCTTCTACCTGCTGGCCCACTAGCTGTTAACCCCACCCCTTCCACTTCGTTACCCCCACTCCAAACACCATCTGGTGACACCACTCCACTCATATATAAAGACCCGCCCCAACAGACGACAGTATCTTCTTAGCACTTGGTTTGATAACTTAGTCCTGAAGATGCCTCTTGCAACAGAGCGCGAAACGTTGACTGCTTCAAAGTCTTCGACGCGGTTTCCACCCGGAAATCAATATATCATTAACTCAGACCGCGGAAGTCTACAATCTAAGAACTGTTAGTTGAAATTTTTATGATCTATTGTTGTTTATGAATTAGGGATAGAATATGGGGGTGTATTTTCTGTTCGTATTCTTTTATTAAAGCCGGCAATTATATCTCCTTAAAATACAGATCACCACACCCGCTATTTGTTTTCCTTAGTTATATGACGTTAATGAAGTTCCGCAAAAAACTAGTATAAGACAACTCAACCCGATGTAATGACTGCACTGGGTTCCGGGAGGTACTGGAAGTAGATGTAACGAAATCATTAATTTATTTAGGCAGGGTTATGATAGTTTTCTTCCCGAACCCCTGTCAGGTAATCAAGACTCAAAGCTTGGACAGGTGGTCTGACGTAGTCGTATGCCGAGGGTTTCTTATTTCTTATACCAAATAACAACTGATCGAACTAAACATTCCATTTAAAATACGTCTATGTCTAATGATAACACGCAAGATTCGGGTCATTTGAAATTCTGAGCTGGATGACGTCATACAACCAAGAAAAAAGCCTGGCACGGCTGGCCTGATACACCCGGTATAAAGAAAACTTGCGTTATTCCACCAAAAACTAGATCAACAGAACTTAAGTTATGTTTTAAAAATTAAAACACGTGTTTTGACAATAGGTAAGTTGATATTACTTTAAAATTATGAATTATGTGGATATGTACACACTAGAATTTTACAATCTTCTTAAAATTCGATTGTAAAAAAGAAAGATAGAAGTTCTTTAAAACCGATTTCTTTAGTGTTTTTTTTTTACTATTTTCAACAAAAAAAGAAAGATTGCATGTGTTGTTAATTACTCCCCGAACATATTGTGGGCACATATGAACAGACACACTTTGAACAACGTTTCTGTTGAAAACATTTAACACAACTATAATGGTAATAAAATTAATGGGTACAACAAACTATTATTTTTAAATAGTTAGTTTTGAAAGTACGTATAAAAATACCTAATATCATGCTAAACAAACTCAATTGTCAGCAATATCAATTTAACCGTCGACTTAGGCGGGATAAAGAAAAATGTGTAATATTTTTTAAATATGCTATTATGTGCTTGTTCTTTCGTTTTTGTTTGTCTCTTAGTTGTAACTCAGTAATAGTGGCCTATATTCACACATAATTTAAGAAACAAAAAACTTTAATACTATTATCGTTTTTCAAAAAATAGATCCCTTATTATTTAGTAACCTATTTGACGCAAATTCAGAAACTAAAATTTTAATTAATATTTGGAAGTTGTTCAAAATGACAAAATAACATCTACCTCTTATTTACTCTAAGGTTGTCAAAAAGATTGGTTATACAAAGTTTCATGTCTTCTGGTGTAGTAGGTGCTGATTGGTATACCTATCTCCTTCACATATCCTCATAAAAAGAAATCGAGTTTGTTCAGGTCTGGAGACCTTGGTGGCCACAATGCAGGATCTCTTCTCTCTTTGGTCACCGTTTTAGTTCTTGTTTTGTGCTGGTAATTAATATTACCTGTTTCGTCAAATTGCAACCGAACTCTGTTTAATAACACTTGGTTGGGATGCCGTCTATCTGGATATCGCATACATTCTGGATGCTACTAACGTATTTCTGTCGGCTTCGCCATAGATGTAGATCATGTTAAGTTATTCCTCTTTGGCATAATTATAACTCATCGTTCAGAGAAAAGACAAATATTGTTACTAATTTTGATTGCAATCACTTATTGAGTGTCGTTAGATCTCAATTGTTTGTTTGTATGATTAATTAATGCTAATAGTATTAATTACCGTTTTCAAGTTGTATCTTAATACAGTATTACTGATTTACAAATAAGAGATAAACAAAAAATAACAAAAAGATAATGGCTTTATTAGATAATATTACACATTTTTCTTTAAATTGTAAATATCTCAAAAACTACTACAATGGGACACATGGCATACTTAACATAAATTAAAGGGAACTCGGGGGGCTATTCAACTAGCACATAATATACAGGGTTTTCCGTTTAGAAAACTCAAGAAAAAGCCATTTGAAAATCATCAAAATTTAAGTTTTATGAACTTAGTGAATCTAATATCTTTTCATACTATCATCTATCTACTGGCTTTGACTATTGTCTAACATAGTTTAACGGCAAAATCTGCAAAACTGTCGTTTTTACAGCGTTTTAAAGAAGATCCTGCAACGGGCGTATTTTGGGGAAATAATTGAATAACTCAGAAACTATTAACTCTGACAGTTATCAACCTATACGATTGGATAAACTAATTTATTAGTATTGATATAATAATAAAATATACAGGACGTTCCATTTAAATAAATCTACATATTTTCCGCCACACCTAAATGCAACACCAAGTATAAATGAAAATAATTTTACGTTATAAAAACTAGTGAGTCAAACAACTTTTGTGTTAATTTTTTTTCTTTCTCTAACGATTTAGTAGTTATCGACCGCCGGGATACTAATAACTCACCCTGTATAATCGTTCAATTGTTTTTATAGTGTGTAGATATTACATTAGATTGGCATACACACAGATTGCTGGCTACACAATGTAAATTTCAACAGAACAAAACTGTTGGTCAACAAAGGCTTTATTGCGTGTAAGATATTTGATATATGACTGACTGTCAATAATTTCTCCTGTAGTGTTTTGTTCTAATGTATCAAGACTATGAACAAGCTGCTTATAAGTAGGCTTACCATACGTCCCCGTTTGACCAGGTCAGCCCCGATTTGAGATATTGATCCCGACATCGGTTTTCATTATTCTTGACGCATTCTTAAGTCTTAACAGTCAAAGATCAATCGTCTTCTAGGAACAATTACTGTCAAACTTCTAGGAGACACGCGCGAGTAAGTGAATATTAAAGGCATTCTTTTTTATTTATTAAATTCTTAAAGGCATTATATATTTTATATTTTATATCTTTGGTCGATAAAACACTTGGAAGAATTTTAGAAATGTACAGGACTCAAGTCATATCTTTTACATAAAAAACGTGGTTCTATATCTTTCCTTCATATGTCAAATTGTTAATAATTAATTGCTTAACGGCAAACAACCCACAAATCACAACAGTTTATATCTACTATAAATTAAATATCTTTGTTACAGACAAATGTTAATATATTTTACAAAAATTGTTGATGTTTTCCTTTTATATACCAAATTGTAGCTAATAAATTATGGATTTTGCTGTTAAGTGCTGATAAGTGGCCAAAAGGTCCCAAATGACGATATTATGTAGAACATTGACTGGAGGGAATTGATACTTTGGTTTTATTTCGTAAGTATCCTTCCTCAATTTCACTATTTACACATTTCTCTCATTTTTATTTTCCTGTACCGGTTTGAAATTACATAATTTTGGTAAGACTACCTATAAGCCTATACACAGTGATTTTTCATTTGTTTCATCGGAAATTGTGGGACAAGTCGACACACATAGAATTACAGAAAAGTCCATTCAAAATCGTTAATACGCGGCTAAACCAATTTTATGTAGGACGTCCTTGCATTGTTTAGCCTTCTTGTAAAGAATCAGATATTTACACCTCGTTCATGTCAAGTGACGCCTTAGTGATTTACAACAGTACTACCAGAAGAATAAGGTGTGGTATGAAGCCAATATATGCGAGTGTCTGTATCTGTGGGCCATACAATACGACTATTTTCGAAAAAAATATTTTTTAGTAACGTTTCCCTATGTTCGACGAGGCAATAACAATTTTCTTATTTGTTATTTTACTAGGTTCAGAAATGGCGGTCATTGTTGAGTCAGCAAAACCGTCATTTTTTATTGGTATGTGTTTGCGGTAAACAACATAACGTTGCCTAGGTTTGTCATAAAAATAAAAAGCATTCTATTTAGCACATTACAAGTATACAGGGTTATTGATGAGTAAACGTGTTCTTTTCAACACGTTATAGTGAAGGTCATATGGAAGTTATTTCACCCCAAATGCATGATCAAAATTGATTGAAAATGATCCAATTCTTTAAACAAATCATCTACAAATGAATAATGGGTTAAAATAATTAGAATTATTTCAGAAATTAAAATGCACTTGGTAGGCACTTGGTTATAAAAACTACATAGTAAATACCTACATAGGATGTCAGCATATTGAGCAACTGAAAACTGAACCATTTTAAAAGTTTTATGGTCGATTAGATCGTAAAGAAGTTTAAAACTATTACTTATCACGGAAAGGGAATCAATTGTGTCAAAATAATAGTTTCGATACGAATACTTGCGCAGGCGCACAGCCTCCTGTCGTAGGTAGGTGTGGGACATTCAAGAATTGTCAAAATAACATTTGGGACTGTTAGGAGTTGGAAGACGTGGATCAACATTCTGTTGCGTTTGCTTTCGAAGAAGTCAACTGTGGGAGGCTAGATACTTGGTCGCCCAAGTATTATTATCTCTATCTTGGAAATTAGAAGGTGTTTTATTGAGATTTATACCTTGATAGAAAGCTATTGAAACATTGTAGTTTTCACTACTAAGTGCCTATCAAATATATTATATATATTTCTTGCAATATTAGACTGAATCCGATACTTGCATTTGATTATCTGAAATAATTCTAAGTAGGTATTTATTAACCCAGTATTTATTTGTAGATGATTTTTAGGAACTTTTTATTTATCAACAATTTTTACGCCTTAAAGACACTATTGACACAGAAACAAATTATAGAAACATGTATTACTTTTTGTGTATCCGGTTATAATGTCATAGCTGGAGTTTACTTCAAAAATCGTAAAAATTAAAATATCTCGAAATCTGGAAAATTGGGTCATGCATTTGGGGTAAAATACCTTGCAAATGAGCTCGTTAGCAACTGATTAAACAAGTCGGATCTGTATTCTGATTGGTCTTCTGCAACTGATCATTGGAATCCGTTTTTACGATTTTTTTCCATGAAGAGGTACTTAGTTCGTTCATTCAATATATTTCATTTATAACCTTGTGTGCACAGAGGTTGTAATACATTTTTTGATTTTTTTAATTTATTTTCACGATATTTAATGTCTAATCTCTCTGGTGGGACCAGACTTAAAAATCTAAAACTGACACACGTAATTTATCACATTACAATGTTTAAAAATATACATTCTTCTGTATTTTAATGTGTTTGGAATAACACACCCTTAAAATCAGTGCTTAAAATAATCATGATTTAGATGCAGAATGTTTTTTCCCTTGAAAATAGTTTCGTGAAGAAAAATGGCGAGTTGCAGTGAAGAATGTTTTAAGAACGAACACTTGAAATAACAGAATTAAGAACTGTGACCAGCAGTCACTACTGTAGTGGTGCTCCCACAATATCTTGTAAAAACATTGTGATGAATTTTTTCAACTCTTGGTTTCGCACAACTATATAGAGTAAACTTCACGTACTTACACATTTAATTGTACAAAAACACTATTCAGGTTGAAATAAGTTTGTATTTAGTGTATTTTTGACTCACATATGTAAGGACATCATGGACATTGCAAGAATGAAATACTTTAAGCGAAATGCGTATTAAATGGTAAGAAAATTGCTAGCTATATTAGGCCTATAATAGCTATCGTGCAAATTAAAAAAATCTAATTTCAATAGCTTGTTATACAAATAGACGAATGAATAAGATGGCTAATGTTTTTATAGCAGGCTTTTTGCATACTTTATAAATGCAACATATTGAAGGAACATAGAACCTAAGAGACTATCATAAGCAAACTTTAAGATTTTAGCTTAGAATGCGCTAAATGGATTGCTTTTTATTTCAACTCTCTATGGAAAATCCAAACAAAGTTATTCAGTTTAACTCAAACCGATACCAATATAAAAAATCTTATGTGGCCACGCACATGACTTTAAATAAATAAATAAATAAAATAACTTTATTGTATCAAAAAATACAAAAGGTAAGCACAACACCGAAGTGATATAAAGTACTACCAAACGAAATAATAAAGAAACAGGAAAACATACGGTACAAAAAAAAAATAATATCATAGAAAATTAAAAAACATCTAAAAAATATTCAGAAAATATCGTCGCACAAAATAACGCCCGATAGAAGCGCCTTCTTCAAAGGTTCGATGGTGGTTTCTCGGCTCCGGAAGCCGATGGTGCTGAGGGTGTTGTTTACAACAAAGGCAGCGAGATAGGAGAAAGACCTCCTGAAGGATGCTGCCCTGTGTTCTGGAACCGTCGCTGTCGTGGCAACTCGACGAAGCTCTCGGGCATGTGCTTCAATCCGCAGCTGTATTTTCTCGGCCAGATAGGGCGGTTGATGATCCACAGCAGCCGAGCGCACCACGCCGACATAGTGGAGGAAGCGACGCTCACCCATTCGCAGACAGCGATGCTCTCGAAATACCCCGGTCATATGCTGACGTCGGGGGCAACCAACGGCAAACGACATACAGCTGTACTGGATACTTTGCAGTCGACGCTTACTGGCCTGTGTAAGGAAGGGCCCATAAACAACATCTGCGTAGTCCAGGCTAGACAACACCAAGGAATATGTAATCATAAGTTTCACTTTAGTTGGTAGAATAGCTTTGAATTGGTAGAGCAGCTTCAACTTCGCGTAAGCACCCCGACACAACCGATCAACGTGACCATTAAAAGAGAGATTACTGTCGAACATAACACCGAGATTCCGAGCTTCCTCGACGATTGGAAGGCTGACACCGTTCAACGCGATTTTAAAATTCGATAGACCGACAGTTTCTCGACCCGCATGACTCCCGATGAAGAGTACTTGACACTTTACCGGATTTAGCATTAAGGAGTTACTCGTTGCCCAGGAATAAACCATAGCAAGATCGTCATTGATGGCATTTATGCATAAATCGACATTGTCAGCAGTTATCGGTGCGTAAATTTGAATGTCATCCGCGTACATGTGGTAGTTGCATTTCTCGATCACATCCGGTAGATCCGCCGTTAACAGGTTAAACAAAAGCGGCCCAAGCACAGACCCCTGAGGCACACCCGATTCAACCCTCCACGGCTCGGAGATATTAAAGTTATCAATTTTAGTCTTAATTGTTCTCCCGTTTAGATATTCGCCGAACCAATGCAAAACCGGTCCATCCACGCCATAGTGTTTTAATTTTGCAAGCACGCACTCGAAGCCAACACTGTCGAAAGCCTTAGACATATCCAGCAGGACCAAGGCAGTAGTTAATGACCCCCGACGGTCTGATACAATATCATCAAGGACACGCAGCAAAGCCGTCCTCGTACCATACGATTTACGAAAGCCCGATTGATGCTTAGGTAGTTTGTTGTGTTCCTGCAAGAACTCGGACAACTGCACATGTAGCAAGGATTCTGCGATCTTCGACGCAGCACACAGAAGACTAATTGGACGGAAATCACCCAGAGCTGACGGTGAAGCCTTCTTTGGAATAGGCTTGACGTAGGCAGATTTCCACAGGGACGGAAAAACGCCAACCTCAAATGAGTAGTTGATGATGTGGGTCAAGGGCGCAGCGCAGAATGAGCTGGAAAGCTGTAACATCATTGCTGAGATTCCATCAACACCACAACACGCTGATCTGGCCTTTGATATTAAAGTCTCGACACTGGAGACTTCCACAGGTCGATAGGTAAAATCCCCACCGCTTGTGTGCCGTGATTTTTCAAACTCGCCAATATATTCCCGATCAAGATGCACTCTCGGAACACTGTTTATAAAATGAGCACTAAAATCGTCCGCGTTGCGCAATTCCGTCGGAAACGCACATGCATCACCCTTCTGCACCACACCCCAACTTCTTAAGTGCCGCCAAAGACGCCGCTGATCGCTTGTGTCTCGAACTCGAGAAGTAAAGAAACCCCTCTTCTCTGACACAACTGCGTTGTTGTAAAGATTCCGTAAGTCACAGAAATATCTTCTATGAGCCGGTGACCCGCTGGACTTGTATTTGCGCCATGCTTCTTTCTTGAGGTTGTATGTATGTAGGTTTTAGAGGCTGGGAAGGCCCAAAGCACCTAGGCCCCACTGGGCCCTTTGTGCAGACCTCTTATGCTCACTCTGGACTCGTAAGCCATCCCAGGCTCTGGGCAAAGGCTACGAGGCACGGTAGAGGAGCATTACGAATACTGTCCATGGTAGGCTATGGGTCCCCAAGAGCACTTACCCTATGGTCTTCTAGGGCGGGGCATTCGCACAGTATGTGTCTTACCGTCTCATCTTCCTGCGAACAAGCTCGGCAGGTGGACGTGTCAGTCAGTCGCATATTGAACATATGCTTCCGTACTTTACAGTGACCAGTGAGTAGTCCAGTAATAAGCCGGAGCTTACCTCTGGTCAGTTCAGAGAATTTCCTGGCTAACGTTGTGGATGGATACCTGAGAGTCTCCTTGGCCAACGAACAGCCTGGCGTGGTGTCCCACCTGTGAGTGAAACTGCTGTGGGTAATGTCCTTCACCATGTTCCTTAGGGCAGTGTTTGAGGGAAGGATGATGGGTTCCGGTGCAATGGCTGTGTGACCAGCAGCTCTTCGTGCTAATCTGTCAGCGCACCGATTGCCTCCATTGTTTTTAGAGTGCCCTTTTATCCAGCTGATGGTGATGGTATTTCTCCTGGTAGCCTCCACCAGGGAGTTGTGGCAGTCCAGTACGAGCCCCGATGTGAAACGACACCGTTCGAGGGCCAGGATGGACTGTCTACTGTCAGTGAATATCACTATGTTTTTGCCTGACTTGTTAGATTGACTAATGATGTCTGAGGCTGTTTTGATGGCGAAAAGTTCCGCCTGTGTGACAGAAGGGAATTTACCAAGCGGGATCGACCGGCGAGCCTGGAAGTCGTGCGAGAAGATGCCAGCGCCTGTACCGTTCGGTCTTTTAGAGCCCTCCGTGTAGATCTTTAGGCTTCTACTGAGATCAGCCTCAAGGGCTGTGTTGTGGGTCAGATATGGTTTCCTGAAAACATAGTGGGGTGGGATGTAATCTGTAGGACACTCCAAAAAGAGCTTACCCTTGGCGACCTTCCTCCATAGTTCGATCCTCTTGCCACCAACATGTCTGTCCCAGGAGTACCCCACTGTGCGGAGTCTGGATAAAGTTGCTAGGGCCACTTCTTCTACGAAGATGTCAAGGGGTGCCAGGTACAGCATGTTTTCCATCGCTACAGTAGGGGTTGAATTCATTGCGCCCGTGACGCTTAGGCAAGCCATTCTTTGAATGCGATTCAGTTTGGTGATCGTGGAGGCCAGCTTGACTCTGGGCCACCATGCCACCGCTCCGTATGTGAGCATGGGTCTGATAACTGCCGTGTAGATCCAGAGCGTGAGCTTAGGTGAGAGGCCCCATGTACGTCCCATGGCTCTCCTACACTGACCGAAAGCAATGCATGCCTTTTTAACTCTATTGGTTAAATGGTTATTCCATAGCAGCTTTCTGTCAAAGGTAATACCAAGGTATTTTACTTCATCAGACAGCCGCAGTGTTGTATTACAGAGCTTTGGCAGCCTGAAGTTTCCGGGATTCCGGTTTCTCGTGAAGAGCACCATCTCTGTCTTGGCCGGGTTGACCGACAGGGAGTGTTCTGCGCACCATGTTTTGACAGCATTGAGTGCTCCCTGCATCCTATCGGAGAGGGTGTCAAAGTGATTGCCTCTTACGAGGATGACGAGGTCGTCAGCATAGCCAGTTGTGTGGTAGTGAAGATCGTGGAGCCGTCGGAGAAGGCTGTCCAGCGTGAGGTTCCACAGTAGTGGAGAAAGAACTCCGCCCTGTGGGCAACCACCCGCAACCTTCCCCCGGAGAGTGGCCTCGCCCACTCTTAGATTCACTACGCGCTGTCTAAGCATACAATTGATCCAACCTCTTACCACAACCGGTACCCCACGCGCGGAAAGGGCTCCGTTGATGCTTCTGAAGGTTGTGCGGTCGAAAGCTCCTTCGATATCAATGAATACGCCCAGGGTTGACTGCTTAGCGTCAAAAGATCTTTCGATATAGCTGACAACGCTGTGCAGCGCTGTGTCCGTGGATCTGCCCTGGGTGTACGCATGCTGTTGTGGGTGCAGTGGCTCTGTAATGAGCGCAGTGTCCCTGATGAATCGATCGCACAGTCTCTCTATGGACTTCACGAAGAAGGATGAAAGACTGATTGGACGGTAAGACCTTGGAATGGAGTAATCCTGTCTGCCTGGCTTGGGGATGAAGGTGACCGTAACCTCCCGCCAGCGTACAGGGATGTACTGGAGTGCAAGGCACGCCTGGAAGAGACCTTCCAGGTGCGGTGCGATCATATCCAGACCCCACAGGAGTAGGGCAGGGATGACTCCGTCAGGTCCTGGTGACTTGAATGGCGATATCTTGAATGCAATATCTTGAGGTTGTCCATCTGCCGCAGTGTATCAGTAAACCAAGGCTCGCTTGGCTTACGATGCGGTCGGACCATCCTGAGAGGAGCATGAACATCAAAGAGTTCGGTTAAAACTGTATTAAAAAAGTCCAACTTATCGTTTATGTCCGTCAAAGCGTACATGCTGCACCAAGGAATTGCTGCAGCATCCCGCAAAAACACGTCTCGAGAAAAGTTTTTGAAACTCCGCGCTAAGAAAGGTGCACTCGGAAGAGCTGGCACCCCACAAGGTATGCGACAAGAGATCGCGTGATGATCGGAAAAGTCACATGGTATCACTTCACTCTCTACGTTTTTAATGTCATTGTTAATAAGAATTAAGTCGATTAGAGTTTCAGAGTCCGCGGTAACACGCGTAGGATCAGTAACCAATTGGGTGAGTGAGTAATCATTCATTATTGTAGACAGTGCATTCTTTATACCAGAGGGAGACAGCATATTAATGTTAAAATCGCCTAGGATGACAATATTTTGCAATTCCATGTAGATCAAATTTAAAGCGTCGCCAAACGAGCTAAGTGAGGTGACGCCACCCGAAGGCGGTCGGTAAACAACACCAACAGCCATACATGTTTTCTTGGTATAAATTTTTACCCATAATTGTTCAATCTGAGAATTAGGTTCCTCCGGAATTTCAATCACCGAATATTTTATTGGACATCTGATGTACATGGCAACGCCTCCACCCCTGGCTTCTCTATCCATCCGTAGAATATTAAAGCCGGGAATAGCTATCATCTCATTTGTAATAGTATCGCTTAGCCAAGTTTCGCTAATTGCAAATATATCACAATTAGTACGTATTACAAATTCCTTGACCTCATTAAGTTTGTTGACAAGCGATCGAACGTTCAGGTGTACAAACAAAACATTTGAAATAGTACGCCGTGCAGTGTCAGCAGATTCCCCTTGTGACTGCCCGCTTATTGAGCAGTCTGGCTCACTTGTAAAAAATGCTTTCCGTAGTCAATTTTTTGCCGTTCCACTTTTGCCTTTTTCATGTAAATTGGGCAATCGGACGACCAAGCCGCATGGCAACCATCGGAAATCTCCTGGCCCAACGTATCTTTGGCATACTTACAGTTTCCACAGCTTCTTGACTTAGCCTTGCACATCGCAACCTTATGTTTCTCAGCACACAAAGGACATACAAGATCTCTTTTGCAGTCATCGGCTATATGATTGTACCCACAGCAGTTGTAGCATCTCAACAAATCAATAGCCTCGAACGCCCAACACGTATCCCAATAGATAGTGACTCGACCCTCTCTCATTATTTCGCCGAAAGTCTTGCCGTCAACCTCTGCAATAATGGTCTTTTTCGCCTTCTTGCCAACATGCAATATCTTAATTGTAGCTTCATTTCCTATGAAATCGTTCTGAGATTTTAGGTACTGAACTATCTTTTCGTTGCTTAAGTTCTCGGTAAGGCCAACCAGTTTCACCTTAGGCAGCTTCATACTCGAGATTTTCACATCAAAGTCATCTCCCAGCTTTTCAATGGCTTCCAGCTTCAACTTTTCTGTTTGCTCACCGTTTTTGCACTGCACAACTACTCCACCTTTGGCTACAGTTCTCATTGAGGACACAGCCGAGTTTATTGGATTGAGTTGTCCTTTCAAGATCTTAGCTGTATCAGCGCAACTCTTCTTAGCATCTTTCGGCTTAATTATCACCACCGGTCCATTAGTTGCATTATTATTAAGTACTCCCTTCAGCTTACCAGCGTAAGAATCGTCGTGTCGTTGAGTCACCTTCTGCACTTCGTCAATCATTTCCTTGTTCCCAACCTTTACTGTAGACTCAATCTCCAGAATTGTTGATCGCAGACTATCCAGGGAATTCTCATGTTTTTCAACCATCTCACTCTGGCTCTGAAGCGAACGCTTCAACGCATGCACTAAATCAAAAACCTCCAGCAACACAACTTTAGAGCTGGCCTTCTTGTTGTTCGCGCACAAGTCACAGAACCAACCAAAATTTTTATTTTTTGTCACAAAGTCACACAATTTTTCTTCAACTGATACGCATTTTAATGCGTGAAACGTTGCGTCACACAAGGCACACTTTATACCTTCCTGCCTTTTCACTGTTTTTTTTTGCAGACACCACAAAAGTTTAAGTCGGTCATTGCGACAAACAATAAAACACGACCGCCTAGAGCAGCTATTCGATCACGAATATTATTTATCATACAATATATAAAATTACAAGATCAAACGAACTTACCTAAGTGAAGTTCGATCTTGATTATATGAAGACTCGTCGAAATAAATAATACATTGTAGTACCTTCTACTCTTGTACTGAATTACACGTTTAGAGTAAACAACTGAAAAAACTACCTGCGGCTGCGGGCATATGCCTGATTCACTATTTCATTTCTTCAGAGTCTGGGAAAAAAATGTTTGATGTTACTTAAGGGGCTATTAGGGAGTGGTGGGTGATTATTTATTTCGACGAGGCTTCATATAATCAAGATCGAACTTCACTTAGGTAAGTTCGTTTGATCTTGTAATTATATTACAGCCTCGTCTCATAAATAATACATTGTAGATGTTTAGAGATACAAGCAGCAAAATTTTATTTCTCCCACATAAGAAGGTTTGTTTCAACAAACGATAATCCAAATTATTAACTCCAAATTAGCTTCCTATGATCCTAATAAAGCTTATATTAAACTCTCTTCTACGTATGTTAACATTACTAACTAATTTATTTTTAATTGTTTCCGAAAAAAAAACCAAAAAGTGCCGACTATAACTTTTGGTGACTTATCTAAAATTTACAAAAGTATTAGAATTATCTATCCGTCTCCTTGTTAATCTTACTATAATTAAGCAGTAAGTTCAGCAGCGGGTAATGTGGAGGCGCTTGCTTTGTAATGTGAGACGGAAATGTGTACATCTCAAACCACTTTTATTATTATCATCTAGGAATTTCTGTAATATTTAGTTTTATTACAGTACTGTACACCAGCAGTTACTGCACATATATTGCGATTTTGATGGAAATATGGCAGTTTCAGAGTAGGCCGTCTGATTGGCCCGGATGTTATTATCCGCTTGCCATTTTTTAAGACAATGCATGTTCATTGCTTTTATTATGCAATTAATTACGTCATGTAGCTAGTGCCATCTACACTGCAAATTTGGTGGACAACAGCTCCAATATGTCATGTACATTGTACATACCCTAGGACCAGCTCCGATTCCCAGGTAACGTTATATTTTGACGAACTCGGTCGTAACCCAAACGCGCCTTTAATAAAGCTCTAAAACCTTCTGCTAATCACCAAAATTTGCAATATAGCTGCTAGTCAAACGTTAATTATTGAAAATTCCAAAACAAATACTACCGTTGGATTCTAACATTGAAACATCGATATCTAAGACGCTCCAGGTGTCCAGCTTTCTACAATGACTTGTACGACAGCTGTGCGGGCCAAAGAAGGACCACTATCCCAACTTCTCACCAAATTGACAAGAGCATCAAACCAACAAAACTTTCCGGATATTTCAAGCACGAAATAAAATTTTACATTTTGTGTTCGTCCGAAATGCAAAAATATCAATTTTTGGCTTTTCAAACTTAACTAACATATCCCAAAAGTAGCAGCTTAACTCCCCTTTTATACCGTTATATCCCATTCTCGACTGAACTCTGTCTCATGTTTGTCTAAAGATGTCTGTAGTACTGATGCCTGTAAGTAAATATTTTTGCTTTGCACCATATCCATGTCTCCCTGGCCAACCTAACTAGATGGTAAAATTACTGTCCCTACAGATGATATAAGATAAGGGTGTCGTATTATCAACACTACATATAATATTACAGTTTGATGTGTTTTTGGAAAACCTACTTAAAAATCTCTACTTAAATAATAGGGCCAGTAATTCTAAATAAATTTATAGAAAACTCTGTTGTAATTTTTCTCAGTCTCCCAATACCCCATCCGATTTTATAAAGCATCTGAATAATATAAAGTTTTGTGGATTTTTTCGAATTGTTTTGGGGATATTCTGTTCCCACTAATGACGTCTTTCCAAGGATTATCAGAGATGTTTATTACAGCATTAAAGCCTGAATTTAACAAAATTCAATAGAAAGATTTCAAGAGTCATCATAGCGCCCAGCGGCACCGGCTGAAGTCTTTACCCCTAAGAATCTTGTAAATTCACGTATTTTGCACATATTTATTTCTTGAGTGTGTTACGGTAAGACAAAATTACCCCATTTTTTTTTATTTGGCGACGAAATTGCTATTGTAACGGTATTACGAATGCAACCTAAAAGTATTTCTTCCTTAGTGCATAATATACACTGTGTAGTTTACGTTTATGATAGTTAATTCCATATCCCAAAATTCTAGAAGTTTAATTGTATCGTTAACCTTTTCTGACAATTCACTGCTGTTTTATTTTATAGCAGAAAATCATTCAGGTAACTAACCGGCAAAAAAAAAACATTTTTCTTATCTTTCACCACTGTTTCATTATTTTAATAAAATAATAGGTAAGCAGAGGATAATATAGGCGGCATACAATGACATTGATAAGGTACATTGTTAAATTTAAATCTAGATATTCTTTATCCGATTCTCTTACAGCGACTGGTAAATAGGTGTCTAAAGTTGCCATTTAGTAATTTTTACCAATTTAATAAAAACTGAGAATGAGAGCTCAGTTTGTTAGAGCATTGCGCTAGCTACGCAATAGTCCCTGAGTAATTTCCAGGTTATCGCTGTAATTTATTTAAAATCTTCATCCCTCCGGAATATCACCATCTTTTATACATTTGAGAATAGTTAATATTAACCAATTCTACCCTTGTAGGCACAATATTTTGGACGGGACATGTTACCAAAACCAAATTTTCTATCTTAATTTTAGTAACGTTACATCAACTACTGTAAGAAAGGCTCAAAGTCTAGCAGTTTTTCAAACCTGTACATTTACTTAATGTTCTTCGCCCCTATCCGTTCATTGCGTTGGGTGCGACCTGTACCCTGCGTAGGTACTGGTTCTTGTGTAGAGAGCCTTTGATTGTTCACGCTGTTCTCTCTGATCTGGTCCTTTAGACTTTGTCTGAGACGGACCCTTGATATTTAACTTCTTTGACCATTCCTTTCATACTAATTTTTGGTATTCTTAGGTGAAAAAGTCACGCCAAATTACCATTAATTTATGGGGGCTTTCATTATGGCCACATTAAAACCCTTGCTTAAATTGTAAGCCGCAAGCTCCCGTCTGATTTTGTTTTTGAATCGCTCAAACCCTTTATAAATCGTTGAGTGGATTCTACAGCCTCTCCTTTTGCAACCTTGCTGTTAACACCCTACATATAGCTGAACAGAGCTGTCCCCACTTTGAGTCCAATTAGATTGTCATCTATTGTCTCATTTGATATGAACTCGCGAGATTCCAGCAGTAGCTACTGGATTTAGCTTTGAGCCCGCGGTTACTGACACCTACTAGTAGGCGCCATTAGTACCTGCGACAATATTTCTTCTTCGGATGAACGATTTTCCATATATACCTTCTCTTTTGTTTGGAAAACAATTATAATAGCCGATTGTATTATTCATGCAAACAAATCGCGTTTTCAAAAAACGTGAGTATTTTTGTTTTATGTAAATATTATCATAACATATACTCGTATAATATGAGCAAACAAGCTATTTCCCAAGTATGCTGTCACAAGCAAGCTTCTATTATAATGATATTCTTAAGTTTATCATCAATGATATGTTATATATTCTTGTCCCTTTTTCTATTCGGTTATATATTGTACATAAATATATGATGAGCATTACTATCACAAGCAAGCTATTTGCAAACTATGCTGTCATAAGCATATTACGGCTACTTTATTGGAGGTCTGTGTTCACAAACAAAGCCCTATATTATGATATATACAAAAGCAGTCCATGCTGTCACAAGCAGGTTTATAATATCTAATGATAATATAATCTATTATTCAATATATATGAATATTAATTATGAGCATTGATATCACAAGTAAGCTATTTGTCAACTATGCTGTCACAAGCATGTTTATATTGCGGCAAGTATATTGCCGGACTTTGTTCACAAACAAGGCAATATATTATGAGCATTGCTATCACAACCAAACTAATTGCACACCATGCTGTCACAAGCAGGTTTATATTATCTACGATAATATGTTATATTATGTACATATAATATTGCTCTCCCAAGCAAGCTAATTACCAACTATGCTGTCACCAGCAAGTTTTTATTTTCTAATGATAATTTATTATATGTATACATACCATATAATATTGCTATCACAAGCAATGTAATTGTTGGCAACTACACAAGCAAGTTTTTCTTATCTAATGATGAGATATTGTATTATATACCTATAATACGGGCATTGCTAACATAAGCAAGCTAATTGCAAACTATTGCAAATACTGCTGTCACAATCAAGTTTTTCTTATCTAAAGATAAGATATTGTATTATATACCTATAATACGAGCATTGCTAACATAAGCAAGCTAATTGCAAACTATTGCAAATACTGCTGTCACAAGCAAGTTTTTCTTATCTAATGATAAGATATTGTATTATATACCTATAATACGGGCATTGCTAACATAAGCAAGCTAATTGCAAACTATTGCAAATACTGCTGTCACAAGCAGGTTTTAAAATTATCTACTGATAATTTGTATTCTATTGACAGTCTTGTGTTCACAACCAAGTCCATTCTTGCCCTCTCTGACCTCTTCGCCCTCTGAGTTGGAAAATGCCGTTTCCTTTTTCTTTCCATTTAATTTTGACAGCTTCTTCTTTAACTTTAAAATTTTTCGGTCCACCGAATAGTCACTGTCACTATCGTTCCTATGCCGTCTTTTAGATTATGTAGGCATTTTTAAATACACTAGATTGTATTAAATTATATTAAATATAATTATATTAAATACGCACTGTGCGAAAAGATACGTACGATTCAGCATACGAACGAAGAATGAAATAGTCAAAGAAAATAGAGTATAGTTAGAAATGCTAACTTCATGTTAAAATATCGCAACACGAAAAGAGAGAGCCAGATAGATTAACATTAACTGAGCAACCTACCGTCAGGGTGCGCTCGAGGCAAAAATGCGGGAAATTTGAACGTGTGCTATACATACGTACCATACCTAATAATTTTAAATTTTATTCTATTTTTGTTTTTTAGTACTAAACAAGCAATTTAAAACCATAAAACACTTATTACACAAGTTTTGAAATAAAACAAGAAACATTTTAGTGTATTATTTATTATTATCATGAAATAAATACAAAATACATAATATAGTAAAATAAATAAAATATTCTGTATACTCTACACATAAAATAATAATATAAAATCCATCGAGATAGTATAGAAAGGAGACGCTATGACGACGTTTTTCATATACTCAAAACGGCGTCAGTAGGTGTGGCTTATGGGACTATACGACGGTCGGTCTGCACAGGCCCGGACTAATTATAATTATTTTTCTGTAACATTGCAGACAGTGCAATATAGCACATATATTTGATCAACTAAAGAAAGTAAAAATATATAATAAACACAAAAATACTCTGGATTAAGGTTTAAACAAATAATGTAAAATAAATGTTGCATTTGTTTAACTTAATGTAAAACTTATAACTGTAACAAATATGAATATGACCAAATAAGTATTATACATTTTGTAACCTATTGGCCCGTAAACAAAACCATTTTATTATTTTGATGCGATTTGGTGATGTTCTGTCTATACATAGCTCCATAAAATGTTTCGAACAAACAACACTGGACTTTGTCCGCTTCCAGTTACATCGGTCTACAATCTGTATCCATAATTCCTGCTACGCACAAATCTTTGGAAACCTACATTTAATTGTTAAATAAACGAAAAATTAAGTCAAATTTTTCTTGAATACGGGCCTGTTCATTGTCATTTGACTGACATCTAACGTCACTTCCCGATGAAACGTAATTCCCGCTGATTTATTGCAGTCAGGACCCTTTCTGCTGCGACAGCTTCTTATATCACATACTGTCATGCTAATTAGTTAGAAAAAATACATATAGCGCCACTAGAAACTATTTAAACCTATATAATGTACCGGCTTGTCAATTTGACACTATGGGACTAACGGACGGTATGATTTGACATAAAGTGATCCCAATTTTAAGCTGATATGACTCCTCCTCTTCTATACTATCTCGATGATAAAATCTTACAATAATAAATAATCAATACATAAGGTACATTTCTCACATCCAAGATCCCAGCAGCAGACATCTAAAACAAAAGAAAACAGAAGCAGTATTTGTTCAAAACTACATTTGTCTCAGTTTAAAAACCTTAATATTATTAAGGGTCAAAATGAAATTAATTTAATTTGTTTTTTTTTTAACTTCTTAACTTTTTCATCATGTCCTGAACTATAACTTCTCCTTGGTAATTTATCTCTTATGTATTTGTATATATATATATATATATATATATATATATATATATATAAGCAAATAATTTTTGTAAATAATGTTATTTATGTCCATATTCATCTAAATATGGATAACGCAAATAGTGTACTTTATTTACTAGCTTCGCTATGGATAAAGCAAATAGTGTACTTTATTTACAAGTTCCGCTACTTTGTCACTAGAGAACACGTCAAAATATTCGCCACAAATATGAAAATGTTTACAATCCTTATCTGGGTTAATATTATAATGATCTTTCCAAATATTTAATCGTTGGTTATCTCTTAAGGGAATTTAAAGAAATGTTTATTTTTATAGTTTTGATCTGAGGCGGAGAGCGTTTTGTTTTGGTAAAAGTCGGGCGCACCAGTTTGATTGCACTGTTGCAATTATTCACAATCGTAGGGCAAGCGAGTGCGAACAGCATTATATAGCTAGAGCGATATAGCACTGGACGGCACGAGCTACGAGAGCTCGTGGAGTAAAATATGCACTGAGTGCAAGTTCTGTTACACCGGTATTCCAACAGAACACGAAACACTCTGTGAGCGCAGCCAGCAGAACACAAAATTGTGCACTGGTGCGCCCGAGTTATACCAAAACAAAACGCTATAAATATGAGTTGATGCATTTGGGATATAGACTGGCAAATTTCTTACGTTCCAGAGATACATATGCCATTACAATGAATAAACAATGGAACTCATGAAAATGTTTAAAAATATACTCACCCGATAACTAATCATGCTTCCGCTCCCTTTCCTTTTCTGGTCACTTGTCCCTTTGTGTAAACAATGATCCTAAAAGCAAGTGGTAGTTTATACAAGAGTATTAAATATGTAATTTGATTCATACCTTTGAACGGAACTGACACGCAGAACTCTGTAAATCACTGCAAATATTGCAAATTAAGACGTATTTTCTATGATTACGACGCTTGTTATGTTAGGTTTATTAGGTTATGGCGATGCGGGACAGTACTTACGAGAGGTTAGCTATGGAAATTTATCTAGTTACATGCTAGTTACAAACTGTTAGGCTAACTTCACGTTAGAAAATTTTACGCAAGCTCCCCCTGACGGTAGGTTGGCAAACCAAAGCAAAATGACGTCACGTGTTTCCATATCGGCCATTTAAACTTTCACCCGGGCGGAAATAGTGAATCAGGCATATGCCCGCAGCCGGCGCAGCAGGTAGTTTTTTCAGTTTTTTACTCTAAACGTGTGATTCAGTACAAGAATAGAAGGTACTACAATGTATTATTTATGAGACGAGGCTGTAATATAATTAATAGTTTAGCTGCATGAGATGCTATTTGATCGAGATCGATCGTGTCTGCATTAAAACTTAGTTAGCCAGGATTTGAGAGATATTTTGATAATATTGACAGTAGGTATTGTCAAAAACCCAGCGTTTGACACTGTCAGAATGAAAATAATTGTGGCTAACTAAATTTTAATGATTTGTTTATTTATCTCGATAAAAAAGAATTTGCTCATACACAGTTAAACTATTAATTTTACCAAAAAAACGTCATAAACATAAATTATACAAAATTTCCTACCTAACTATTTTGACGACATTACAGAAATGGCAGCTCATTTCCAAAATCCTTGAAAATTGCTAATTCGTTAATTCAAAAATGGCCAAACAGATACATTTCGAAATAGAATAATATATTAAAAAAGTCTAAGGTAGTCGAGTTACCACCTCTGGGTCAGATTGATTGATCCGTGTCAAATTTACCAAACCCATAATTTTAGCAACAAAAATTGGGGTCATAAGAGCAAACTTATTAGAAAAAAATGCAATTTTGGCAAGGAAAATCCTCTCAGCACAGAATCAGTATCGTACGAGGCTCTAACAAGTGACAACTGGCAAAACTGAGCAATTTATCATCGTTACTTAACTAGTAAACGCTGCCACAAAATACTATTCAATCACACCATTCTGTCGGAAGCAAATCTAAGGAAGTCTTTGACCTGTACGCAGGCTTTACCGTATAGACACACAACTGTACATCGGTAAAGCGTTAACAGTTCCAAAAATGCATCATAATTACCCGCTAAGTAGGCCCCTGTAAGCGGACACTGCGCAAAGTGCTATTTTATTAGTCAGTCTTCGTCGCCATTCAACGAAATCGACTGCTGAATATTATCCAATATCTGCCGCCGACGCTAAGCGCGCATCTTACTGCATTTGTTGCATCACTATTCACTTACATAAAGCTATTATTGGCATTCGCAATGGTAGTAGGCGAATGTATGATGTGGCCTTTCATTGTATGCACTTGTAAATTAGATAAGCCACGTCGTCATCGCGGATTGACAATGCATTAATAAAGAGTTTTGTGGTGGTGCTACGTGTAGACAACGTGGCCAGATGAATTATAATTGAATTTGTCCGACGATGTCACGATTATGATGCGTTTGCTTGTTGCCGGTGTTACGCATATTACGAACACAACATACTAACGATACACTGTATTGTTATTTCTATGTAAGATTTTGTTGCGTAACGCACTAAGGTCAACAAACTTTTGGTGGTGTCACATTATGCGTTACTTTTATGAAATTATCGGAAAAGCTTTTAGACTTTTATAGTAACGAATTCAGGCAATTTTATTTGTTTGCCATATTTTGCTTCACATTATTGTCTAACCACATTAACGGTACGATTATAGCACAGTTTGAGAATTGTCGATATCATAATATCTGAGATTATGTATTAGTAGTGGTATTGTATGTTCATAACTTCCGAATAATCTCTTGTGGCATATGTGTTGACAACAAACATAACTTACAATTGAAAATGTGTAACGACATATTTTGTCAAATTAATATTATAGGTTAATAATATGGTCATATACAAGCGGGATGTAAATTTTAAATAAATCAAAAATTACGGCCACATCCTGGATTTGAACCAGGGACCTTTGCGTTTCTAGCACAATGCTCTCCCATCTGAGCTAATGAGGCCTATGACATTTGTTAGATATAATTATCATAAATCTAGGAAAGGAAGTAGTGGTTACTACCAAACACTAACCTATCTTGACGTACACCTATGAAATGTCATCTACTTTGGAAGTAGGGTTCACACCAACGTAGGCCTCGTTAGCTCAGATGGGAGAGCATTGTGCTACAAACGCAAAAGTCCCTGGTTCAAATCCAGGATGTGGCTGTAATTTTTGATTTATTTAAAACCTTCATCCCGCCTGTATATCACCATATTATTAACCTACAACTTACAATGTACTATCGAAAATCGGTTAAACTCTAAAAGCATCATCTCCTCCCCACTACAAAAGGAAAATTACAAATAATTGGTTTGGCTTTGAGAGTCGTTGGACCTCCACACATTAACAACATAGTCTGGCGGATCTTGTTACTGTAGAAAGTGTAGATATATTTCACCATAAATTATTTTCAAACAAGAATGGTCCTACAATTCTGAAACAGGGCTTTCTGCATCCAGATTTTCCCTGGCCCAATACCGGCAATTGTGATAGTCTTATGTAAATAAAAAATTGCTTCATCCGTTCACAGAATCGTTGTCTATGATGAAAGTCATTTTCTGGTAATTCATGGACCAACCTTTTAGGGATGAATTTCTTCGATTTTTAAAAGTTTCAATATCGAAACGTGGCTCAAATTATGCTCTCTCTAAAGCAATGTTTTGAAGAGTTGAATTCGGATTATCTTCAATTTCCAGTAAGATATCAAGCTGATTCTTCACAGTACCCAGTTGTAGATTGGCTTATATGACGATCATGATACTTTTCACTAAAAAAATTACTTCATGATGAGTTCTAACTCGATATCCATACCCAATCATCATTAAAACTTCAATATGTTTGTCAATGATGCATTTTGTTAACACCATAAACAAAATTAAGTCGGACAGCTCAATAATTGTTAACCAGAAACGCCGGCAAAGAAAAACGTTTATGGAACGCGAAAACTAATTAATAATTTCAAAAAATTCCTAACAAAACAAAATCCCCAAAAGCAAATCAAAATTAAACGTAATTCAAGTCAAAGCTAAAAGCAAATCTAAACTAAAGCTCAAAGTAGATTAAGATTGTCAGAGGAAAATGATCTCAAATCAAATTATAAACAAACTTGACAGAAGTGAAACGTGCAAAATAACAAATCACCAACGACCACGTGTTGAACTACGCTGCCAAAATACAAATAGAGAGAAAAGTACTATATTTTAAACTAGTCCAAACGTGCATATCTCCACTCACCCCGGGACAAAAATCGCAATTGCTAAAACCAAATCAAAATTAAAAGTAATTCAAGTCAAAACTCAAAGCAAATCTAAACTAAACCTCAAAGGAGATGAAAATTTTCAGAGAAAAATGATCTCAAATAATATTATAAACAAACTTGACAGAAGTAAAACGTGTAAAATAACAAATCATCACCGACCAAGTGTTGAACTACGCTGCCAAAATACAAATAGCGAGAAAAAGTACTATATTTCAAACTAGTCAAAACGTGCATATCTCCACTAACCCCGGGACAAAAATCGTAATTCCTAAAACCAAATCAAAATTAAAAGTAATTCAAGTCAAAACTTAAAGCAAATCTAAACTAAAACTCAAAGGAGATGAAAGTTTTCAGATAGAAATGATCTCAAATAAAATTATAAACAGACTTGACAGAAGTGAAACATGTAAAGTAACAAATCACCAACGACCACGTGTTGAACTACGCTGCCAAAATACAATTAGAGAGAACTAGGCAAAACATGCATGTCTGCACTAACCCCGGGACAAAAAATCGCACTTCTCAAAACCAAATCAAAATTAAAAGTAATTCAAATCAAAAGTCAAAGCAAATCTAAACTAAAACTGAGAGGAGATGAAGAGGAAACTGATCTCAAATAAAATTATTAACAAACTTGACACAAGTGAAACGTGTAAAATAACAAATCACTAACGACCACGTGGTGAACTACGCTCCCAAAATACAAATTGCATACCCGTACTAACCTCGGGACAAAAAATAATGGCAGTATAACAACATTATGAAAATGAATTGCATGGGTCGGGTTAAATCATCTTATCCTCCCAAGAATCTGTGGTTATACATCAATTTACGAGACACCCTATATATTAAACTAAAGATAAATAAACAATGAAAAAATACACTAAAAATACGGTAAACACAAAGAGTTCAATACGTCAAACATGACGTATTTCAAAAAGTAAGCAACTTTTAAAAATAACTATATTGTTAAAACTTCTAGTTGAGATAACTAGGACATGCAACAAAAATTGAATTAAAATTTTTTTTATCTTTATACTCAATAAGTTTACCGTTATTATAAGGCAAACAAGATATAGTATTAAACTGAATCTTGTCAATCGTCAAATGCTTTTTACTAGCAATTTTATTTAAAAGCTTTGCTTGCTGTAATGTTGCGATTTAGTTGGAAAACGTAAGCTTATTACAACGGTTCTGAAGTTTTTATTCCATCCGTTGCTGAATACAAAACAAAAATCATTCAATTGCTGTGTCAAAGTTACATCGGGTTCCAGTTGCTGGGGCCTGGAAGTTATATTACTGGAAGTTATTATCGATTGTCTGCCCGTTAAATTAGTATCTGTTTGCTTAGGTCCGGTCGTGTCTTTGCATGAAGAATGTCGGCTTCGAAAGACTACACTAGTTTTAGGTACATGTGCACAGCATCAATTTACCATAACCTAATAAAAAGCTCATTCTTTTAAAACTGGCTATTGTAGTAAGGCATATATTATTTATTGATATCTAGTTCATTAAAAGAAATACTGTTTAAATCTGTAAATTTTCCCAGAATGGAAAATAAGCAGTTTTCAATTTTCAATTTCAGTAAATGTTCTATGGGTTTTTAGATATTTTTAGATATATATATATATATATATATATATATATATATATATATATATATATAGCATATTGTGACAGAACCTTAAAATAACCTAAACTGCTATAAAGATTACTATCGATTACTATCTTGACTGCAGATGCAATGTTATAGTATTGTATAGACTTCAAAGATATGTCAAGTTAATTACATATGCCGTTGAACTTGAAACTTTTTGTTTGAAGAAAGGTGATCAACGCACCCATATATGCCACTACGCGTATAGTATGTAATATGCATGCATGTAGTACGGTAACCTCCAATCATATTTCTGTAATATTGTAATTATTGCGAGCAAGGCTGATAGCACTAGCAATATTTAGATCAATGTCGATAAAGTTTCAAATGCCGCAGTATTCCTCTGGCTAAATGTCACATTTCACGCATGTAATTACCTAATTTTCCTAGTTAATTTCTTATTTGCAGCAATTATTGTAACTGATAGAGATTGCCTGACCATATGACAAATGTGTTGAAAAATTAATATGATTTTTGTTCATGAACCAGAGGAACAGAAACATTTCAACACAATCTTTTTCAAAGTAACTTTTTTTCAGTATTTTTTTGTCAATAAGCGTACGCCTTTTTATGTTTATTATAGTAATACTATCTCAACTGATAACTACCACGTACGTATGTGGCTATGTTCTGTATATACAGGCTGGTAATTAACTGGCTGATAAAATCGATAAGTCGTTAATGTTTGCGATAGAGAAAAATATGAAAGGGGTATAGCGATTCAAATTACAGCGCAGATGAAGATGCTATTTTCAGATTATTCAATTTTTAAAATTAAAAAGTCAACCATTTTGTACATAAAAAATCTGATGTGGCCAGGCACATGACTTTATCATACAATATATAAAATTAATAGTTTAGCTGCGTGAGAATCCATTTTATTGAGATAAATCGTAGGTATTGTCAAAGCATCAGCATTTGACACTACCTACACTACGTCATTAGAATAATAATTTATGTCACAAGTGCCGAAAGTACGGAATAGCGCGACGAGCGGTGATGCAGCGCGTCACCGAAGGCTGAGTGTCGCCGTCGCATGTGAGCGAGTTGCGCTATCTAGTTTTTGGCAGGAGTGACATCAACGTTTATTGTGCTGCTTTTTGAGAAATGGGTATTACAAAAATAAATAAAAAATGGTAATATTTCTGTATAGGAAATGTTAGGTTGGTACCACTTTGACGAAACGTCAAGTTTAAAAAGCTAAGTCAAATTCTGGCAGATTTATATTTGTTCATGACACTGTAGATGTCACATCCGTACTAACATACTACAATAAAACTACAGTCATCGCTATACTTTATTTACAATTTTCTCAATTTATCGTTTTTAGAATTAGCGTATGATAAAGTAAAAATCTGATGTGGCCAGGCACATGATCATCCAAAATATAAAATTAATAGTTTAGCTGCATGAGAATATATTTGATTGTGATAAATCGTGTCTGCATTAAAATTAAACTAGTTAGCTAGGATTTGACAGATATTTTGATAGTCAATAGTATCAATAGTAGGTATTGTCAAAGCATCAGCATTTGACACTACCTACTGTCATCAGAATAATAGTTATTTATCTCACAAGTGCCGAAAGTACGGAATAGCGCGACGAGCGGTGATGCGGCGCGTCACCGATGGCGCAGCGTCGCCGTCGCATGTGAGCGAGTCGCACTATGTAGTTTTCGGCAGGAGTGACCACAACGTTGTTTGTGTTGCTTTTTGAGAAATACGTATTAAAAAAATTTTAAAATGGATATTTTTCTGTATAGGAAATGTTAGGTTGATACCACTTCTCCGAAACGTCAAGTTTAAAAAGCTAAGTCAAATTCTGGCAGATTTATATTTGTTCATGACACTGTAGATGTCACATCCGTACTAACATACTACAATAAAACTACAGTCATCGCTATACTTTATTTACAATTTTCTCAATTTATCGTTTTTAGAATTAGATATAAAGACGGGTTGATATTTCTTATCAACAAGCCATCAAATTGGTGATCTTATTTTATTTGAAATTTGTATTTTGTAATTTGCCGCACTAGAGCGGCAACGTTCCATAGCGGTTCTCCAACCTCTGATGAAATCAGCTGTTTTCGAGTGTGACAGCACAAAAACATATTTGTCAAAATCCTGGCTACTATTTAGTTTCATATCAATGCAGATGCGACCGATCTCGATCAAATAGAATTTGCTCCTGCAGCTAAACTATTAATTTTACCAAAAAATGTAATAGTCATAAATTATACAAAATTTCCTCTACTTTAATTTATTATTTAGCTGTTTTGATGAAATTACAGAAATGGCGGCTCATTTGCAAAATCGTTGAAAAATGCTAAGAGTAAATAGCCAGTTCCTTTGGACCATTTTGAACCAAAAGCTTTTCAGCTCTAAGTTTGGTCATAAAACTTCTAAATATGAACTTTCGTCCCGATACCTTTAGTAGTTTTTCCGGAATCGTCGTCACAAAAATCGGGTACACACACACACATACACACACACACACACACACACACACACACACACACAGACATTTTTTTTACCTTGGTCAAAAATGTTCAGGGGACCCAAAAAGACCTATTTCCGCTAAAATCTCAATTTTTTTTTTCGGCATGATTACAATACTTTACCATACTGCGTATGATAAAGTAAAAAATCTGATGTGGCCAGGCACATGACTTTATCATACAATATATAAAATTATAAGTTTAGCTGCATGAGATTCTATTTGATCGAGAACGATCGTGTTTGCATTAAAATAAAACGAATTAGCCAGGATTTGACAGATATTGACAGTACGTATAGTCAAAAAATCAGCCTTTGACACTACCTACTGCTATTGGAATAAAAATATCTGGCAAATCCTGGCTAACTTTATATTAATGCAGACACGATCTCGATCAAATAGAATTTGCTTCTACAGCTAAACTACTAGTTTTACCAAAAAATGTCATAGACATAAATTATACTAAATTTCGTCTATTTTAATTTATTATTTAACTATTTTGACGAAATTACAGAAATGGCGGCTCATTTGCAAAATCCTTTCAAAATCCTCATTTGCTATCCGCACTCGAAATTTGAAAATTGACTTTGATGTTTCAATATTGTTTCACATAGCGTATTTGCGCGCGTGTTTCTCCATGCATTTGCGTGTTGAATTGACGTTTCGCAACCGATGACGTTCTGAATACTGTCAAAAGTCGCAAAATATCCAGGCTACCACTATTAATGCAGACACGATTTCGATCAAATAGAATTTGCTCCTGCAGCTAAACTATTAATTTTACCAAAAAATGTTATAGACATAAATTATACAAAATTTCCTCTACTTTAATTTATTATTTATCTATTTTGACGAAATTACAGAAATGACGGCTCATTTTCAAAATCGTTGAAAAATGCTAAGAGTAAATAGCTAGTTCCTTTGGACCGTTTTGAACTAAAAGCTTTTCAGCTCTCAGTTTGGTCATGAAGCTTCTAAATCTGAACTTTCATCCCGATACCTTTAGTAGTTTCTCCGGAATCATCGTCACAAAAATCTGGTACACACATACACACATACACACACACACACACACACACACACACAGACATTTTTTTGGACCTTGGTCAAAAATGTTCAGGGGACCCAAAAAGACCTATTTCCGCTAAAATCCCAATTTTTTTTTTCGGCACGATTACAATACTTTACCATACTGCGTATGATAAAGTAAAAATCTGATGTGGCCAGGCACATGATCATCCAAAATATAAAATTAATAGTTTAGCTGCATGAGAATATATTTGATTGTGATAAATCGTGTCTGCATTAAAATTAAACTAGTTAGCTAGGATTTGACAGATATTTTGATAGTCAATAGTATCAATAGTAGGTATTGTCAAAGCATCAGCATTTGACACTACCTACTGTCATCAGAATAATAGTTATTTATCTCACAAGTGCCGAAAGTACGGAATAGCGGGACGAGCGGTGATGCGGCGCGTCACCGATGGCGCAGCGTCGCCGTCGCATGTGAGCGAGTCGCACTATGTAGTTTTCGGCAGGAGTGACCACAACGTTGTTTGTGTTGCTTTTTGAGAAATACGTATTAAAAAAATTTTAAAATGGATATTTTTCTGTATAGGAAATGTTAGGTTGATACCACTTCTCCGAAACGTCAAGTTTAAAAACCTAATTCAAATTCTGGCAGATTTATATTCGTTCATGACAACGGGCTGATATTTCTTATCAACCAACAATCAAATTGGTGATCTTATTTTATTTGAATTTTGTACTTTGCCGCACTAGAGCGGCAACGTTCCATAGCGGTTCTGCAATCTTTGATGAAATCAGCTGTTTTCGAGTGTGACAGCCATAGACATTTCTGTGGCGACAGCACAAAAAAATATTTGACAAATCCAGGCTACTATGTAAGTTCATATCAATGCAGATGCGACCGATCTCGATCAAATAGAATTTGCTCTTGAAGCTAAACCATTAATTTTACCAAAAAATATCATAGGCATAAATTATTCGAAATTTCCTCTACTTTAATTTATTATTTAACTATTTTGTCGAAATTACAGAAATGGCGGCTCATTTGCAAAATCCTTGAAAAAGGCGTATAATAAACTATCAGTTCCTTTAGACCCTTTTGAACCAAAAGCTTTTCAGCTCTAAGTTTGGTCATGAAACTTCTAAATATGAACTTTCGTTCCGATACCTTTAGTAGTTTCTCCGGAATCGTCGTCACAAAAATCGGGTACACACACACATACACACACACACACACACACACACAGACATTTTTTTGTACCTTGTTCAAAAATGTTCAGGGGACCCAAAAAGACCTATTTCCGCTAAAATCCAAAAATTTTTTTTCGGCACGATTACAATACTTTACATACTGCGTATGATAAAGTAAAAAAAAATCTGATGTGTCCAGGCACATGACTTTATCATACAATATATAAAATTAATAGTTTAGCTGCATGAGAATCTACCATCCGTACAAACATACTACTTGGTAGGTAATGGTAGCTAATGGCGGTGGTAGAATACGAAATTAGAGTATTTCTTACATATCGTGATAATGACACATATTAGTTTGCATGTACATAAACATGAGTCACTAGCATTTTTCTATTGGAAATACTATAATGGCGTCTGCTACCACTGCCATTATCACTAATGAAAAGGCACCTTAAAAAGCTAATTCAAATTCTGACAGATTTATATTTGTTCATGACAGATCCCTACCAACATACTAAAATAAAACTACACTCATCGCTATACTTTATTTATAATTTTCTCATCTTATTGTTTTTACAATTAGATATAACAACGGGTTGATATTTCTTATCAACAAACAATCAAATTGGTGATCCTATTTTATTTGAATTTTGCATTTTGTACATTGCCGCACTAGAGCAGCAACGTTCCATAGCGGTTCTCCCATAGAATACCATTCTTAATAGAACGCCAACTTACGGGTTAAATGTGTAGCCATATAGCGATCTCAGCGACGTGAAACCTCGGACCCCAGAACTAAAAAATCTAGCGGGAAATTTGAATTCAACCTTCCGTATTCTTTTCCATTCAGATTATTTATTATTTATTTATTATTTATAGGTCTGTTTGCAAGGCGTAGTAGTAATGTGTAATTGTTGGAACTTTTTATTTTGGATCAATTCTTTATTGTCTTACACATACAAATCTATATTTTGCTACAAATGCAGGATCAACCGCCACAATTTCCTTATTTCCCACGGCTGTTACCCCAGAATTGTACAAAGCAAGCCTTTTCTTTAGGTTGGGGAACTTGTGCATCCTTGCATGTGGCACCGTACATGAAGGCACTGAACACTTTCTCACACGCATTACAAAAAACACGTTGCAAAATACTTGTATTATGCCGTTTGATAACTGTCATAAGATGACAACAGATGACATGATTAAGTAGACCGTAGTACCTAGTTACCAAGGACTACTTAATACATGTCAAGTTATGACAAATTCATAACTTCCCGCCGGAGTGCGGACCGCGTCATCTGTCGGATCTTATGTTGGTTTGCGGTAGTGAAATAGATATCGCTAAAATAGACTGGTTGCGCCATCCCTCGCGGGCTAAATGAACTACATACATTGGCTACGTATGTCCCATAAAGCTGGGACCCCCTTGGGTTCTCCAACCTCTGATGAAATCAGCTGTTTTCGAGTGTGACAGCTATATACATTTCTGTGGTGACAGCACAAAAAAATATTTGTCAAAATCCTGGCTACTATGTAATTTCATATCAATGCAGATGCGACCGATCTCGATCAAATAGAATTTGCTCTTGCAGCTAAACTATTAATGTTACCAAAAAATGTCATAGGCATAAATTATTCAAAATTTTGTCTACTTTAATTTATATTTATCTATTTTGACGAAATTACAGAAATGACGGCTCATTGGCAAAATCGTTGAAAAATGCTAAGAGTAAATAGCCAGTTCCTTTGGACCATTTTGAACCAGAAGCTTTTCAGCTCTAAGTTTGGTCATGAAACTTCTAAATCTGAACTTTCGTCCCGATACCTTTAGTGGTTTCTCCGGAATCGTCGTCACAAAAATCGAGTACACACATACACACATACACACACACACACACACACACACACACACAGACATTTTTTTGTACCTTGGTCAAAAATGTTCAGGGGACCCAAAAAGACCTATTTCCGCTAAAATCCCAATTTTTTTTTTCGGCACGATTACAATACTTTACCATACTGCGTATGATAAAGTAAAAATGGGCTGACTTCAACAGTTGTTGGTCTTACAATAAATTTGCAAACCCAGCCTGCCCTGTGCAAGCAAGCCATATCCGAAACATTCATAAAATGAATTAACTACGTGAATAGTTGAGTAGAGTAGTTGTGAATAGTTTCAGGCGTAATTAACTGGCACGTCGAATTTTTTGCCTACGGCCATCAAAATTAAATTAAAAAGCACGTAGGGTTTTACGACTCGAATCACTTAAATAATAAATTGCTTTCGGGTTATGCCGTGCGTCAAAATTCGTATTTGCTGACGTTTTGCAAACCATGTTGCTCGCTTCTGCAGAGCTAACTAAATACTGAAAGAACCAAGAAATAACTCCACCTTATATACCTAGATACATCTTACTGCACATATCTGAAGCTACCGCTTCCATGTGTCTTGCCACCTGGCCGCATTAATGGTATGGTAGAGGTGGGTCGTTTGGCATCTGTGTCTTTCGATATACTTTGACCTAAAAAATCTTTTGTATTTCCCTCATCCATTACAGTTCTTCGATATTGATCCTTTTCTGGAAGTCAGCTTTTGTTCGAGGAGTAAGTTGTGTCAGCTCTGCTGGTTCAATGATGACGGCTTCCAAGTGGTTTTGTCTTGTGCGCATTAGAGTGTCATATTCGCACAATAGGTGGACCGCTGTGTCGGTGGACCCCCGCAGAATGTACAGTCTGCGTTGGTTGCCCGTCCAATCCTTGTGAGATGATATCTCAGTGGACAATGTCCTGTAAGGAGACCTGTAATCAGTCGAAGGTCTGTTTTTTGTAACTGGATATACTGTCTGGCCTTGGTGATGTTTGCCAGGAAGCTCGTTAAGCTTTATCTTCCCAGTTTTGTACCATCTTCCTAATGTGGCTCATTGTGATACCGCAACAGGGTTCAGGTCCGTAGAAGGGAGTCTTGGAGCCTCCTCAGGCTAGGATATTGGCTTGTTCGTTGCCTTCGATCCCTGAATGTCCTGGAACCCACATCAGTGAATTCTGTGAACAGTAGTGTTGAAGTAATTTCTCAGATAATATAATAATGTGTGAGTATCTTTCTCTCAATGTATGTTTTGGTAGCGAAGTTCAATACGTGGTCGTTGGTGATGTGCTATTGTACTTGTTTCAGTTTCAAATTCGTTTATAATTTAATTTGAGATCAATTCGGAAGAAATAATTCGGGTTTGCTTTCAGCTTTGGTTTTGACTACTTTATTTTGTTTTCGTTTTTGCTTATGGTGTTCACAAAATGGGATCGCTAACAGAACATCAAAGAATTGAAGTTTTTATGGCGACTGGTGATGAGATGACAATTAGTTACTATTCTTGGATGTGCTGGTATACAGAATGCCAACGGAGGCTTGGATATAAGGTCTATCGTGAGAAGACACGTAAGAAGTACCGATCGGTACTTCCACGCCTAATCTCACCACCATCCCCAAGAGAAGGGAAGTGTTATTAAGGGTGCCGAAACGGATGCGTTCCGCACCCAAGAAAGTTCAGCAACAAACTTCGTAAATCGTACAGATCTTTTAATGTTGCTTTTAAACTTGAGATATTTTGCAGTCAAAGGGTATTTATTGAATGCAGCTACAGCATACGAACAGGACAACGATAACTAAAAAGAGAATACATACCTCTCCGTTCAAACGCACAAAAATCGTCGTTTTTGCTGCTTCGTACCGATTTTCTAATTAAAGCCATTTCTTGGATATTTTACTGCATGTATTGATAGGTGATTTTACTATGCAGTGGATGAAGCAAGGATTTATAAATCCAAAAACAAAGTTGTAAGTTATTGTCTATTGTTCAATTCTGACTAATTTTCTGTATGTATTCCCTTTTTAGTTATCGTTGTCCTGTTCGTATGCTGTAGCTACATTCAATTAATACCCTTTGAGTGCAAAAAATCTCAAATTTAAAGCAAAATTAATAATAATACGTTTTTACAATTTACGTGTACAATTCGCGGATGCGTTCCGCACGCGTTTCTCCGTTTCGGCACCCTTAACATTCTGTTCAGCAGGGCTGAGAAGGTAAGCGACTCCAGTACCTTGGACGACGAACGGAAACACTTGGAGTGGGCATTACGTCAGAATGGACACACTAAGTCTGAAACACGGGGTACTACACAAAGAGAACCCACAGAAGTCCTACAGCAACTGCAAGAGTTACCATACGTAGTTGGGGTATCAGAAAGAATCGGTAGTATAACTTAAGAAATCTGGTATCACGTAAGGTATAAAGCACCAGCAAAGGTAAAGGATCATTTGCCTAACCCAAAAGATCACACCACGCCTGAAGAACGGTAAGACGTTAAGATGTTGGTAAGGGTGAGTAATTATCATCGAAGGCTTATTAGAGAAGCCATCGAAATTTACAAACATCCCAACAACATCAATCGTGAGGACGGCATTGACATCAGTATGATTTGGAAATCGTTCTGAACGCGGATTAATGACCGCGCGAATGCACCACAAGGCTCAGGCAGATCAGAGACTCCGTATCAATGTGGTTCAGACACGGATCAAATTCACACACTAATCAAAGCGAGCATCTCCATATCAACCTCTGGGCATATATTCCGAAAAAAAAGAACCCAAGATGGAAACTTGGGACATGTCGGTTGAGGTTATATAAGTC